>CM077092.1:128643463-129059911 GCA_039513925.1 Platanthera zijinensis
CCGACACTATTTATCATGTTACCCAAGAATCCAACCTCCTTGAGCAAGAACTCGCATTTACTGAACTTGGCGTACACGCATTATTCTTTTAGTTTTTGTAGCACTAACCTTAAGTTCTTGGCGTGGTCTTGTTCCGATTTTGAGTATACCAGTATGTCATCTTTAAAGACGATGACAAAGGTATCTAAGTAGGGCCTGAAAAAATGGTTCATTAGGGTCACGAATATTGAAGGGGCGTTGGTGAGCCTGAATGGCATAACGGTGAATTCATATAAACCATACCTGGAACTGAATGCAGTCTTTGGGATATCTTCATCTTTGATTAGAAATTGGTAGTATCCGGACCTTAGGTCTAGTTTAAAGAATACACTAGATCCTTGGAGTTGATCAAAGAGTTTATCTATGCGAGGGAGGTGGTACGTGTTTCGTACCGTTATCTAGTTAAGTTCTCTATAGTCGATGCATAAACGAAGGGTTCTATCCTTCTTTTTGACGAATAAGACAGGTGCTCCCCATGGTGATTAACTTGGATGGACGAAGCCATCCCTAACAAGTTCGTCTGATTGTCTTCGAAATTCAGTTAACTCTTTTGGGGCCATTCGATAAGGGGCCCGTGATACAGGTCGGGCCCCTAGGACTAGTTCAATTTTAAACTTTACCTCCCTTGGGGGGGAGGGGCGTAGTCCGGGCAATTTCTCGGGGAAAGCTTCGGGGAATTCTTTCACTATGGGTACTTTGAGAATGTCATCGGTCTTACTTATCATTTCAAAGTAAACTGCGTACACATCTTCTCCCTTGACGTATTCCTTTACCATTTGTACGAATGTTTAGTAGATAGGAGGTAATGGTTTCGTACCTTGGGGGGTAGGTTTCGTATTCGGATCAGTATGCAGGGGGAATTCCTTGGTTGCACAATTTATCAATGCTTTGTATCTTCCTAACCATTCCATCCCTAGGATGAGATCGAAGTCCGGGAGTTCCAGTATTATGGTGGTAGCTTCGAATTGTCTGTTATGAAGGCAGACAAAGAATATGCATTGGTCAAAAGAAAGCATCTCTGATCTGTCAGGGAGTCTCACTCTTTGACGTAGACTAGAGGAGCGTTCAATATTAGGCACATCCTGGATGAAACTTTTGATATGAAGGAATGTGAGGCTCCTGTGTCAAATAGGGTGTGTTTGGGTTTCCCATATATTGTGCATAAACCTGTTGAGTTATGAATGGGGTGGTGAATCGAACTATTTATACTTATTATGTGAAGATGAAATACTAAAAAGCGGGAAATTACCTGTCACAATATCTTGGGGCTGGTGGTTTTGAGTGAGATCCAGGGAATAGGCTTGTTGTGCCGGGGGAAAGGGATTTCTTGGATTACTCCCAGTCCTACCTTGGTATCCTCCTCCATGACCCCTTCCTCTTCCTTGTCCAGATGATGGATTTCCCTGATATGGTGTTGCTGTCTCCATCCTTGGGTAAGAATTCCTTTGAGGGTAGTTGCGCTTTAGGTGGCCGGGTTGGTTGCAATTGAAGTAGTTACCTAAGAATGGTCCCGAGTTGATGTGTACCGGTTGTTGTGTTGGGGTTGAGGTTGGTTGTTGCGTTTGTTGGCCTGGCTTCGGGATGGGGTAAAAAGGTTGTGTATCCCTTCGTCCTTCCCTGCTTCTATCCCCCGATGGAGGAACATTTCTCCTGATGTTGTACTCTGATTCTGCTGATCTTTTCCGACGGTTTTGGACCATCTGGTGGTATGCTATGATGGTTTTTGCTGATGCTATGATTTGAGAGAACGAGGAGTGTGCTGCGAAGATGAGTGGTTATTGGATGGAGTCCTTGAGGCCACGGTAGAAGCATTTGGAGTTATCGTGGTCGCTGAGTGCGAATCCTCAAGCAAAACCGGACAAGTGAGAGTACTCCCTCTCGTAGTCTATGACAGAGTGGTTGTCTTGTTTAAGGTGTAATAACCTTTCTTGAAGCTCATCCCGGGCTATCGTCGGGATGAAGTGATCGTTGAAGGTGTCGACGAATTCGCTCCCTCAATTTCTCCGTAGGTTTTTCCTAAGATGGTACTATCCATGGCTGACGTCCACCATTGTCGGGCATAGCCAACGAAAGAAGATACAGTGAGGGTGATGGTCGTGATCCTTGTACATTTGATTCCTACTAGTAGCTCTTGGGTGAAGTCCAACCATTCCTCGGTTTGTACTGCTGATTCGATGCCGTTGAAGTTTGGTGGAGATAAGCCTCAGAAGATACATAACCAATTTGTTGGTGGTTCGATGGAACAGCTCCTGTCTTGGTTTGACATAGCATCTCGGAAGGTGGCCAAGATGTTTAATAATGTAAGGTTCATTTCTGATTGAACGGAGGTGTTTGTTGGTGGAGGAGTAGATGTTTGAGTATTTTCTCCGGGGTTCATTGGTATCTACATATGAAAATGAAGGGAGTATAAGCTATTTGGATAAAAATGAAGGGGTTTGAAGATAGTATAGGTGTTCTAATCTAGACTTGGGCTCACCCGCTTCCGCTGTGCTAGTTCGTCCTCGAAATAACTGACGAATCAAGGTGGAGATGGAGTTTATTCTATAGAAGGATCGCATTGCACTCTGATACCATTTGTAAGAACCTTCCCTCCCTGTAATTGTTCACGGCCGAGGGGAAGTTCTTATGCTAGGGGCAATTGTCATATACTGGTATTAGAACTCAAGATAAACACCACTATATTCCATTCACCCCTTAAGGCGAGTTACCATTACAGCACCGTTTTCCAACCATAAATAGAAGACAAAAAAATGAAAGTTAAACTATATATATCTCCAAAAGACGATCAAGATCATAGTAAGAGTACAATTAGGGGTCCTGGGACCAAACACGCCCGGCTGAGACTGTACAAAATGCCTCAGGAAAATAGAGACCACAACAAAAAGGGAACTAAAGCGGCATACCGCTTTAATTAACAAGGATTTAAGCAAAACCTACTAAGACGACAGAGTGCCTCAGGAAAAAATGGGGCTACTAGGCACCCCAACTACATACTATAAGGAAATATTAAAACAAGGAGAGTGCTATGTTACAAAGGAAACTACTTACTTCTCTTATGACCTCCTCCACTACGGGCACTAGATCAGGAATAGGGTCCATGACTGTAGGTATCTCCATGTCCACTTCCGGGATTCCTTGCAAGGGTTAGAACTAGGGCTAGATAGGGTACTACGGGGCTTGCTGATGCTGGGGAACCTTGATGGTTTTATAGATAACCATTAGTCATAAATACTAAGTCATATTACCTCTATTTCCTCTGCACATCCACGATAAAAATATAGCATTAGTAGAAGCATTTTTGATACAGTAGGTTTTTATAAGTTAAAAGACAAGTAAAAAAGAAGAGAGGGAAGACGGAAATAACTCAGCTTATAAGAATGCCCATACATCCTTATAAGTTGAGGATCTTTGTTTCAATTTATTTATAAGGTATAAGTACAAGGTAGATATAGTTTCAAAGCAATAACTTAATTTATATGAA
Source organism: Platanthera zijinensis (assembly GCA_039513925.1). NCBI lineage: Eukaryota > Viridiplantae > Streptophyta > Magnoliopsida > Asparagales > Orchidaceae > Platanthera > Platanthera zijinensis. The sequence goes on from CM077092.1 coordinate 128,646,984, forward strand.
TGCCCATATAAACATATAAGTTAAGGGCCTCACGAATTTCTTATTTTACAAGAATGCCCATACAAACTTGTATTATAAGAAATTTAAAGATGCAAGGTATGCTAAATGTTGCAGATATGATGAATTATAATATATATGTCTATGTACTTACCCAGTCCACTTGTTAAGTGGGTAGCTAACTACACAGGCCTCATTATCGTGGCGGATGATAACAGCGGATCAGACTTCTCCGCTCCTAGTTAGGTGCACACCACAACACTATGCCTTACGTACAACACTGGACCCTGTTTTGTACTCCACCCGTTGTTCCTAAAACCATATGGACAACGACCAAGACTAAGGGGATTTTTCCACAGGTCTTTAAACTCAAGACATATTTCCCCTTCAAAATCCAAAGAATCTAATACGCTAGTCTCTCCGACAGTGTGTTGTACGGTAGAGTGGTTAGACCCGCTACAAAGTTAATTAATTCAACCTAACAGATGCCTCGCACCAGGCTTATAAACTATCATCACATTCTGTTACCGAGATAAAATAAGCTTAAATGAATACATCCCTTAACTTGAAGCGATCTAGAGTTTACCTTAATGATACTTACAGGGTGCTTGATTTGAATTATGTATTTGTCAGGTAAGAATAATGTTGGTGGTCGCACTAAGTACTGTTATACACCACCTTCCTTTCGGGGGATATTAGCTCACCCCTAACTCCTTTCCTAGACACCAATTAGGTAATTTTAAGATAGATCCCTTTAAAGTACATTAGGTCATACCCATAGCCCTACCAGTTAAGGTTTATTATCTCTAAAGAAGGAGTACGGTAATCTACTTGCGACTATTGTATAAGAACAGTTTAAGCATTTGTTATCAAATTTCTCGTAAGCGAGGAGAAGTAACTGCTGAATATAGCAGATATTAATCGAAATACTTTACAAGGCATTTAGAAATTCATAATGACTTCCTTCCCATTTTCAAATCTTTTTGCACTAAGATAAAAATGATAAATGAAGAGGTTTTAAGTAAATAACGGTTCTTAGTGCGAGTAAATAAATTGGTAATAAAGGAGAGCGTTTTTGATAAGAGATATGGCAGTGACTTCATTTTCTACAAGGCATATTACTAAGTATTCAAAGTATGTATTATTTAGGCTTTTTGAAAAGGTTTGACATGTATAGGAAAATATTTAGGCATTTTTATAACGAGAACTAATTAAAATAAGAGGGTAAGGGTAAAATGGTCAAAATGGAGTAAGATGGTGGGGGTGAGTTTAAAAAAAGTTATAGGGCAATTCATATTTAATTTAGGGGTTTTGGGAGTCATGAGAGGGGTTTCAACATTTTTTTCAATTAATAAAATTAATAATAAAGAAGGAAACTTTGAAAGGAGATTTTAGGATTTCTACACGACCCCTGAAAACCTGCCACATGTTTTTAAAATTCGCAGACCAATCCCTACAACTTTCATGTTGGTTGGCAGGTCTTGTTCAACCTCTACCATGCTTAATTTTGCGCTTGAAGGATTCAACATATGGGTTGCAAATAGCCATTATTTAATCTAATTTTAAAACGATTTAAGAGGTTGAGCGTGAATCTTGGCACAGATCCGACGCTCCAGAAAAAAGGAAGACGGGAAATGACCTTCTCCCACAGCAGAACCGCTACTCGATCCGCTGTGTGGATCAGCCAATCATTGCCGAGTTTTCACGACGGCTTTGATTTTGTCTTCCTCGATCAGCAACGGCTGAGATCGATCCCGGTTGGGCAAAGCTTATAAGGCTTCTCCACCGCCGTCCGGTGGTCGCCGACCACTTCTGGTCCACTAGAAAGTTTCCGACGGGCCAGGGCAATACTTTGGCGGTGGTGGGGTCGCTGCAAACCACCGTCGCCGGTGGAACTCAAGTTGAAAATTACTTGAAATCTGCCACTGCAGTATGCCAAAATGGTGCCCGATTGGGCTTGATTTCGATTCGTTAATATTCACGCAGATGAGGGGAAGAAGAAGGAAGAGGAATCTGACCTCATTGGGTCGAGCTCGCCGGGATCGTGTTCGATTGTCCATGGCTTTCACGTGTTTAGCAGGGGGGGGGGGGTTGCAGTGGGCTTCTGCTCAGTTTCTCTGGATAGGGGGACAGCTGGTTGATGGTGTAAGCTAACTCAGTGGCTTTGGGCTCCTCTTTATAGGTTGGGGGTGAGCTTAGCTTTGAGCTTTTAACCTCACCATGACCGGTCATTGCTATGGTGTAGGGGTCCTTTCCAGCCACCTTACAACCTATAATGGTTCAGGTTAAGCATGCTTAGGTGCTGAGTCAGCCTTCTAAAAGGGGAAAGGGGGTTTAGGTTTAGGGGATTTTGTTTTACCTCTTTAAGTTAATTCTCTTAGATTGAGGTTTAGCCTAGGTTTAGGCCTAATTTTTGGTTTACTTTTGGGTTTGACCGAAATTAATATTTTGGTGGTAGGGTTGGCCACGGTCTTTGCTTGATGTGGCTGAAATCTTTAGGTAAAAAGAGAATGGGGAGGGTGTTTTGTGTCAAAACTACTAAGTTCACACCACTTAGCTTTAAGGGCTTTTCAAGGGGTGTGGTGCATGGTTTAGTGTGCCATTATGGGGGTTTTATGGTCTTGGAGTGATGTGGGGAGGTTTGGGTGGGGTCAAGGGTTCAAGGGTGATTATGTACACATCTTCTCCTTTAAGAGTGTGGGGGTGCACCACTTGGCCCTTAGGTATACTTATGGGTCTACTCATGTGAAAGGGGGCGAGGGGGGGGGGGGGGGGTCAAGTCTGTTGTTGGATAATTAAAACTTCTAGGTCCCCCATATAACATAGAGATGTTACACTCCGTCCATCAGCGCCCAAGCCACCGCCTCATTCTCCCATCATTCCCCTTTCTATAGTATTCCTATAAGTCCTCCTCCGACTTCTCTGCCCTAACCTGTCCCGTCCATGCTGCAACCGCAACCCGCTAAAATCCAAAACCCGTCGCCCTCTTCAGCCTACCGGAGTCCGCTTCCCTCCTAGCAACCACCTCCTTCCTCCATAAGCCTTCCATCATCCTTGCTCCCTCCATGCTGTAGCCCATTCTCGTGGACCCAATCAACCAGATCCCTCCCTCTCTAAGCCACTATCCTTACTCTTGTGAGCCTCTTCCCCATGTCCAATACCCCTTAACCCCTCCTATCGTTGAACCACCTCAAATTAGCCCCCTTCCCTGCTCTCTACGACCACGTTGCCTGCCTACAACCGCCATCAACATTGCATGCATATGTGAACCGTGGTACAAAGTTATTTCCTTTGTTGTTGTTTATTTTGGCTACCTAAAGTGTGTTGGATGTTTAATTTTATTGTGCTATTAGTACGATCTCTGTGATCATTTAAATACTTGCACCTCTATTATTTGGGAAATTAATCTCTAGTCTGCCTTAATTAATTATTTGTTTATGCACGTGCCTCTCTCATTTTATTATAATAATTAATAACCTATTTGCAATTTCTGGTGGACCACTTGTGCACTTGCATTACACTTCATCCCATTAAGGACTGCATTTAGCGAGTTCACCCCGTGCCTGCCTCGCCACTGCATCAAATTGGTATCAGAGCACTAGGTTAGGGTCATTGCATGTTACGTAGTACTATGGATTATCGTCAGTCCATGTAAAGTTAAAATCATCTCGACGATAGGACCATGCTCTCAGACGGACATGACGCCCTCGAAATTCCAAAGGATTTTCCTTGATCGATATGATCAAATTGGCGTCCAATTCGACACACTTAGAGGTGATATCGCGATGGTTAGTACAAGAGTAGACCAGTTAGAGACACTGAGATGTCGAACGAACCCTATACCTAATGAGGAAGCTTTTGAGGACCTTCGAGATGCCACACCCTCTCCCCAAGGACGTGGCAGAGACGGCCCTCACCGAGAGTTCCCGCCCCCTCCCAGAGAAAATTATCGTCGATGTTTCGAGGTTCGACGAGATCACCCTGTGGATGAGCCACGTCCCCCACCACCTCGTCGAAGGGATAGACATCGATATGACTATGATGATGACGACGAATATGGTGACTTCCGTGAGCCCCGTCGAGGAATGACTCCAGAGGAGGATGACATTACCCGACGGAACTGTATTGATGCTCCTACCTTCGATGGTCACTTGGACCCGAAGGCATTCAGTGATTGGCTCATGGACATGGACCACTCTTTGAATGGTTTGAGATGAACGACGAGAGGCGAGTATGATTCGCTAAGATGAAACTAATTGGCCAAGCAAAGATTTATTTGTCGAGTCTAGAGAGGTCCTTGGAGCATGATGGCTATTACCCCATTACTCAATGGGATGAGATGAAGAAACGCCTACAAGATAATATCTTCCTGCTTCCTATTGAGATCAGCTGTCAGATCAGTTGTACGCGCTACGTCAGGGTACTTTTTCTATTGCTGATTACATGTCTCGATTTGACAAACTTTTAGTTTGCAGCAACATTAAGGAGGAGCCCATTGCTAATGCCTAGCGCTTTCATGCGTGTCTTAGATCAGACATTGGAAGGGAACTAATTACCCATAGGATGGAGTTGATTGAGCAGGTTTTTCATCTTGCCCTAGAATACGAGCAGTATTTGCGCTCAGACGGCCCGAGATAGACCACAACTAGACCTGATGCTTCCACATTTAGGAAGTCCGTCCCTGCCACGACTCCTGCCACTCCTCTCCCACCCACAAATGCGAAAAGGAAAGCAATTGTTCCATGAGGCCCAAACCTGGGGGCATCCTATGCTTTGGTTGTTCTTGTAGAGGGCATTTTGCAGCCAAATGCCCTACAGGGAACTTGATGATTGAGGAGTATGGCGAGCCCAACGGTGAGGCAGAGGGCGATGCCACTAAGGAGGTTATTGTTGTTGTTGAGTATATTTGGGAGAGGGATACTGAGAGATCGCTAGAGGTAGGAGTCCTCCGACGCATCCTCCACACCCCACATACTGAAGAGGATTGGAGTCGCACCACTATCTTTTCACTTACTTCCAGAGCGCAGGAGGACCCTACAAGCTCGTCATCGATAGTGGAATATGCGTAAATATTATTGCTAAGAAGGGGTTGGAGAGGATGCAGCTTACTGCTGAGCCCCATCCTCATCCGTATCATGTCCTTTGGGTGGACAAGTCCACCATACAAGTTACACAGTGGTGTCTGGTGCCGATCCGATTAGCATCTTCAGAGGATCGGGCTTGGTGCAACGTTATCCCTATGGATGTCACTCGTGTCCTCCTAGGGAGACCCTAGCTTTACAATCATAACGCCATATGTTTTGGCCGTTCCAACACGTGTGTATTCTTCAATAAGGGTCGAAACATTACTCTTACCCTTACTCAGCCTAAGGATCCTCTTAAGGGCAAGGTGGACTCGTCTGTTAGTGTAGGGTCATCAAGACCCCTTCATATCTTAAGGAGGGGTGATTTCCTGAGAGATAGCCTAGAGACTGGGATCATGTTCACTGTAGCGGCCACGTTAGCGGCCGAGACCCCTAGCAAGGTCAAGATTACTAATCCGAATGTTTGGCAGTTGATGGATGACTTTATTGACATTATGCCTGAGGAGCTCCCCGATTATCATCCTCCAATGATGGAAATCCAGCATGTGATTGATCTTATCCATGGGGCATCTTTATCCAATCTTCCACACTATCGTTTAAACCCAACTAAGCATGCCTACCAAAAGTGGCAAGTTGATGATCTTTTGCGAAAAGGGTTTATACAAGAGTGTCTGAGTCCGTGCTCCGTGCCAGCCCTTCTAACTCCGAAGAAGGATGGTAGCTGACGCATGTGCATTGATAGTTGTGCCATAAATATGATCACGGTGAAGAATCATTTTCCGATTCCCTGTATCGATGATCTCCTGGATTCTATGGCTGGTGCCTAGATATTTTCGAAGATCGACCATCGCAGTGGGTACTGCCATATTAGAGTTAGAGAGGGGGATGAGTGGAAGACTGCCTTCAAGAAGAAGGACGGATTGTACGAGTGGATGGTGATGCCATTTGGATTATCGAACTCACCTAGTACCTTTATAAGGGTGATGACCCAGGTTCTACGGCCCTATATGGGAAAATTCTTGGTCGTATATTTCGATGATATTTTGATATACAGCCAGGGTTGCACTTAGAATTTACGCCACATTCGTCAGGTGTTCGATCTTATTTAAAAGGAGAATCTATACATTAACTTGAAGAAGTGCTCATTCCTATCCACGTCCATTCATTTCTTAGTTTATGTTGTATCGGCATCTGGTATATCTGTCGACCCCGATAAGCTCATGGCGATTCGAGAGTGGCCTATCCCCTCGAACATTCATGAGGATCATAGCTTTCATGGACTTGCAACCTTTTATAGGAAGTTTGTCGGAGCCTTTAGTTTGGTCTTGGCCCCCATTACGAGCTGTCTTCGTAAGGGAGAATTTGCTTGGACAAATGCTGCCACTCGATCTTTTGAGGAGATTAAGGAGAGACTGTCTACCGCTCCCGTGTTACGCTTACCCGATTTCTCCAAGCCCTTTAAGGTAGTGAAAGTATCTAGTGTCAACCTAATCCACCTATGGGGGGGGGGAATAGGTATCGTGCAGTCTTTTGCGGAATTAAACTGACCTGCACAAGTAAGCAAACAGAACACAGAAAACAAACAAAGAATTATAGTGGTTCCCCGATTTGGGTACGTCCACTTTCCCCTTCGACCTATCTCCCACCAAGGGACGACTCGGTCACTTATTCAAATGGATTGAAATCCAATCCTCACACTAGGAGCAACGCTCCCCTAACCATGGAAGGAACCCTTCCAATAATTGAGTCACAACTCCACCACAATGGGTTGCACCCAACTCTTACAACTAGGAATGAAAATTCCTTTACAACAAAATTGAATGTAAATAAAAATACACACAATGCTTTGGAGATTCCGATGTCCTTCTTCGTTCATTGAAGCTTGCACGAAAAGTACGAAGAGTCCACTACCGGATTTCTCACTTGGAATGGATCTTGTCAAGATCGGTGGCGGCAAGTAAGTGCGGCGGCGATGCTTTATAGATCCAAACTTCTTGACAAAGCTAGCCTGTTCTTGAAATGATCTCAGTCGGATCAAACGTCTCAATCGATTCGGAAGGGAGAACAAGTCACGTTCAATGAATCGGAAGATAAGAGATCTCGAGAGAGATACATGAGACCGGCTGCTTGCCTCGGTTCTATCGTCGGACGATCAGAGAAGATCTGAGATTAGCGGCAGCAATGATCTTGCGAGCAGCGACAAGCGTTCGGCGATTTTGCGATCAACTAGGTCACCGTCTCCTTGTTTCGTATTTCTAGTAATGTATATCTTTGGAGATTTAAAATACACGTATATTTATACTAGAAGCCAACCCTAATGACCGTTGTGGGGCCCACGAGGAGAAGACCTAGCCCCGGCCGAAACAGCGCACGACGGCTTGGTTTGGTCCAGCGAACGGATAAAATTTGCCTAAGGCAAATCAGCGGGAGTCGTGGGTGATTCCCGTCGATGTCGGCAGGAATCGCTCACGAATCCCGTCGATTCTGCCTTGGAAGAATTTCTGTTTGAAATCTGTTAGCCGGAAGAAGTCGGCGGGATTCGTTATTGATTCCCGTCGAAGTCGGCGGGAATCACTAACAACTCCCATCGAAGTCGGCGGGAATCACTAGCGATTCCCGTCGACTTTGACTTGGAAGAAGTTTTCTTATTCCTTCTTTTGATAACTTGGTCTTTGACCCATCCTTGCTCCTTCTTCTACTCTTGATCTACCTTGACCCTGTACTTGAAAGTAAGTACACTCCAATAGAGAGAGCACACGTGAATCAACACACTGATCTACACAACGAGGGATTACGTTGCGCAGACCCGTGTATATTGACCCACTGCACCCTGACATTGGTGTGTACTTAGCATGGAATAGTTACAAGCATAACTTGATAGAAGAACATCAAATACATTGTTAATCCATCTTAGCTTGACTGGAGTCTTCTTAAAATCCGGGTAATTGTGGATACAATACCCAACAATAACCTCCTATTTGCAGAAGCCAAAATCCTACAACCTAAGATGAATTACACCAAACGTAAAGATATATATAATTGTATGTGAGACAAGAAATCAAAGTAATAAAGTTTCACGCATTCAAAACAGAAATTGAATCAGCATATGATCATATATATGTATATATATATATATCCAAAGTGTTTTTCATTTTTAATTACAAGAATAGAAGTACACGCAATGAAAATTAAACATTTAGGTTTCATGTCTTTCCCTCCTTTGCCTCAGCTTCTCTTTGCTATTTTGCCAGGAACTTCTTGCTTTGCCTTTCAAAATATTCCTTTGGCTTTGGGTAGTACCTGGGGGGAGGAGCTTTGTTTTCAACTGTGTTTGTCCTGAAGAATATATTTCTTTTTGTCTCAAATTCTTTGTGCATTTCCCATTCGTACTGACTATAGACTTCATTTCTGTTAAGCTCTCCCCACTGTTGTAGCATGAATGTTTCAAGTATGATGCTCCTAGAAACGGGACTCCATCGTTCGCATTTGACTTCACTTTCCTTTCTTCTTAGTTTCATCTCTGTTGGATTGTCATTAGAGGTTCCTTTTGAAGCTTTCTCTTCCCTTTCGCAATCGCTTCTTGATCAAAGAGTGCACTGTTAGTAGCTTTGGCAGCAGCTTTAGCAGCCTATTTGGCATCAACTTCACTTAAGGGAAACTCCTCAGTAATAGCAACATCATTAGCAGCAGTAGATACATCATCAGCAGGATCAATCTAAGGATCAATAGGAATAGGAATACCTGACGCTTGTTGAACGAGCCAATGACAACTGTTAAATACATATTCGTTTGATTATTTGAAGTTGTCGACTATAATATTCTCTAGCCCCGCCATCTTAGCTACATATTCCTTCTCCCCCTTTTTGGCTTTTAGCGCTATTGAGTTTGCATAAGAGTGCAGTGACTCATCTATATGCTTCACATTCTGAGTGAAATTAGCCAGCAAGGTGTTTTGATTTGAGTTGAGGGTGACCATGTTGGCATCGAAAAGTTTGATGTTGTTGGCCAAGACATGAGCATTTTGATTGACCACCGCCAGGGCAGCTGTGCTCTTCTTTAGCCCTTGCATAAGAAGAGTGACGACATTGCCAGCCTCAGCATACTTGGCTTCAAATCTTTCTTCCATCTTATCCATCTTGTGATTTATCTCCACAATGTTCTTCAACATCATATCTTCTGATTGCTTTATTAGTTTGAGTACTCTATTGTAAGAATGTTTAAAAGAGATCTTCAGCTCGTCTACTATACCTTGAATGATGTTCACAGTGTGAATTTGCCAGGCTAGGTCCTATCTGATGTTCTTTATGTATAGCCTGGTTATGTTCTGTAGTGATAGGGTTCTGAGAGTCATGACTTTCCTCTTCAGATTCACTTGTGGAGCTCAATAAATTTACAGTCTCCTGAGGCCTTGAGGTCTCACCCTCAACTGTAGCGCCAGTCACGTAAGGAACCTTTACTTGAATCTGTTCCTCAGAAGGGAGTTCAGAATCAACCTCCCTCATAGCCATATCATTTCCAGCCTGCTCATCCTCAAGATCCACAGTAACATGCTTTTCAAGGGAATTCACATCATGTTCACTATCAGCAACATTGTCCACATCATCCTCTTCTTCCTCCTCATCAGTCTGATCAGTAGCAAGGGTTTCTACCGCATCCTTAGCGATGAAAGAAATATCAGTAACAACATTTACTTGTTCTGGGACTGAGGCTTCTATACTGAGGGCAGCAGAAGGATTGGGTAATAACTCCCCCTCAGTTCCTGCATTCAGCAGATCAGGAACTTCATTGGGATCATCTGAAGGATTTGTTAACTCAGGTGCTCTGTCTTCCTCATCAACACGTATTGCAGGAGCTCCCCCTTGGACAATTCTTCTTTCCCACCTATAAAAGACGTTGGAGTCCATCTTTTTTAGATAGTGAAGGAGAACTCCCTTAGTCATATCAAACCTATCTCCATCCATCTGGTTCAGGTAGAGACTGATGATTCGTCCGATGTTTGGGGTGCGTAGAGTATCTTTTAATTTCTCAAACAACATGGCCCCCCCCCCCAGTTCATTTTCTTTCTGTACATAATGGCTATCAGGCTCTTGAACATGTCACTTGAGATGTGATCATGGGAGACAGGCTTGTAGATAAGTACCTTCCCTATGATATCTGAAAGAAGCATTCCTTCGTCATTCATATCCTTGAGTTAAATGGCCCTAGTCCCTCGAGTCAAGCCATAGAATAACAAGGTCCTTGTACGATCATCTTCGTCTAGATTGTCCTCTTGCTCGGAGCTGGAGAGCCGGAGATGATGGGACAGTCTTGCTGCCGTCATCTTTATCCTGAGGCCTGCTATCTTACTCTTTATCATTGTGTCCTCGTGACACAACTTAGAGTTGGCGAAAAACTCTAGAACTTCCTTGTCGAGAACCTTGCACGGGTGCTCGAGAATGAAGGAGAGTCCGGCCTTTTACAGCATCTGAATGATGTTTCTGAATTCGTCTGAGGCATGAGCAAAGCCTGTCCTCACTAATTCACTTCCAGTGACTAGCCCGACCATTATTTGAGGAGCCATTTTGAACCTAAGCGAGTTAAGCCCAAGGGGTTAACTCTTTATAACTTCAGAATTGGTAGGAATAGAACTAGAAAAAGGGGTGATCCCTGTGAAAGTGGAGCTTACAAATTTGAACTTCAAGGAATCAACTTTAGTTACCTTTTTCTCTCGGAGGGTGAAAAGAAGGAGACGGGTAGCGGCGGTGAGTAGTTGTAGCCCTAGGGTAGGCGCAAACCGAGGCCGAAGAGATGCGTGTGTCGGGGCAGAAGGGCTTTCGGGAGGCCGGGATTGACGGGAGACGACGGTCTACGATCGACGGGAGCGACGGGAGGCAGAATCGAAGGTCGCGGGAGTCGGCGAACGACAGTTGCGGGAGACCAGGGTCGACGAGAGGCAGAATGGACGGTCGACGAGAGGCAAAAAGGTTTCTACTACATTCCGCAGGGAAGCTGAAGTGTTTCTGCTCTGATCGACGAGAATATGAAGGGTCAGGGGGAATGCTTATGCCCTTTTCCGCCAATTTATTATTATCTGATACCAATTGCTTTTGCATGTTTTGAAAACTTAACCATATTGGTGCCGATTGTCGCTAATGTATGAAGACCGGGTCGACGGGAATGATACCAGATTTCCGCTAATTTGTAATGACCTAGGGACTGCTGAAGTACTTTTGAAAACTTAACATCGCCGGGTATAGTTGATTTCCTTTTTCTTTTAACCGATGGATTAAAAATTTCCATGTCATAATAGCTAAGTCGAGTTAGATGGAAGGTTAACACTAGACTTAATCACTGGCTTGTTCTTAGTGAGTTCAAAATGTAATAATTGTAATTGCAACTTTTGGTACAAGTCCCTTGAGATTTATTGGACCATTTGACACCCACTTTCACAAATTATCGAGGTTTTGGAAGTTTTTCAGTTTCCAAAATGAGGATCATATGGTTATTTGCTTGTGTGTCCTTCCATTCAAGGTGTGTATCTATATATATATATCTTGAAAGTATCTACATATATATCTGTATATATATATATCTACGTAATGCGATTCAATTTTCTAAATTGAATGCGCATACCTGGGAGTACTAGGATGATCATTCGGATCCACTATTTGAAGCACGAAGGGTGTCATGTACATGAAGGATACTGTAGTTAGCATTATCTCTTTTCCCATATCCTTGTTCCAGAGTAAGCCTGGAACATCTCTTGTCCAGGTCCCATCATATTCATGGGTACCTAGACTATTCTGCAAAATAAAATTACCTTACCTTAGGAACCCAATAGGTATTGGGTCCTAGGTTCTTGTTAGTATAAAATAAAGCATGCCTTCCCACAGGATTTCTGGCACGAAGGCTGTCTCTTACCGAAGTATGTGGACATACCCTTGCCATTGGCACAGAAGGATTGTGCCAACAGTCTATGGCAAAGTGACCCACTCTGCCACAGCACCAACACTCATGGATATTGTACCTCCTTTTTTGACCAGATCTACTAACGGAGTTAGTCACGATCCTAGGTCTAAAAGGGGCAGAGCTGGTTCTGTTCTCATATTTTCCCTTTGCACCGAGACATGAGGGGGGTCTGATGGTGAACATGTGGTGAGTGTCATGAGGCTTAGGAGGTGGTGCTTTCTTTTCAGCCAGCACACATCTGGGGGCCCCAGTGATGCTTGCTACATGTTTGCCAACTCCCTTTTCCTTTGTCCTAGGGTGGGAAGATGTTTCGTGAGAGATGGTTCCTGCAATGTCATGAAGTATGGGGGCTGAGGCCGTAAATACAAACGGTTCATGATGAGCCGTATGTATTTTCTTAAGGGTAGCCATAACAGCACTTGCACTATGGGTGTTTCCACATGAGGGCCGATAATTCTTGCAGTGACCATGGTTGTTCTTATGGTCATACCTGAAGGAATGATGTGTGCCCTTCCTACTCGGTGTTCGGGGTCTTTAAACAGTTTCCCCATTTCTCCACGATTTTATAATTCGCGAGATCCACCCATTTTCTCCCTTTCTCTTAATAGCATCTACCTTGGAAAAATTAGATACTATCCTCTTCTCGGTCTCTAGATGAAACCTTATATCCGAGATCTTTGAGTCCTTCACCTTGATGGATTCCAATTGGAGGTCCATCATGGTCCTCAACTAAGAAATTTCCTTAGCTTGTTTCTCAACAAGCAAGTTGCTCTCCTGAAGGGCTCTATGAAGGGAATCAAGAGTTTCAATCTGTTGATTGAAGCTGTCAATATCCCTTGCATCAACTAATGGACAATCCTCTGAACTTCTCCTGTCTTCAAGAGATACATGAGCGAAAGAGAAAGAGGAGGAAGATACCTAATCCTGATTGGGCTGATCAGGGTTAGAGTTATGGTCTGCAGAAGATGATGTTTCAGCTTCGTCACAACTACATTCCTCAATCTCTTCTTCAGTCTCTGATAGAGAAACGGGAGCCCTTATATTGAAAGGTTGTTCTTGACTTTCATCTTCAGAGATGTGGACCCCCACATATGCTTCATCTTCTTGTTGGCATTCATTCCAGGCAGTCTTCTTTCCCTCTATGAGGTCAGAGATTGTTTCCCATATGGATTTTGCAGTCTTACACATATACAATCTTGTAAGAGATGATCCTGACCAAATATCAGAAATGATCTGTGGTACTAGCTTGTCTAAGTTGAATAGTGAGAACTCAGTTTCAGACATCTCTACTGGACTCTTTGGGATTTGAAGATCTTCTCCAGAGTCAGAGGCCTTCATGGGAATGAAGGGACCCTCTTCCATAATGTATAAAGCACGAGGGTCAATGGCTTCCAGATGAAACTGAACTCTCATTTTCCAGATGGAAAAATATTCTTTTGTGCAGGCAGGCAGTCTCAGGGGAGAGACATCTGTGTATAGCTCTATGCTTGAATCTTGTTTTGTTCTTGATACTAGACACATGATCTTACTCAAGGTGTTAACCTTATTGATGAGCAACCTCCCTCTGATACCACTTGAAAGTATCTAGTGTCAACCAAATCCACCTATGGGGGGGGGGGGAATAGGTGTCGTGCAGTCTTTTGCGGAATTAAACTAACCTGCACAAGTAAGCAAACAGAACACAGAAAACACACACAGAATTATAGTGGTTCCCCGATTTGGGTACGTCCACTTTCCCCCTTCGACCTATCTCCCACCACAGGACGACTCGGTCACTTCTTGATACGGATTGAAATCCAATCCTCACACTAGGAGCAACGCTCCCCTAACCACGGAAGGAACCTTTCCAACAATGGAGTCACAACTCCACCACAATGGGTTGCACCCAACCCTTACAACAAGTAATGAAAATTCCTTTACAACAAAATTGAATGTAAATAAAAATACACACAACGCTTTGGAGATTCCGATGTCCTTCTTTGTTCGTTGAAGCTTGCACGAAGAGTCCACTACTAGATTTCTCACTTGGAATGGATCTTGTCAAGATCGATGGTGGCAAGTAAGTACGACGGCGATGCTTTATAGATCCAAACTTCTTGACGAAGCAAGCTTGGTCTTCAAATGATCTTAGTCGGATCAAACGTCTCAACCGATTCGGAAGGGAGAACAAGTGTCATTCAATGAATCGCAAGACAAGAGATCTCAAGAGAGATACGTGAGACCGGCTGCGTGCCTCGGTTCTGTTGTCGGACGATCAGAGAAGATCTGAGATCAGCGACGGCGACGATCTTGCGAGCGGCGACAAGCGTTCAGCGATTTCGCGATCGGCTAGGTCACCGTCTCCTTGTTTTGTATTTCCCTGAATGTATATCTTTGGAGTTTCAAAATACGCATATATTTATACCAGGAGCCAACCCTAATGACCGTTATGGGGCCCACGAGGAGAAGCCCTAGCCCCGGCCGAAACAGCACACGGCGGCTTGGTTCGGTCCAGAGAACGGAGAAAATTTTCCTACGGCAAAATCGGCGGGAGTTGTTAGTGATTCCCGTCGATGTCGGCGGGAATCGCTCACGACTCCCGTCGATTCTGCCTTGGCAGAATTTCTGTTTGAAATCTGTCAGGCGGAAGAAGTCGGCGGGAGACATTATTGATTCCCATCGAAGTCGGCGGGAATCACTAACCACTCCTGTCGAATTCGGCGGGAATCACTGGCGATTCTCGTCGATTTTGACTTATAAGAAGTTTTCTTCTTCCTTCTTTTGATAACTTGGTCTTTGACCCATCCTTGCTCCTTCTTCTGCTCTTGATCTACCTTGAACCTGTACTTGAAAGTAAGTACACTCCAATAGAGAGAACACACGTGAATCAACACACTGATCTACACAACGAGGGATTACGTTGCGCAGAGCCATGTATATTGACCCACTGCACCCTGGCATTGGTGTGTACTTAACATGGAATAGATGCAAGCACAACTTGATAGAAGAACGTCAAATACATTGTGAATCCATCTTAGCTTGACTGGAAACTTCTTCAAATCTGAGAAATTGTGGATACAATACCCAACAGGTAGCATGTGACACGTCAGGAGTTGGTATTGGCACAACCCTTAGTCAAGAAGGCCACTCAGTGGCCTACTTTAGCGAGAAGTTGAACAAGGCCCGCCAAAAAATTTCTAACTATGATTGGGAGTTCTATGCCATTGTGCAGGCACTGCGATACTGGCAGCATTATCTGCTGTACAAGGAGTTCATTCTATACTCAGATAATAAGGCCCTGAGATATCTCGACTCCTAGAAGAAATTGGGTCACCTTCACGCCAAATGGGTGGAGTATATGCAGGAGTTTCACTATGTTCTGAAGCACCGAGAAGGTGTTGAGAATAAACCAGCAGATGCCTTGAGTAACCGAGTTAACCTCCTCCATAACATGTGAGCCCGAGTTGTGGGATTCGAACAGTTAATCTACGCCTATCCTGAGTGCCCAGATTTTGGGGACGTCTACAAGGTGCTATCGAGGGATCCTCCCGATCTTTGAGAGGGTTACTCGATTTCTGACGGGTATCTATTTATGGGCTCTCACCTTTGCATTCCATAGTCATCCCTCTGAGATTTCCTTATCTTTGAGTTACACGCAGACGGAGCTACGGGGCACTTTGGTAGGGATAAGACGATTGCGTTGGTAGAGGATCACTTCTTCTGGCCCGAACTAAAGAAAGATGTCACAAGGGTAGTGAGGCATTGTGGAGTTTTCCAGAGGGCAAAGGGATCTCGCAAGCCTACAGGACTATACACTCCACTTCCTATCTCTGAGAGGCCCTGGTCTGATATAAGTATGATTTTTTTATCGGGCTCCCTTGCACTCTGAGGAAGCTCGACTCGATATTTGTTATGGTTGATCGCTTCTCCAAGATGGTGCATTTCATTTTTTGCCGAAAGACAGCTGATGCCTCTCATGTTGCAGCGTTATTCTTTAGGGAAGTATTTAAGTATCATGGTCTCCCCATCTCTATAGTCTCTGATCGCGACGTACGATTCATGAGCTATTTTTGGAAGACTCTATGGAAAAAGATGGGTACGACACTGAAGTTTTCTTCCGCCTAACACCAGTAGAAGGATGGACAAACTGAAGTGGTTAACCATAGTCTGGGGACTCTTCTTCATTGTCTAGTTGGGGATAGTCCATCGACCTAGGATTTTTTCCTTCCCATAGCCAAATTTTCATACAATAGCTCCGTCAATAGGACCATAGGCTTGAGTCCATTTCTTATCACCTTAGGGTATGAGACTCGGAAACCCATTGATTTGGTGGATATTCCCCTAGGGCCCAGACCTAGTGAGTCAGCTGAGTCTTTCATCTAGCATGTGCATGCACTATACGAGTCTGTCCGTAAGAAGATTGCTGCTAGTAAAGATTATTATAAGGATCAAACATATCAACACAGATGGGAAAAATTTTTTGAGGCGGGAGAATAAGTGTTAGTTCTCATTTGATCTGAGAGGGTCCCACCTAGACCAGCAAAAAAGTTAAGCGCACGTAGAATGGGCCCCTATAAAGTCGTGCGGTGGATTGGTACGAACGCATATGAGATAGACATCCCTTATGATATGGGCTTTAACCGAGTATTCAACAAAGAGGATTATACTCTTTACTACGGGTAGCATGTGTACGTGGACCCACTCACCACACCCCTACCAGAGCCCTCACCTGCCATAGCCCCACCACCTGGACCTCCTCCTCCCACTGCCTCTTTTAGTCCGTCTTTGTTGCCCCCAGTGGCGTTGCATCCTGCAGATCAAGTTGCACCTTCGATGGATCCAGTGACATCATTCCTAGACGGAGATATATCATTGCCAGACGGAGATAAATTGGTACCACCCACTTCTATAAGCGACGTGCTTCAGATCGTTTGTCACAACTTCCACGCAACGGACGGGCGAGATACCCTACGCTACCTTGTTCGTTGGAGCGGCCGGCCACTGCAAGATGCTACTTGGGACTCTCCGTAGGAGCTCGAGAGACTTTCCCCGTGGATCCGTAGCTACTACGATCACGAGCATCTATCAACGAAATCGCATGTAGATAGTTTCAACAAAATCGCCATTCAAAAAAAGCATTTTTGATGTCCAATTGATTCATCTACCAATAACGATGAACATCAAGGGAGATCAAGACGCAGACAGTATTTAACTTTGGTACGGATAAGGTCTCCTCGTAGTCGAGGTCATGTTGTTAAGTCAAACCATCAGCCATAAGGAGATCCTTTAGACGTTCAACCGTCCAATCTAGACCATGCTTGAGGGAAAAGATCTATTTATAACCCACACATTATTGGCCATGAGGAAGAGGGACAAGACACCAAATTTGATTTTCCCAGAGAGCAACCATTTACTTATCCATAACCTCCACCCTTAATGCTAAAGAGCTGATGGCCGCGGAACAGAGACCGACTGTGGTTGGTTCGAAATGGTCAGATTCCGCGGGCCTGTTAGAAGATCGAGTTTTCTAACGAGAGGAGGCAAGTGCACCTATCGCAAGTAGTACTCGGTATTCGGGAAAATACCGAGGTCGTATTATTCTCGGGGACGCGTTGATTATATCTACTCTTCCAGGAACACTATTATCTTACTAACAGTAAGGTGGGATTTTTTTAGTTTAATTAAAATGGAAAGAAAGAGAGCAGAATTTTGCTAAGTTAGTTCGATGACGGGTTAACGCTCGGCATCGAATCGGATTAAGACTAAAATAATTCTTAACAATTATTGAACTTTGTTTTTAATTTAATAAAAGGCACTTGGCCGTGGAGGTTCCAAGAACATGAGCTCACCTTGGTCTAGGGATATCGCTCACCTGGGCACTAAGGCTATTCGACCGAACGTTAGTCCGACGAAGTATTCCCCTTAACGCCCGCATTACGCTAAGAACCCCGCTATTGGGCGGGGAACCCAATCCGGCAGAACTACGTTTCTCCTCTTTCGAGGGGGCGTACGCAGTTCTCTTTACCCAAGGGGGATCGGTCCATACGTGCAGCCTCTCGGCATCGCGTATGGATAACGGAAATAGAGCCACACATCGATTATGTGGTCCTATGCGTCGTTAACCCGGGGTAAACCTTAAGTCCTTAAAAAAAAGTTTTTTAATTATTTCAAATCATTTTATATGTCCCAATGCTCTTCGATGCTGAAGGCTAAAAGAGATTAGCCAATCATCGGTATGGGGACGGCTTTATGTTTTTAGGTGAAGCGTGAGTGTTAAATTAAGCACTGAACAATTATAAGAGAAAACACGAAAAATAGGACAATTAGATAAATTGAAGGCTAATTGATGCAGGCACTCACGCAGACTTCAAAACCATAAAGAAAATTAAATAAAGCAAGCCCTACTCAAATGAGTAGGCGGAAATAAATGCACACACGCACACACTCATCTTAATTGAAGAAAGCGATAAATAAAGCGGTAAAATTATCTCCAACACGCACGCACTCTACATAATTGAGAAAGCGATAAAATTGCAAGTCCCGGCTCAAATGAGTGGGCGGGAGTAAATTTATCTCATACACGCACGCACTCTACTTGAAAGTAAAACACACACACGCACTCTACAGAAATGAAAACACACGCACCCACACAAAGTTTTCCTACTCAAGTGAGTAGGAAGAAAATGATAGCAGTAAAAAGACAAGTCCCACTCAAACGAGTGGGCGGGAAATGAAAGCAGAGCGCCATTTAACTCTTAACAAATCGGCAGAAATAAATGCATACGCACACGCGCACTCTACAGAAGTTGAAATAAAGCAATAAAGCCTAACTCATACACACAAAGACACACTTGCAAAAATAAGAAAAACAAAGTGCTCAGAAATTAAAACGACTGCATTTCTACCGCTAGAATGCGGTAGAAATGCATAAAAAGTGAAAATAAAAATTAACCGAGCGAAATTGTTTTGCAAATAAACGCGAAATGAAAGTACTCGAAAAATTAAAACAACTGCATTTCTACTGCTAGAATGCGGTAGAAATGCATAAAAAGATGAAATAAAAATTAAAGGGACTAAAAAGTTTTGAAATTAAAAAGCCAAAATGAAGTTGACGAAAAATTATAACGACTACATTTTTATTCATAAGTTTTTATAAAACCTCCAAAAAAGTGAGAATAAAACTAAAAAGGAACAAGAAGTTTTACATTCCTAAGAGCCTAAGTTAAAGAAAATAAAAACGAACACTTTTAGGGGAGTTTTTATAAAACCTATATGAATGAAAATGATAAAGAAGAAAAAGCTAAAGCTAAAAAGTACAGAAAATGAAAACTAAACGGACGACACAACGGCTAGAAATGCTGATAAATCCTAAATCTAACTAAGTTATCAAGGCTATAAAAATGAAAACATAAAAGAAACACAAAAAGATGAACGAAAAATTGCTTAAGTAGGCGCATTCAAATGGATTTTTCATACTAATGAAGAGAGAAAAATTCAAATTTTATTAAAGCAAAAACCCTAATACAAACTAAGAGAGAGAGAGGGGGGGAGAAATTCTCCTTACATAAGTATGGAATCCAAATGGGCAGCACCTCCCCTAAGCAAAGTGGTCAAAAAAGTGGACAAAATAAGCTTCCTGGAAGCTCTTATTTATAGGAAAATTTTCGGGTTGGTCACGCCCGTGACTAGGGCGTGACAGGGGGGCGTGTCGACAATATTCATGAGCTGATCGGGTGACTTGACTGGAAAGTTGACTTCGGCTGAAAACGTGGCGGTCACGCCCTAGGTCACGGGCGTGACATGTGTCAGTCACGGGCGTGACTGGGGCGTGTCGGGGAGGTCGATCTGGGCGCGGTCCGGCCGCAAAGTCGCGCGCGTAACGTCGGGCCAGGTGGCTAAGTCACGCCCGTGTCACACCTTGACACGGGCGTGTCTGGGGGCGTGTCGAGCTTGGTTTGATCATCGTCAATCGTCGAGCTGGCAACCTGTGGTCTGCGATCGTCGAGGGCGTGACACGGGCGTGTCGGTCATGTGACACGGGCGTGTCAGTCCACATTTTGAATTTTTCTGAAATTTTTCTGGAATTTTTATGGAATAAAAATAAAGCTAAGTTAGAAATAATATTTATAAAAAAAAGCTATTTATTGAATAAAACTAATAAAAAAGACAAAAAATAAACAAAATTGACTTAAATAAAATACGAAAATATATGTATATTTACAACTCATCAAACACCCCCATACTTAAGCTTTTGCTATTCCAGAGCAAAAGTTTGAGGTGAACTTATAAGGAATAATAAAAAAAAACCTAAGTTCTGTTACCGCTAAATTAATTATAAGAAGATCAAAATAAAAATATATGGGGTATAAGAGTTAAGTCCTAAAATTATTTAGATGATTTAAACAGGGCAAAAGTTTTGGCCAAAAGACTTCTTGATGTAATCAAATAGAAAGCAATAATTGTATGGTTAGATTAACAGAAAATAGTTTGGAGTTATACGAACTTTAGCTTATAGGAGTGTTATCGGAAATAATGCAATTTACGAATTATGCTCTCAAAAAGATTTTTGAATTAATTCTAGAGTCATGAAATTGGCTAAGGGGGGTTGATGTTGGTTTATGCAGATGCTTGGATTTTGAGGCGAGGTTATTTTTTCTCGAACCTCCAATTTTTTGATTTGGATGTTAAAGGAAAACGAAATCTTATTTTCCTTAACATAAAATTTTTTCTTCTTCATAAATAAAAATAACCCAATGTATATGTGTTGGAGTAATGAATTTTATACTCTTACTCCGTAACGTATAATCTTTTAATTTATTAGGTGCCTATGTTTACGGAATGAAATCTTATTCCCATTGACATAAGATCTTTTTTGGGGAAATATTTTTATCATACCGAGTAGGTTATGATAGGTAAGGGGAGAAAAGAGAACTAGATTTTTAATTGAAAAATAATTGAGAGCAACATTTATAAATTGTACGTTCCAATTTTTAAGAAAGCTAAAAGCAAGCATAATTGAATTCTATAGTCGTTATTTTCTAACATGGTACACATGCTCCTATCTTTGAAAAATTAGAAGAAGTGCCTAAAGCGAGTCCCCTATTTTTAACAAAGTATAATAAATTCTTTAAAACTTAACCCCGGCTATTTAGATTTTTCAATCTATAATTAACAAACGAATAGTGAACAAAGAATTGATCAAATTCGCATATAAATAAACTCAAAACGAAAGTTTTGGATAACAAGAAACTTAAGAATGAGATGTTTGATTTTTTTGTTTCATAACTTACATAAAAAAAAAATTTGGTTGTTTTTTTTTTTAAGTTATGCTCTTTTTTTTTTGTATTTTTGTATTTATATCTTTAATATATACATACTAAAAAGAAAGAAAAAATGCGAATTTTTTTTTTTGGATTTTTAAGTTTTGTGAATTTTTTTGTATTTTTATATTTTGTGAATTTTTTGTATTTTTAATGAAATTTTCATTCTATTTACAAAAATTTGGGAAAAAGAAAAAATATTTACAAAGATGAGAGGGAAAAAGGGAGAGGGGAAAGAGAAAGAATATTTACAAAAAGTATTTACAAAAATTATTTACAAAAATATTTACAAGAATATTTACAAGAATATTTACAAAAATATAAACTAGGTAGCCGCGAGATGACTTGTTATGTGGATGGCTCGATGAGCCGAATCTCGCGGACCGAGTTAAAAATAAGTCAAAGTTTCAAAAATGAAACTTAAAAAAATTTTAATTACAATTTTTTTGATTTTTGTGTGTTATATATATTTTTTTGAAGTTTTGTTTTTGTAAAATTTTTTTTTGTTTTTTTTGTTTTTTTTAAGTGAAAAAGAAAGTATGAAAATACGAAAACACCCCCATACTTAGATCCAACATTGTCCCCAATGTTGTATGCTATGTATGAGGAACAAGACAGCAGGTATATGTACAAAAAAGGAAAAAGAGGGGGGGGGGTGCAGAAAACGTCCCTGATCCGCGCTCGGGGAAGCCCATTAGAAACCCTGCATTTATTAGAAAAATAGAGAACATAATAAATAAAGACGTAAAAAAGATAGACGTGGGGTGCCTCCCAGGAGCGCTTTGTTTATAGTCGCGTAGCTTGACTATAGTGGCGGGTTTATATATGGAGAAGGGTTATGGTTTCGCTCCTACTGATCACAGGGTCGCCCGCTATATAAGACTTTAACCGATTATCGTTCACCTTAAAAGTGCCTTTTTCGGGGTGGGAGATGAGTATGGTCCAATATGGCCAAACCTCTTCAACCTTGAAGGGGCCGAACCATCGCGATTTTAGCTTACCCAGGAAAAGCCTAAGACGTGAATTGTAAAGAAGGAGTAGATCGCCCGGAGAAAAAATTTTTGGGGTTTTAACTTTTCGATCGTGATAAAACTTAGAACGCTCCTTATAGAACATATTGCTCTCGTAAGTGTTCGCACGCCAATCATCGAGCTCGTTTAGTTGCAGTTTTCTATTCTAAGCGGCTAAGTTAGAGTCGAGGTTTAAGAGTTTTAATGCCCAAAGTGCGCGGTGCTCCAGTTCTACGGGTAAATGACACGCTTTGCCATAGACTAATCGAAACGGGGTACAACCGGTAGCGGTTTTGTACGCCGTACGATACGCCCATAACGCGTCGTCGAGCTTAGCGGACCAATCTTTCCTATTAAGTGAAACGGTTTTTTCTAATATGCGTTTTATCTCTCGATTTACTACATCAACTTGGCCACTTGTTTGCGGGTGGTAGGGGGTGGCAAGCTTGTGCGTGACTCTGTATTTAGCTAACGTCTTAGCCAATATAGCGTTACAGAAATGCGTTCCCCTATCACTAACAATAGCGCGAGGCGTGCCGAAGCGAGAAAATAATTTTTTTTAGAAATGTAACGACGACTCGCGCATCGTTGGTGGGGAGAGCCTGCGCTTCCGCCCACCGTGATACGTAGTCGACCGCCACTAAAATATATGAATTTTATAAGGAGGTAGTGGGCCAAAAAAATGTATGCCCCATAAATCGAAGACTTCGCATTCTAAAAACATATTTTGGGGCATCTCGTCGCGACGTGAGATGTTACCAGACCGCAGACAGCTATCGCATGCGCACACAAAATTGTGCGCGTCTTTGAAGAGAGTGGGCCAAAAGTAGCCCGCCTATAGCGCCTTCCTAGCGGTCCGGTTGGCTTGATAGTGCCCCCCGGCTGGACCCTCGTGGTAGTGCCTCAATATTTGTGTGCACTCCACTCCCGCGACGCATCTTCGAACCGCTTGGTCCGCGCAGATACGGAAAAGAAATGGGTCATCCCAAAAGAAATTTTTCAAGTCGGAAAAGAATTTCTTCTTTTGATGACTTGAAAAATCTTTTGGAAGTACCCGCGCGACTAAGTAGTTCGCAAAATCTGCGAACCAAGGCGAAGATGATGAAGACGAACGAATGGCGAGAAGGCGTTCCTCGGGGAATCTGTCATTTATTTCAGATTCGACGAGCGCTTCTGCACCCGGATTTTCTAAACGGGAGAGGTGGTCTGCCGCTAGATTCTCCGCGCCCTTCTTATCTCGGATCTCCAAGTCAAACTCTTGTAGGAGGAGAATCCATCGAAGAAGGCAGGGCTTCGCATCGGTTTTGGCTAGTAGATATTTAAGGGCGGAGTGATCGGTAAAAACGATAACTTTAGATAGCGTAAGGT
Organism: Platanthera zijinensis; assembly: GCA_039513925.1. Taxonomy (NCBI): domain Eukaryota; kingdom Viridiplantae; phylum Streptophyta; class Magnoliopsida; order Asparagales; family Orchidaceae; genus Platanthera; species Platanthera zijinensis. The sequence goes on from CM077092.1 coordinate 128,670,690, forward strand.
ACGAGCGAAACTTATCGAAAGCGAAAACGACGGCTAAGAGTTCCTTTTCCGTCGTCGTGTAATTCACTTGTGCGGAAGTGAGCGTCTTGCTAGCGTAATAAATAGGATGAAAATGTTTTTCTACGCGTTGGCCAAGAATGGCTCCTAAGGCAATATCACTAGCGTCGTACATGATTTCGAACGGAAGGGACCAATTAGGGGCCACTAGAATTGGAGAATTGATAAGTTTTTGTTTTTTAAAATTAAAAGCAGACTCGCAATCGCTAATAAAGACAAAAGGTGATTCCTTTTCCAAGAGGTGAGTAAGCGGCTTTGTTATTTTTGAAAAATCTTGAATGAAGCGCCTATAAAAGCCCGCGTGGCCTAAGAAACTCCTAATGGATTTTATGTTTGTCGGCTGAGAAGCTTTTCTATGATTTCTACTTTGGCCTTATCGACCTCTATCCCCTTAATCGAAATCTTATGGCCGAGGACCAAACCTCCTCGAACCATAAAGTTACACTTTTCCCAATTTAAAACAAGATTCGTGTCCTCGCATTGCTGGAGGACACGATCAAGATTACGAAGACAATCCGGGAATGAGCATCCGAATACAGAAAAGTCATCCATAAATATTTCCATAATATCTTCTACTAGCTCACCAAAAATTGCTAGCATACATCTTTGGAATGTAGCCGGCGCATTGCAGAGGCCAAATGGCATTCTTCGATAGGCGAAGGTGCCAAAGGGGCAAGTAAAAGTTGTTTTCGGATGGTTCCTCTAGGAGAAATTTGGGTTGCTCCAAGAGAAATTCAGGTTGCTCGGGTTGTTCGGGTTGCTCCAGGAGAAATTCGGATGGTTCCTCCAACCCGGATTATAGTGGCTACTATAATGGTTGTTTTGAAATGAGGGATGCACCGGATTTCCCATGTAGTCCACAAATTCGTCGACTACGCAGACGTTGGAGGGGGGGGGGGGAGAAAACAAGGCGGAGTGGAGGAGGCAACAGACATCTCCGCCACCTGCTTAGTTAGCCTTTCCACTTGGAGGGATAGCTGAGCAGTGGCATCCACTTCAAAAATGCCCGCCTGCTTAGGGCGTGCCCGCGGGACATTCCACTGGTAGGCGTTCACCGCCATTTCCTCCAAAAGGGCCTGGGCGGCCTCGAGAGTCTTATTGTTTAGAGTGCCCCCGGTAGCCGCGTCAATCATTTGACGCGTCTGACTATTCAGTCCATTATAAAAAATTTGTACCTGCAACCACGTTGGCAGAGCGTGGTGCGGGCACCGACGGAGGAACTCCTTAAAGCGTTCCCAAGTCTCGTAAAGAGACTCGGAGTCATTTTGGACGAACGAAGATATGTCCGCCCGCAGTCTTGTAGTTTTCGCGGGCGGAAAATACTTCGTAAGGAATTTCTCAGCCAACTCCGCCCAGGACATGATGGATCCCCGCGGGAGGGAGAGTAACCACGCCTTAGCCTTGGACTTAAGAGAGAAGGGAAAAAGGCGCAAACGAATGGCGTCATCAGTGACGCCATTAATTTTAAAAGTATCGCATATTTCAAGAAAATTAGACAAGTGATTATTGGGGTCCTCATCCGGCAGTCCGTCGAACTGCACGGCATTTTGGATCATTTGAATCACACTTGACTTAATTTCAAAATTATTGTTGGCCACAGCGGGCCGAACAATACTCGACCCCGTATCATCCAAGTTGGGCCGAGCGTAGTAAGACATAGTACGCTCGGCCGGTTGGGTATTATTCGGGTCAGCCATAGAAGAAGAAGAGGGTTCTCCGATAGATTCTGCGGGGTCTAAAAAGGGAATTCGACGGAGAGATCGGATACGCGCAAGAGAGCGGTCAATCTCGGGGTCGAATTCAAGATTTTCAGAACTCGAAGGTTGTCCACTGGTCATACACCCTAAAAAAAACGAAAGGGGGATGGATTTTTTTTTGTATAAAATTTTTTATTTTAAAATAAAGTAAAATTAATAGAGTCCCGGATTCAATATAACAACCGTGCTCCCCGGCAACGGCGCCAAAAACTTGATGGACGCGGAACAGAGACCGACTGTGGTTGGTTCGAAATGGTCAGATTCCGCGGGCCGGTTAAAAGATCGAGTTTTCTAACGAGAGGAGGCAAGTGCACCTATCGCAAGTAGTACTCGGTATTCGGGAAAATAATGAGGTCGTATTATTCTCGGGGACGCGTTGATTATATCTACTCTTCCAGGAACACTATTATCTTAATAACAGTAAGGTGGGATTTTTTTAGTTTAATTAAAACGGAAAGAAAGAGAGCAGAATTTTGCTAAGTTAGTTCGATGACGGGTTAACGCTCGGCATTGAATCGGATTAAGACTAAAATAATTCTTAACAATTATTGAACTTTGTTTTTAATTTAATAAAAGGCACTTGGCCGTGGAGGTTCCAAGAACATGATCTCACCTTGGTCTAGGGATATCGCTCACCTGGGCGCTAAGGCTATTCGACCGAACGTTAGTCCGACGAAGGATTCCCCTTAACGCCGGCATTACGCTAAGAACCCTGCTATTGGGTGGGGAACCCAATCCGGCAGAACTACGTTTCTCCTCTTTCGAGGGGGCGTACGCAGTTCTCTTTACCCAAGGGGGATCGGTCCATACGTGCAGCCTCTCGGCGTCGCGTATGGATAACGGAAATAGAGCCCACACATCGATTATGTGGTCCTATGCGTCGTTAACCCGGGGTAAACCTTAAGTCCTTAAATTAAAAAATATATTTTTTTTTAATTATTTCAAATCATTTTATATGTCCCAATGCTCTTCGATGTCGAAGGCTAAAAGAGATTAGCCACTCATCGGTATGGGGACGGCTTTATGTTTTTAGGTGAAGCGTGAGTGTTAAATTAAGCACTGAACAATTATAAGAGAAAACACGAAAAATAGGACAATTAGATAAATTGAAGGCTAATTGATGCAGGCACTCACACACACTTCAAAACCATAAAGAAAATTAAATAAAGCAAGCCCTACTCAAATGAGTAGGCGGATATAAATGCACACACGCACACACTCTTCTTAATTGAAGAAAGCGATAAATAAAGCGGTAAAATTATCTCCTACACGCACGCACTCTACATAATTGAGAAAGCGATAAAATTGCAAGTCCAGGCTCAAATGAGTGGGCGGGAGTAAATTTATCTCATACACGCACGCACTCTACTTGAAAGTAAAACACACACACACACTCTACAGAAATGAAAACACACGCACCCACACAAAGTTTTCCTACTCAAGTGAGTAGGAAGAAAATGAAAGCAGTAAAAAGACAAGTCCCACTCAAACGAGTGGGCGGGAAATGAAAGTAGAGCGCCATTTAACTCTTAACGAGTAGGCGGAAATAAAAGCATACGCACACGCGCACTCTACAGAAGTTGGAATAAAGCAATAAAGCCTAACTCATACACGCACACACACTTGCAAAAATAAGAAAAACAAAGTGCTCAGAAATTAAAACGACTGCATTTCTACCGCTAGAATGCGGTAGAAATGCATAAAAAGTGAAAATAAAAATTAACCGAGCGAAATTATTTTGCAAATAAACGCGAAATGAAAGTACTCGAAAAATTAAAACAACTGCATTTCTACCGCTAGAATGCGGTAGAAATGCATAAAAATATGAAATAAAAATTAAAGGGACTAAAAAGTTTTGAAATTAAAAAGCTAAAATGAAGTTGACGAAAAATTGTAACGACTACATTTTTATTCATAAGTTTTTATAAAACCTCCAAAAAAGTGAGAATAAAACTAAAAAGGAACGAGAAGTTTTACATTCCTAAGAGCCTAAGTTAAAGAAAATAAAAACGAACACTTTTATGGGAGTTTTTATAAAACCTATATGAATGAAAATGATAAAGAAGAAAAAGCTAAAGCTAAAAAGTGCAGAAAATGAAAACTAAACGGACGGCACAACGGCTAGAAATGCCGATAAATCCTAAATCTAACTAAGTTATCAAGGCTATAAAAATGAAAACATAAAAGAAACACTAAAAGATGAATGAAAAATTGCTTAAGTAGGCACATTCAAATGGATTTTTAATACTAATGAAGAGAGAAAAATTCAAATTTTATTAAAGCAAAAACCCTAATACAAACTAAGAGAGAGAGAGGGGGGGGGGGAATTCTCCTTACATAAGTATGGAATCCAAATGGGCAGCACCTCCCCTAAGCAAAGTGGTCAAAAAAGTGGACAAAATAAGCTTCCTGGAAGCTCTTATTTATAGGCAAATTTTCGGGTTGGTCACTCCCGTGACTAGGGCGTGACAGGGGGGCGTGTCGACACTATTCATTAGCTGATCGGGTGACTTGACTGGAAAGTTGACTTTGGCTAAAAACTTGGCGGTCACGCCCTAGGTCACGGGCGTGACATGTGTCAGTCACGGGCGTGACTGGGGCGTGTCGGGGAGGTCGATCTGGGCGCGGTCCGGCCGCAAAGTCGCGCGCGTCACATCGGGCCAGGTGGCTAAGTCACGCCCGTGTCACACCTTGACACGGCCGTGTCTGGGGGCGTGTCGAGCTTGGTTTGATCATCGCCGATCGTCGAGCTGGCAACCTGTGGTCTGCGATCGTCGAGGGCGTGACACGGGCGTGTCGGTCATGTGACACGGGCGTGTCAGTCAACATTTTGACTTTTTCTGGAATTTTTCTGGAATAAAAATAAAGCTAAGTTAGAAATAATATTTACAAAAATAAGCTATTTATTGAATAAAACTAATAAAAAGGACAAAAAATAAACAAAATTTACTTAAATAAAATACGAAAATATAGGTATATTTACAACTCATCAAGATCCTTCTGTAGAGATATAGGTCTGAAAGCAAACAATAAAGAAGTAGCAAATTTGTGAAGCACCGAAAATAGTCAATGTAATGAAATATAATTAGATAGGGAGTGAACGATAGAGGCTGGTACCAGATTAGTTGATTACAAAGCATCATTAGTAGAGGGTAACTATTGTAGAGCATTTGATCGAGGAGTAGGACGATTGTATACATGAAGAAGAGATGGGTTGGTGCATGTAGTTCTTTGTGTGGTAAGATGAGGATTGTTAGAGGTGACATGAACGACAAGACGTGATAAAGTAGGAGTTGTTAGAGAAGTAGTAGGAAAGGAGTGAAATGGATGGTCCTCGAGGATGGTTACATCCGTAGATGTAACTAACTTGTAATCGGCTTGAGAATAACAAACATAACCTTTCTGAGTTCGAGAATAGCTAACGAACATATATCTGATAGCTCTGGGAGCAAGTTTACCTATAGAGTGGCCAAGATTATGAACATAACATGTGCAACAAAAGATGCGGGGTGTCAAGGGAAATGATGGTGTGGATGGGAAGAGAAGACTGTTGAGAGTCGCAAAGTTGAGAATAGACGAGGACATGCGATTAATAAGATTGCAGGCGATAGAAACTGCGAAATGTCAATAAAACTTGGGAACATGCATTTGAATCCTAAGTGAGCGAGCAAACTCAAAGAGGTGACGATTTTTCCGCTCAGCTAAGCCATTTTTTTGGGTGTGTAAGGTCAAGAAGTTTCATGGATGATACCAAACATAGTTCATATATTTAGAAACACATTACTAGGATACTCACACTCATTATGTTGGATCCCTAGTGGATTTGAGCTAGGTTTACTAAATTAAGTCTGACCCACCATGTATAGCCAGGGGCAAGTCTAGTAGTCCTAAAGTTTAGGCTAAGTCTTTAGGTTAAACCTTCATGGACCAGCCATCAGAGGACCTTAGCAGACTCAGACTTAGAAGATTATGAGAACAGATTGTTTAGTTCGAAGTTCTTCGAACTCAGCTTGATGATCATCGATCTCAGATCGACGAACTCAGAGTTATCTCTCTAAGCTTAGCTCGACGATATTCGAGCTCAGGTCGACGATTAGTTTTATTCTGACAGATTCTCAGCTCGACGAACTCAGAGTGCAGATTTGGCAAGTCATTCTCAGTACGCAGTTTGCAAAGCTCAGGTTGATGATCTGGAATTCTCTAGTCGACAATCTTGGATCTAAGGTCAACGAATTCTGTTCTAAGGTCGATGATTTCTGTCCCGACCCAGAATGAGAAGTTTTATTCCTTCTGTCCCCTACTTTCTATATTAATTAACAGTAATATTCCTGAGTAATTAATGCTCATATTCCTTTGAATATAGCCGTTATTGGCAGCATTAATTATGGTATTAATCAGGGCAATTACTTGCTTATTTTATTAGGGACAGTTAGGGAAACTCATTTAAGACTTATTCTAGTCGTCTGTATTCTCCAGATCATCCAGCAATTAATGCCGAGAATTCAAAATTCAAAGGAAAAATTGACTGCAGAATATAAAAGATATTCTCTCTTCTCAGTCAACAGATTTACAAAGAATAACAGAGAACAACATTCTCACAGAGCATCACAGAGAAGAAAATCCAGAGAACTAAAACAGGTCCTGATCATTCAGAACTTTCTTCTGTGTGCTGAAAACATTTCTGTTCTTTTCCTTGTCAATCCTAAAATCTGAAGAAGAACACTAATGACAAATCAAGAGTCTTCTTCATCTTAAGAGCCTGGAATCTTCAAAGACATCCATTCAACATCAGTCTAATGGATTCATGGACATTAATTGAATACGGCTGAAGACCTACACCCTTAAGCAAAGCTCCATTCTTCCTGAACCATTCAACATCTCAGGGAGAGCTTTATCAACATCAAAGATCAACTAGTCTTCTCTATTGATTATAGAAATAGAAGACACCATCACCTACTCTCACCTCCTGTAAAAGGGTTTTAACTCCCTTCAAAAGTTAACCACTTGGTTGTCAAGTCACCTGATCAAAAGACTTGGTTGGTTTTTGGGCACCTGATCAAAAGCATAAAGGGTTGTGATATCTCCCTGCAAATAGATATTGTGGTGGCAGTCACCTGATCAAAACCTGCAAGTGGATTCCTACCAGGGTGGTAGAAGAGTGGATGTACCCAGTTGGGGAACCACTATAAAATTCTTGTATTGTCTGGTTGTGCTCATTTTCTGTTTGTTGTTGATGTGGTTGTGATAGATATAATAACTTAGCATGTTTTTCTTTTCTTTAAATATTATTGGTATCACCTACTTTCACTCTGATATAAAAGTTTAAAATAGCCAAAAAATTTAAAACTCTATTCACCCCCCCCCCCCTCTAGAGTAAGTCAGATTTAACACCTCCATTCAATTGGTATCAGAGGGTTGTTTTCTTGGTTGAACAATATTACACTTGAACCAACAGGTCCTTCTTAGATCTAAATTTCTCTTGCTTATTTCTTATAGCATGGCACAAAAAAAGGATTATGCAAGCACCAGATCTCCAGTGTGCAACTTAAATAAGTTTGCCATCTGGAAGGCAAGAATCAAGCTTTACATGAATTCTATTGATGAAGAAATTTTTAATTCTATTTTGACAGGACCCCCTCAACCTCAAATAGAGACTGCATCCACATCAACTTCAAGCACTCATGCAGTTCCACAACCTGAGTGGACTAATGCTCAGAAGAAAACCAAAATAGCTGATGCAAAAGCTATGAATATACTGGCTCAAACTATGTCTGATGATATATTCCAAACGGTTGCTAAATGCACTTCAACAAAATCGATCTGGGAATCTCTAAACCAGATGGTGGCAGGTTCAGCTGATGAGAGAAAGGATAGAAGATCCAACCTCATCTCACAATATGAGAACATCAAAAAGGAAGAATCTAAATCAGTGGCTGATATGCATAATAGACTAAGTGTTATCATCAGTGAGCTAAAATCCATGGATAAAGACATCTCATTGACTGAGATAAATGACAAAATTCTAATGTGCTTCCCCAGAACTTGGGACTCCAGGATATGGCCAATCAAGGAGTCCAAAAGTTTAAATGAGATTTCCACTGAATCTCTTCTTGGCAAGCTAAAGTCATATGAGCAATTGATCAAATCCAGAGAGGCTGCTGAACATAAGACTTCCAAACCCTCAAGGAAGGAGCATAACATAGCCTTCAAGGAAAATGAAGAATCAGAAGCCCCAACAATCAATGAAGAATTCGTGAGTATCTTAGCCAAGAGATTCTATAAGATGGGCAAGAAAGATTTCAGAAGAAAGACATCAAGGGAAGATGACAAGCCCAGGTATGACAAAACACCAACTAAAAAAGTTGTTTGTTTTGGCTGCAGGAAGCCTGGACACTTCATCTCAGAATTTCCAGAGAACCAAAATAAGGAGAGGAGAAGAGAAAAGGAAACCAGGAAACAACATTATAACAAGCCCTCCTCCAACAAGCACAAAAAGAAGGAGAAAGGTTTCATTGCTGAAACATGGAGTGACACTGAAGAAGAATCTTCATCTTCCAGCTCCAGTGAATATGAAGAGGAAGCAAAGGCCAAGGAAATATGCTTGCTGGCTATTGATGCATCAAGCACCCATTCTGAAGCTGACCAATCAAACACTGAAGAACGTCTATCTGAAGAGTATCAGGTATTATCTTCTTTTGATTTTGATTCAGATGAATTTTAAAATGAATTCAAGTCCTTATGTTTTGATTTAATAAATTCTGAAAAAGAAATTAAGCAACTTAGAGAGAAAGTAAATGAACAAGAAAACCTGCTATTAGAAAACAACAAATTAAAGAATGAAATCACCTTAGCTAATGAACAAATCATTAAATTATAGACTGAATTATCTGAGGCTAGACAACTTGAAGAATCCCTGAATGGGAGAAGCATCAAGTTGATGAATATCACATGCACAGTGAATGCCAGACTTAATGATATGTTGGGCTTACGTGCTTTATCAAGACAACCCCACTTATTCAGAAAAACATCTTATCCACCCCCATAAAATTTATTTCTGAAAGGGGTAAAGAGAAAATAGAAGATAATCATGTTAAAGAAATAGTATAAAAACAAAAGAATAAGAAAAATATGAACAATCACAAAGTTCAGTAGATTTCGTCGAACTAAGATCGATGAAATGTGTCCATATCGTCGAGCTCAAGTCGATGAATTCCGAACGCAAATTTCTACTATAACTATTCTCTGAACTGCGATCGACGAAACCAGTATGGTTCGTCGACTAGAGATCGATGAAATTGGGGCCCATAAAATGAATACCTTCTTTCTCTGAGTGGAGTTCGACAAACTCATCCCCGTTCGTCGACCTCAGATCGACGAACGTACCAGAATTCGTCAACCCCAGTTTATAATAACAAAAATTTTAATTCCAACAGGTTTTTTAATCAACCTAAACAGAACATTAATCCTTTTAACAAATGGATAATTCCACCAAGAAAATACCATCCTTTAGGTTACAAAAGTCAACCTGAGTATTCATATATTACCAGCTTTAGGTATGTAAATCAACAAGGACCCAAGGTAACTTCGGTCAAGAATATCTAAAATGTTTTTGTGCAGGTGAAAGACTATCCTACCACAGAGGAATAGTAGTATCTGGATAGTGGTTGTTCAAAACATATGACTGGCAGGAAGGACAATCTATCCAACTACAAGTCCAAGCTAGGTCCTAAGGTTGTTTTTTGGTGACTCCAACTGTGGCCAGACTATAAGCCTATGGAGATATAAAGATTGGAGTGGTCATATTCATGAAAGTAGCTATGTAAGTGGATTAAAGCACAATCAGATTTCCATTATTCAACTCTGTGATGAAGGGTTTCAGGTATCTTTTGATAAATCCTCTTGCATTATTTCTTCTGCTGACAACAAGATTGTCTTAACTAGATCTAGAGTAGGAAATATTTACATAGTAAATTTTAAGTCTACTAGGTCTTAAATATGTTTGTTCAACCAAATTAATAATAATAATGAACTTTGGCGTAAAAGATTAGGTCATGTTAATCTGAAAAAAATTGCTAGGTTATCTAAAGACAACCTTGTGAGAGAATTGCCTTCTGGTCCCTACAAGAAGGAGGGCCTCTACAGGGCTTATCAATTAGGCAAGCAAGCTAAAAATAGTTTCAAAGCCATTAATAAAAGTTATTCACCTAGGATTTTATATTTACTCCATATGGATCTTTTTGGACCCATTGTTGTACAAAGCCTACGAGGGAAATTTTATACCTTAGTGATTATAGATGACTTCTCAAGATTCACTTGGGTGTTCTTCTTGAGAAACAAGTCAAATAACTTCAAGGTTCTTTCAGATTTTCTTAAGAGCATAAGGATTGAGTACTCTACTCTAGTTTCATTGTTCAGAAGTGATCATGATACTGAGTTTGAGTCTCTTCTCATGCAAAGATTCATTGAGGATGAAGGTATTTTAAATTGTTTCTCTACTCCTAGAACTCCTCAACACAATGGGATAGCTGAAAGGAAAAAACACAACACTAATTGAAGTTGTAGGTACATTGCTTTTAGATGCTTACTTGCCACTGTCTTTTGGGCAGAGGCTGTAAGCATAACAAACTATGTCCTGAACAGGTGTTTGGTACATAAGCTTAAGGGCAAGACTCCCTATGAATTACTTAAAGGGAAGAAACCTAAGGTAGATTTCTTTAAGATTTTTGGTTGTATGTGTTACATTCACAATAATGATAAGAAATACATTAGAAAGTTTGAAGCCAAGAATGCAATGTGAATTTTTCTAGGATATTCCCAAGTCAGCAATGCATATAGGGTTTATAATGAATCTATAATGAAAATAGAAGAGTCTGTACACATTTCCTTTGATGAGACTAACATGTTTTACAAGGAGAAGAACTCTTCTACAAGTGAATCTTTGTAGGTACCATATTTGTGTGAGCAGTTGAATAAGATGAACCTCACCAATGAGGCTAATGCCCATACCTCTCCACAAAACTCAGAAGATAGTGAAGATGATTTCACTGAAACAGCTGATAAACAAACAATAACACACATAATTCTACAAGAGGAATTAACTCCCAAGGCTGTTGTGGAACAAACTCTACCTACTGATCTTGTCATACTTAGAGATCATCCTGTATCTCAATTAATAGGATACATATCAGTAGGTGTGTAGACAAGGCATCAACTCAACCAAGACTTGATGTATGCCGGCTTTATATCTCAAATTGAGCCCTAATCAATAAAAGATGCAGAGCAAGATCCACTCTGGATTATGACAATGCAAGAGGAGCTCAACCAATTTGAGAGATGTAGAGCTTGGGACTTAGTTCCAAGACCCAAAGACTACCCAGTCATTGGAACTAAGTGGGTATTCAGAAATAAACTTGATACCCAGGGCATTATCATAAGGAACAAGGCAAGGCTAGTAGCTCAAGCCAATAGGCAAAAGAATGGCATTGACTATGATCAGACATTTTCCCCTATTGCAAGGCTTGAGGCTATAAGAATCTTCCTTGCATATGTTGCCTTCAAAAAGTTCAAGGTCTATCAAATGGATGTCAAGAGTGCATTTCTGAATGGAGAACTCAAAAAAGAAGTATATGTGGAGCAACCACCAGGTTTTATCTCTCCAACTAATCACTCTTATGTCTTTAGATTGCATAAAGCACTCTATGGTTTAAAGCAAGCTCCAAGAGCTTGGTATGAGACCTTAGCTAGCTTCTTGTTAGACCATAAATTTTCTAGAGGCATTGTAGATAGGACCTTATTTCTTAAGCATCATAAAGATAAAATTTTGTTAGTATAAATTTATGTAGATGATATTATCTTTGACTCTACTGATTCCAAACTATACAAAAGGTTTTCTGACTTAATGCATTCAAAGTTTGAAATGAGTAGCATGGGTGAACTCTCTTACTTCCTTGGCCTCCAAGTAAAGCAATTGCCTGATGGCATCTATATATCCCAATCCAAGTATGCTAAGGAGCTATTCAAAAGATTTGGGATGTCAAATGCCTAAGCAAAGAAAACACCCATGGCTACCAATGCTGTGGTTGACTCTGATGAACATGGAAAACCCATTGATCAGAAATTCTATAGGGGCATTGTTGGTTCCCTATTGTATCTCACAGTAAGTAGGCCAGACATAATGTTTGCTACATGCCTTTGTGCTAGGTTCCAAGTGAACCCTAAAGAATCTCATCTTATTTTCCATAAAAGAATTTTAAGATATATTATGGGTTGCCCAAATCTAGGACTCTTGTATCCAACTGAGTCAGAACTTGAGTTGACTGGATACTCAGATGCTGACTTTGCTGGATGTAGAGTGGACAGGAAGAGCACATCAGGAACATACCAGTTCCTCGGTACTATACTTGTCTCCTAGTTTTGTAAAAAGTAAACATCTGTGTCTACATCAACAACAGAAGCTGAGTACATAGCAGCTGACAGTTGCTATTAACAGATGTTGTGGATTCAAAACCAACTCCTAAATTATGGATACAACTTAAATAATTCAACCATTCTCTGTGATAATACAAGTGCAATTTCTATTGCTCAGAATCCAATTCATCATAGTAGAACTAAGCATATAGAGATAAGGCATCTTTTCATTAGAGAGTGTGTGGACAAAAAGAAAATTAATCTTGTCTGCATCTACACTGATTTGCAAAGAGCAGACATCTTCACCAAACCCTTGGATGAAAGTGTAACACCCCAAAAAGACTCAAAAATGGTTTTGAGGTGCAGGTCATTTTATACGGCCTGGGACACGGGCGTGTCACAGGGCGTGTCGGGGGTACATGGCCTGGGACATGGGCGTGTCCCAGGGCGTGTCACTCAAATAAAATGCGTTCTGAGTCAGAAGATTACACGGCCTGGAACCAAGCCTTGAACACGGGCGTGTCAGGTTGGACACGGGCGTGTCCGATACCGTGTGCCTACCCGTGTACTACTGGTTGAGTTTGGAGCTCGAAGAGGCAGGGGTGATACGGGCGTGTCTCATGATTGACACGGGCGTGTCAGGTTCGACACGGGCGTGTCTATGCGCGTGTTCTGGTAAAGTTCAGTCGGTACGAATACCGCGTGTGCCGCTTAAGGGTACACGGCCTGTGACACGGGCGTGTCACAGGCCGTGTCAGCCAAAAAAGTGAGTTTTTGGGAAAATCGTGGCCGTTCAGATTTCTCTCTTTGGATCCAAGGGCTCAGGTGATTCCTGGCTGGATTTAATCAGTAGAGGCTGAGGAAGAATTCATTCTTCATTTGATTAAGGAAGAGAGAAAGAGAGAGGAGGAAGAAGAAGGAGCAGGAGATAAGGCCACCAGCGGAGTTCCCGTGGTCCGATTCGTGATCCGAAGCCGGCGTTGTGAAGGCAAAGCTGCTGCGGTTCTTTCTCACCGGCTAGTTTGCGATGGCTCCCAAGAGATCGACAAGGGTAACGATCTCCCTTCTTGGACATGTGAAGTCCTTCTTTTCTGCATTGCATAGGGAAAACCCTTCCCCGCGAGTGTGCGGTGGGTTGTGGTGTCCCTTAGGGTAGATATGTGAAGTCCCCCTTGTTAGAGGCCGGAATTGGAGTACGGCTCTAGGCATGCTGTGTGAAGCCCATCTGGACACGCTAGTCTTGATTGGTGATGCTTGTTTGCATATCGGAGAAGGCTCCGTGATTATGGCTTGTGTTGCCTTGTGCCTACCTGTTGCTTGGTGCAGCAGGAAGTACTGGATGAAGTCCAGGAAATGAAGAGGGTTGGATGCAACTCCTGTGGCCGTGCGTTGCCACTTTATGAGCGGTTGAGCCATTGGGCTGCAACTCGATGAAAAGGCAGATTGCCGAACAGGAAAGGTGAAACCGACCCGCGCCTATAAATAGCCATGGATACTTCCGTATTCGAGGTGGCACGGTAACTTGAGCAACGGGGGGTGGCTGATCCGTACCTGCGTTAGGTCCGTCCGACTTGGAAGCCTGGTTATAGGTTTTGTTGGAGCGCCTAATGAGAGTCTTAGGCCCGCGCGCCGGAAAGACTAGAATGCTCAAATACCGTGTAGACGGTGGTGTTGACCCTGGTATTCCGGTACACCAAGAATGTGCCCTGAGTGCACGGACTGTCGGTCCGTGTGGCCGATAGTTTTGATGGCTTGAATGTGCCTGCACGCACATAGTTGCTATATGATGATGCCATGCTTTGCAGGGAAAGATTGCTAATGCCCCGAGAAAGGGGTAGGATTGTTATAATTGGGTCAGCTGAATGCTGACCGTTGCATTGTTTGCCACCGTTTGGGTGGATTTTCCCTGTGTAGGTGCAGGAGAGCCAAGTGGTAAGTGAATGGCTAAAGCCCTACTGCTGTTGCTGCTGCTACTGCTGCGGCTAGCCCTTGAAGGCTAAGCGAATGTTTTTGCTTGTTTACTTTTACTCACGTATGGCCGGCCTGCGCGCCGAGGTTTGTAAACCATACGGTGTGGAAAGAGGAACTGTAAGGCCTTAAGGCCAAACTCTATGTATTCGTTGTACATTTCGTGGCTATATATATAAAGGTGGTTTATATATTAGACATTCCTGGTTAGAGTTCAAATTACAACTTAAAGCTTCCGCTAGAATGCTCTGAGTTAGGATTCGTGTATGGTTTGGTATTATCCTGTGACCTCACCGTCTGTTTATGGCATATAATGTGGGGCCCCGGCCGGACCTTCTACTATACGTCATGTAACGGATGGGGTCGTTACATTTTGGTATCAGCTTCGTTCGGTCTTCCTCTATCGAATTCGTGGACGAATTCTTTTATGGGGTGGCGAGCGCGTGTTTATGCGCCCTGCTGTAACGCTAATGAACTCTGGAATGTCCACTAAGGAATGTACAAAATCTTGTTTGAGGAATCTGCACGTTCCTTTTTGTGTTGTTTTGCTTGCATACGTTCGCTAATGTGTGTCTTGTCCACCTATAGGTGACGTGTAGTGGTGCTGGGCAGTCTGAGCCCCAGCGCTCTGATAAGAGTGCGGCACCAGCTGAGGTGTCAACACCTCCTCCATCTGCGGAAACTATTCGCTTAGTTGCTGAGGCTCTATTTGCCATGATTCAGCCGACCGGGAAAGCGCAGCCGACGGTAGTGCCAGTTCGTGTTGATGTAAGACCCGAGCCAGTTGAGGCTATCGATCCACGAGCAGCTGACCGACAGTTGATGCAATTCATGAGCTTCAGTCCGCCTACGTTTACGGGAATGGGATCCCCAACGCAGGCAGAGGATTGGTTATCGCGTGTCAAGCGGATAATGACGGTGATCAGGGCGGAGGAAACTCTAAAGGTCACCTTGGCCACCTTCATGCTTGAAGGAGAGGTGCGATTGTGGTGGGACGAGGTTGAGGTACACCATTTGGCGGGCAGGCAATTAACGCAAGTATCGATTGAGGAGTTCTCTCGAATATTTCTGGCGAAACATGTCCCAGTGGCGCAACGCATTGCTATGGAAAATGAGTTCCAACGGTTAAAGCAAGGGGAAGATAGCGTGGATATCTACTTGCATGAGTTTACCATGTTGGGACGGTATGCGGGAAAAATCTTCGCGGATGACCAAAGGAAAACGAATCGGTTCTATGAAGGATTGCGGAATGAGTTGAGGTTCCTGCTTTCGAGTTCAGTGAACCAAGGGTTTCAGGCGTTGGTTGATACTGCATGTGTGTTGGAGAAGGACATGCGGCGGGTGCAAGGGAACAAGGGCTTGGATGTGTCAAAGCCAGAGGTTCAAGCACCTCGCCCGAGCAAATCGTTTTACCAGAAGAAAGGGGGCAAGAGGTCCAAGCCATCTGGGCAAGTGACTACGACCGTTGTGTCGGGGGCGACATCAAGGCCAGATTCTCGTACATGCTATAACTGTGGCCGGGTGGGGCATATAGCCCGTGACTGTCGGGTTGTTCTGCCCAAAGGGGAAAAGAAGACGGGTGTGTCTTATGCTGAGAAGGGCAAAGCGGTGGTTGATTCCTCTGCATCCCAAGCACAGCCCCGAATCTATCAGCTTGGCCAACAGGAAGTGATTAAGCAAAGTGACGTCGTCACAGGTATGAGTTGATTATAGTTTACTTGCTTAAGTGCTATTGCATGTGGTTATGTATATCTTGTGCATGATGTGTGTGCTGCAGGCTTTGTCCTGATTCGGAATAATCTGGCGAGAGCCCTGTTTGATACGGGTGCTTCGCATTCTTTTCTGTCTGAGGATTTCGTATCTCGCATTGGGGTAACGAGTCATGTGACGGTGGATAGTACAAGGGTGCTATTGCTGAATGGCTGTGTGATGCTTGCGGATAGGGCTTGCGATGTGGATGTTCAAATAGGAAGTCGGGATTTCGGTTTGAGTGCAACCGTGCTACCGTTGTCGGAGTTTGATGTGATCTTTGGTATGGACTGGCTCTCAGAGCAGCGTGCCTGTATTGATTGCAACTCCAAGGAGATTACACTGGGCCAGAATACCGGACTTGTGACGAAGTTCACTGGTATGCGAGGAGTTGGCGGGACTCTATTGTCTACACTCCAAGTCGTCAATGCTGTTCGGAAGGGCACGGAGTTATTCTTCACGCTAATTCAGGCTGTTGAGCCAAGGGCTAGTGTCGGTGAAGTACTGGTTGTGTCAGAGTTTGCTGATGTGTTTCCTAAAGATCTTCCTGGGTTACCACCCCAACGGGAGATTGACTTCTCTATTGAGTTGGTGCCAGGTGTGAAACCTGTGGCCCGCTCTCCATATCGCGTCGCGCCAAAAGAGATGGCTGAGTTGAAAGTCCAATTGCAAGAGTTGTTGGAGCAGGGATACATACGCCCAAGTATGTCACCTTGGAGCGCGCCTGTTCTATTTGTGAAAAAGAAAGACGGTAGTTTACGGTTATGTATTGACTACCGCGAATTGAATAAGCTGACGGAGAAAAACAAATATTCGATCCCACGGATTGATGACCTATTTGATCAGCTGGCAGGATCAACGGTCTATTCCAAGTTGGATTTGAAATCGGGATATTATCAGCTGAGAATTCGGGAAGGTGACATTCCCAAGACGGCATTTGGAACACGCTACGGTCATTATGAGTTCACGGTAATGCCGTTTGGCCTATGTAATGCGCCTTCGGTATTTATGGACCTAATGTATCGAACGTTCTGAGAGTACTTGGATTTGTTCGTGATTGTGTTTATCGATGACATCTTAGTATACTCTCAGTCGGAAGAGGATCATGTAAACCATTTGCGGTTGGTCTTGCATACCCTGCGGAGGAATAAGCTTTATGCCAAGTTCTCAAAGTGTGAGTTCTGGCTCTCTTCAGTAGCCTTTTTAGGCCATGTGGTAAGTGGAGAAGGTATCGCGGTGGATCCGTTGAAGATAAGTGTCATTCGAGATTGGCCAGTGATGTCTTCAGTGGCCGAGGTCAGGAGCTTCCTTGGACTTGCGGGCTACTATAGATGGTTTGTGGAAAAATTCTCATGGATTTCTTTACCTCTGACCACGCTGACGAGAAAAGATCAAAAGTTCATTTGGACGCCGGAGTGCACGCGAGCTTTTGAAGACTTCAAGAGTCGTTTGACCACGGCGCCTGTGTTGACATCGCCATATGGTACAGATGGGTATGAGATCTATAGTGATGCTTCCGGGAGCAGCTTAGGCTGCGTTCTTCTACAGTTTGGTAAAGTGATAGCTTATGGCTCGCGCCAGTTGAAAGTGCATAAGCGGAATTACCCCGTCCATGATTTGGAGTTGGCGGCGGTAATCTTTGCGCTCAAGTTGTGGCGGCACTACCTTTATGGCGTGAAAGTGGATATCTATACAGATCACAAAAGCCTAAAGTACTTGTTAGATCAGAAGGATCTGAACATGCGACAACGAAGATGGATGGAGTTCCTTGGGGACTACACCTTCGAGATTCACTATACTCCCGGGAAGGGAAATGTGGTCGCTGATGCTTTGAGTCAGAAGACTCCGGTACGGGCAAGCTGGTTGCAGAGGCATGATCAGCGTTTAATCCAGGAATTGGAAGCGTTGGAGATATCTTGTGTTGACAAGGGTTTTTCGACCGATGCATGCTTGAACTGGACGGAGGTGCAATATGAACTTACGGACAGAGTTCGGCGAGCAACGGAGCTTGATGAAAGTCTCCAGCGCTATGCTAAAGATGGGCCGGATGACCAATTCTCTTGGGATAACGGTTTGTTACGAAGAAATGGTCGAGTGTGCATCCCGAGTGTGGGTAAATTGAGGAAAGAGTTGATGTACGAAGCTCACTTTACAAAGTACTCAGTTCATCCAGGGAGCACAAAGATGTACAGAGATCTGAAAAAGCTGTTCTGGTGGCCCGGACTAAAGAAAGATGTAGCACGTTATGTGGCTGAATGCAATACCTGTGCATTGGTGAAAGCAGAATGCCAGAAGCCTGGCGGTTTCCTGAAGTCGTTACCTATTCCGGAGTGGAAGTTCGATGACATTTCGATGGATTTCGTGCACGGATTGCCGAGATCGCAACGCGGTCATGACTCAATCTGGGTGATTGTGGACCGGTTGACAAAAGTGGCGCACTTCCTTCCAAACAGAAGAGACGATTCAGTGGAAACCTTGGCCAAGCTTTATGTGGAGCAGGTTGTTCGACTGCACGGTGTTCCTCGGAGCATCGTCAGTGACCGTGATTGGCGGTTCACATCGAATGATTGGCGTCTAGTTCATCAAATGTTGGGTACAAAGTTAGCGTTTAGTACGGCCTTTCATCCCCAAACGGATGGCCAGACTGAACGAACCAACAGGACGATGGAGGACATGCTCCGCATGTGCGCCCTAGACTTTGGTAAAAGATGGGAAGATTATATATTTCTTGTCGAATTTGCCTATAATAATAGCTACCAAGTGAGCATCGGTATGGCACCATTTGAGGCTTTATATGGTCGTAAATGTCGTACACCGTTAGCTTGGGCAGAAGTAGGCGGATCTAAGCTGAGTGGGAAAAAGGAAGTTGAGGAAGCTAACCCGCTCATACGCTCTATTCGGGAGAGGCTATTGATAGCCCAAGATCGTCAAGCAAAGTACTACAATGCCAAACATCGGAACGTGGAGTTCGCGGTGGGTGATTGGGTATATTTGAAGATCAAACCCTTCAAAGGCGTGTCCAGGATTCGGCGTTTGAAAAAGCTAAGTTCGAGGTATCTTGGTCCATTTGAGGTGGTGGAGCGAGTTGGGGAAGTTGCTTATCGACTAGCACTTTCAGCAGACTTGGGTGGATTACATGATGTATTTCACATCTCAGTCCTTCGTAAGGCGGTGAAGGATCCAGCTCAAGTAGTTGAGAATGATCGGGTACCGGTCGAGTATGGGCTAACGACAAGGGTTAGACCCATTCAGATCGAGGATCGAGCCGAGAAACAGTTGCGGAACAAAGTGATCGGGATGGTCAAGGTCCGATGGGACAATTGTGGCCGTGAAGAGCTAACATGGGAGCGAGAGCAGACCATGCGAGCTAAATTTCCCGAACTGTTTGTATAAACTGTAGACCGTGTACCTTTTTGTTATAACAGAGTTATCAAGTTATAGCATTGTTGGTTCTTGTTTCCTTACCGTGCAAATTTCGGGACGAAATTTTGTTAAGGGGGGAGGATTGTAATACCCCAAAAAGACTCAAAAATGGTTTTGAGGTGCAGGTCATTTTACACTGCCTGGGACACAGGCGTGTCCCAGGGCGTGTCGAGGGTACACGGCCTGGGACACGGGCGTGTACCAGGGCGTGTCACTCAAATAAAATGCGTTCTGAGTCAGAAGATTACACGGCCTGGAACCAAGCCTTGAACACGGGCGTGTCAGGTTAGACACGGGCGTGTCCTATACTGTGTGCCTACCCGTGTACTGCTGGTTGAGTTTGGAGCTCGATGAGGCAGGGGTGACACGGGCGTGTCTCATGATTGACATGGGCGTGTCAGGTTCGACACGGGCGTGTCGATGCCCGTGTTCTGGTAAAGTTCAGTCGGTACGAATACCGCGTGTGCCGCTTAAGGGTACACGGCCTGTGACACGGGCGTGCCACAGGCCGTGTCAGCCAAAAAAGTGAGTTTTTGGGAAAATCGTGGCCATTCAGATTTCTCTCTTTGGATCCAAGGGCTCAGGTAATTCCTGGCTGGATTTAATCAGTAGAGGCTGAGGAAGAATTCATTCTTCATTTGATTAAGGAAGAGAGAAAGAGAGAGGAGGAAGAAGAAGGAGGAGGAGATCAAGCCACCGGCGGAGTTCCCGTGGTCCGATTTGTGATCCAAAGCCGGCGTTGTGAAGGCAAAGCTGCTGCGGTTCTTTCTCACCGGCTAGTTTCCGATGGCTCCCAAGAGATCGATAAGGGTAACGATATCCCTTCTTGGACATGTGAAGTCCTTCTTTTCTGCATTGCATAGGGAAAACCCTTCCCCGCGAGTGTGCGGTGGGTTGTGGTGTCCCTTGGGGTAGATATGTGAAATCCCCATTGTTAGAGGCCGGAATGTGAGTACGGCTCTAGGCATGGTGTGTGAAGCCCATCTGGACATGCTAGTGTGGATTGGTGATGCTTTTTTGCATATCGGAGAAGGCTCCGTGATTATGGCTTGTGTTGCCTTGTGCCTACCTGTTGCTTGGTGCAGCAGGAAGTACTGGATGAATTCCAGGAAATGAAGAGGGTTGGATGCAACTCTTGTGGCCGTGCGTTGCCACTTTATGAGCGGTTGATCCGTTGGGCTGCAACTCGATGAAAAGGCAGATTGCCGAACAGGAAAGGTGAAACCGACCCGCGCCTATAAATAGCCATGGATACTTCCATATTCGAGGTGGCACAGCGACTTGAGCAATGGGGGGTGGCTGATCCGTACCTGCGTTAGGTCCGTCCGACTTGGAAGCCTGGTTATAGGTTTTGTTGGAGCGCCTAATGAGAGTCTTAGGCCCGCGCGCCGGAAAGACTAGAATGCTCAAATACCGTGTAGACGGTGGTGTTGACCCTGGTATTCCGGTACACCAAGAATGTGCCCTGAGTGCACGGACTGTCGGGCCGTGTGGCCGATAGTTGTGATGGCTTGAATGTGCCTGCGCGCACATAGTTGCTATATGATGATGCCATGCTATGCAGGGAAAGAATGCTAATGCCCCGAGAAAGGGGTAGGATTGTTATAATTGGGTCAGCTGAATGCTGACCGTTGCATTGTTTGCCACCGTTTGGGTGGATTGTCCCTGTGCAGGTGCTGGAGTGCCAAGTGGAAAGTGAAGGGCTGAATCCCTACTGCTGTTGCTGCTGCTGCTGCGGCTAGCCCTTGAAGGCTAAGCAAATGTTTTTGCTTGTTTTCTTTTACTCACGTATGGCCGGCCTGCGCGCCGAGGTTTGTAAACCATACGGTGTGGAAAGAGGAACTGTAAGGCCTTAAGGCCAAACTCTATATATTCGGTGTACATTCCATGGCTATATATATAAAGGTGGTTTATATATTGGACATTCCTGGTTAGAGTTCAAATTACAACTTAAAGCTTCCGCTAGAATGCTCTGAATTAGGATTCGTGTATGGTTTGGTATTATCCTGTGACCTCACCGTCTGTTTGTGGCATATAGTGTGGGGCCCTGGCCGGACCTTCTACTATACGTCATGTAACGGATGGGGTCGTTACAGAAAGAAACCATCTGTTCTTTCTAAATAAGCTTGGTATGATTAATGGAGAAACTTTAATTTAACTTTCTGTCTGTGGTCGAAGAATTTGCCATAGTTTGTCGACCTGAGATCGACAAACTGAGAAAAGTTCTTGAGATAATTCGTCGACCTTAGATCAACGAAATCTCTGTGAGTCATTTTTGTTGACCGGAGATCGACGATTTGGCTTCATAAAATTTTCGTTGACCTGAGGACGACGAAAAGTTTTCCATTCTTTAGTCTGAGATCGACGAACTCTTTTGTCGATAAAATATTTCGTTGACCTCAGATCGAAGGATTTTTCTTTTTCGTAGGATGGAGTTTGTCATTTCATATTCTGAAAAACCTTATATCTAGGTTTTCTTTGAGCTCCATCCCGCTCTTTCTTTTCCCCTTGCACTTGATCCCTCTGTGTTTCCTTTGCAGGTGATCAATGGAGATTCCAAGAAGCGCTCTTACAACAATGAAGTTTGACATGGGTTTTGATATAGATTTTTAGTCATTCCAACATTCTAACCAGATCATCTTGGAAATTCTGAAATTATTTGAAGATCAGTATTAAAGAATCGGATGACCACCAGAACGAAGATAGCTGCAATAGAAGTTCGGGAATGGGTTTTCTTCTTCCTCTCCAGATAATGATACTATGACGGGAACTATATCGAGTAACACAGTATCTCTTAACCCCATCGTATTAACTGAAATTTTCGGATTAATTAATGGAGAAGAAGAGTTAGAGATTGATAGTTCTGAATTTGATGAGATGTTGATTAAGATGGGTTATTCTGGATACACACCCAATAAACTGCTGAAGAAACATTTATCTACTGACTACAAGTTTCTAGCAGATGTTGTAGGTAAGGTACTGCTAGGCAAGCACACATCCCATGATTATATCACTAGGCAGCAATTCCTTGTGATGTGTGCTGTTGTTAACAAGAAGCTCGTAAATTGGGCTAGAATCATGTTTGAGATGATTAGGAAGAAAAATACCAAAAAAGAGGTGTGTTTTGGAAGAATTCTTGGAATCTTCCTTCAAGCTAAGGCTGCTGAATCCCTGGTCTCCCCGACCATATTCATTAATGCCTCCAAGAGGCTTACTTGCGCTTTATTTGGCAGGTGGGAGAGGAATATCTCCAAGCCATCCAAGGCTTCCTCCTCTTCGACATGACCTTCTGAGAGTACTAGGGCTGCTCCTGCCACTCCCCACCCTGCTGAAGATGTTTCCATTCCACCTCGACCTCCTCATGATCAAATAACTTCAACATCCCTATAGCATACTTCTACTCCTCCAGCCCATAAACCAACTCCTCCAGCTTCCCAATCCATCTTTCCTCACCAGTTCATACTTCAGTCCATTCTCCTACACCACATAAATCTCCTGAACAATAATCATCTCCAATTTAAACTCCAATGCATGCTATTACACCAGAGCTTGTCACTCCTCCTCTATGTCCTCTTCCTCCACATTTTACTGATATCCCCCTTCACAACCTTTCTTCGTTACCATCATTTGAACTGTTGTCATCCCCCTTCCATACTCCATCATTTCAAGATGAGCCAATGCCAGATTCTTCACCCTCTCATCCATCATCATCCACCCTCAATCCATTTGTATCCACTCAAACACCTCTTGAGTTCATGATCATAGATTCTCCCTTCATTATCTCCATCATGGACCACATCCGTCTTGTCATAAAACAACTCATAACAGAGGCTATTTTACCTCTTGCTGCCTCCATTTCATCCCTTGCTGCCCAACTCCTTGCCTCCTCTATCCCTTCTTCTTCAATAACGGGCCTGGTTCCAGTACTTACTGAGACAAGGCAGGGGGAGATACTCAATGAAGAAGCAGCTCCAGCAGCAGCAGAAACAGTTTTGTAGATAGTTGAGGTCATAATAACAGATGTAGATATAGTTTCAGAGGCTGATATATTGGATGTAGATCTGCTGATTGCAGATATTATGATAGATGGTGATTGTTATATCAATCCCTCAGTAGACATTTTTGGTTTATTACATTCTTTCTGTATAATTTATCTGAACTCTCTACTTCAAGCAGTTAAGCCACCCTTGGCTATAGTTTGCTACACTTCTCCTATAAGTCCTGAAGTTGTTATTCAACTGAAGGCAAGTTTTGTTGTTAACATGATTATGGAATCTATATGCCAAACCTATGTAATGGATAATAGCCCTATCCCCAGTTTAGATGATCTAATTGCACAAGATGTTGCACAAGAGATTGCACATATGCAGAATGATCCTGAGCTGAATGAGTTTCTATTGATTGATAAAGATTTAGAAGATTCTCAGATGATCACAGAGAATGTTGCTCCACCTGCAGTTGCTCTACCTCATGCTCTTCCTACCGCTGATAAATAGATTTCAAAGGAAACAATAAAAGAAATAGATGTTTATATGATAATCCTCAAAGTTCTTCTGAAGATGACACAGATGATGATTCTGCTGATCCTAAATCTAAGAAGAAAGTTACCAAGAAGAGAAAGATTGTTCCAAAGGCTGCTCCTAAGCGTAATTCTACCAATGATACCACTTACTATATCTTGCAAATGATAACTCCATACCCAGGGATGCCTCAATGGATGTGGCTATCAAAGAATGAACAGAAATAAAGGAAGAAGAGGAGAAGGTACAGGTCTCCTCCTAGGAAATTTAGGAAAGACCCTCCTCCTCCTCCTCCTTCAGGTGCCTCTATCAATGTATCTCAAAAATATCTTCAATGAACAAGACATATCAAAGACGTTCCAGGCATGGCAGTCATCAATCTTCTCAAAGCCATCCTCCTCCAGCTTCAACAAAGAGAACTCCTACAGACAATATTAATGAATAAAAGCAGGACTCTAGTACAAAAAGGCCAGAGTCTCCTCCAATTCCTTTTGTAGATCCAGAATAGGAGACCTCTGCCAAAATGGTTAGATTTCATGAACTGATAGGACTCTCTCAAATAAACAAAGCCAAAGATGAAGGAAAGGATCCTTCTCAATTTTCAACCATGTCATCTTTCAGAAAAGAAGAACTTCTAAGGTATGCAAAGGCAAATAAATTTTTCAATGTTGATGATTATATGAAACTGCATCTAGAAGCTGTAGTGCCCAGGGCAACTTCTCTCAAAATCATTAGTGCATCTAACATGACAATGTCTAAGAAAGAAGCTGCTAATCCAAACAGAGAAATCATCTTCAGACAGCCTGCTGAGAAGCCAGAGGAAGCAAATCCTAAGAAGAAACCGTGATTTTGTTTGTGTTTTGTTCTTATTTTTGAACTCTATACTGTTTAATCATGAAGCACATCTTGTAAATATCAGCTGAATGTTTTAATTCTGTCAAATATTTGTTTTCATGCTTTATGACTGTTTCTTTTATTTTTCTTTAGAGACCTCTCCCAAATAGGGGGATATTGTTGGATCCCTAGTGGACTTGGGCTAGGTTCACTAAATTAAGTTAAGTCTGACCCACCTTGTATAGCCAGGGTCAAGTCTAGTAGTCCTAAGGTTTAGGCTAAGTCTTTAGGTTAAACCTTCATGGACCAGCCAACAGAGGACCTCAGCAGACTCAGAATAAGAAGATTCATAGAATAGATTGTTCAGTTCGAAGTTCTTTGAACTCAGCTCAACGATCGTCGATCTTAGATCGATGAACTCAGAGTTATCTCTCTTAGCTGAGCTCAACGAGATTCAAGCTCAGGTCGACGATTAGTTTTCTATTGATAGATTCTCAGCTCGATGAACCCAGAGTGCAGATTTGTCAAGTCATTCTCAGTACGCAGTTTGTAGAGCTCAGGTCGATGATCTGGAATTCTCTGTTCGACAATCTTGGATCTTAGGTCGACGAATTCCATTATGAGGTCGACGATTTCTGTCCCGCCCCAGAATGAGAAGTTTTCTTCCTTCTGTCCCCTACTTCCTATATTAATTAATAGTAATATTCCTGAGTAATTAATGCTCATATTCCTCTGAATATAACCGTTATTGGCAGCATTAATTATGGTATTAATCAGGGCAATTACTTACTTATTTTATTAGGGACAGTTAGGGAAACTCATTTAAAACTTATTCTAGTCGTCTGTATTTTCCAGATCATTCAGCAAAAAATGCCGAGAATTCAAAATTCAAAGGAAAAATTGACTGTAGAATATAAAAGAGATTCTCTCTTCTCAATCAACAAATTTATAGAGAATAACAGAGAACAACATACTCACAAGGCATCATAGAGAAGAAAATCCAGAGCACTAAACCAGATCCTGATCATTCAGAACTTTCTTCTGTGTGCTGAAAACATTTCTGTTCTTTTCCTTATTAATCCTGAAATTTGAAGAAGAACACTAATGACAAATCAAGAGTCTTCTTCATCTTAAGAGCCTGGAATATTTAGAGACATCCATTCAACATCAGTCTAATGGATTCATGGACATTGATAGAATAAGGCTGAAGACCAACACCCTGAAGCAAAGCTCCAGTCTTCCTGAACCATTTAACATCTCAGGGGGAGCTTTGTCAACATCAAAGATCAACTAGTCTTCTCAATTGATTATAGAAAGAGAAGACACCATCACCTACTCTCACCTCCTATAAAAGGGTTTTAACTCCCTTCAAAAGTTAACCACTTGGTTGTCAAGTCACCTGATCAAAAGACTTGGTTTGTTTTTGGGCACCTGATCAAAAGCATAAAGGGTTGTGATATCTCCCTGCAAATAGATATTGTGGTGGCAGTCACCTTATCAAAACCTGCTAGTGGATTCCTACCAGGGTGGTAGAAGAGTGGATGTACCCAGTTTGGGAACCACTATAAAATTCTTGTGTTGTCTGGTTGTGCTCATTTTCTATTTGTTCTTGATGTGGTTGTGATAGATATAATAACTTAGCCTGTTTTTCTTTTCTTTATATATTATTGGTATCACCTACTTTCACTCTGATATAAAAGTTTAAAATAGCCAAAAAATTTAAGACTCTATTCACCCCCCCCCATAGAGTAAGTCAGATCTAACCCCTCCTTTCACATTATCATTATCAGTTCTTCTCCAGTCTCTAATCGCTTCTTCTTCCACCCTTGTTTCGACGCCGGATCCTCTATGCAAAGAGTGGCCTGCTTCTTCCGCCGCCATCAGCCCTCTTTTTTGGTGATCTTATGGAGTGGATTTCTCATCCTCTCCCATTTTTTCTCTTGCCGTAAATCTTGGGTGGTCTCCGGATTTCTATTCCTTAGCCACTATGTTTGGAGGCGTTGATTCTCCCGCTCGCTTGTCAGTGGTTGTTCCCCCTGCGAGTTTTTTCCGTGGACATCCTAATCATTATACTCCTCAAATCTTTCAGTTGCGACGAAAGATTTCCTTACTCTGATAGGGTGATCGTCCTCCTTCTGCGTACTACTTGGAGTTCATATAGTTGTATCAGGAATATGATTATTTTGATCCCCTTACCTTTGTTAGCTCTATTGATGAGGCGATGGTTCGTGTCAGAGAAGACCACAATCACATATTTGAATATTCTTCATGGTCTTCGGGACTTTGATCAGATTAGTGTTCAGATTCTGGGGCGTCCGCAGTTACCTTCTCTTCCCGAGGTCTACAACATTGTGCAACCGGAATTCGATCACAACCAAACCCTACTTCCTGATACTGTGCCTGGGAGCTCTGCTTTGGCTACTATATTCCCTTCTCTTCTTGGTAGTCTTCCATCACGTGACTCAAAGTTGAAGGGCTTTGATAAGGATTATATCCTCTATTATTATTTTGGCAAGAGACGCTACACTCGGGACACTTGCTTCAAGCTCCATGAGTTCCGCCTGCCGAGAGGGGGTGGTCCACCTCGTTTGGTCGTGGTTTGGGGCATTTCTTTGGTCGTCAAACTTCTCCTCGTGCTATTCATATCACTTATGCTACTGTCGATATTCCTCCTAGACATTTCAGCTCTGATTGCTTTGCCCCTCCCAGTGCATTCACCGCGAATGAAATGCTTGCCCTCCGATGCTTGATGTAGGGCCTTTCTACAGAGCCCTCCGCCTCTTACTCCTATTCTCACACGACATCCAACTTCTAATTCTCCCGCCTCTCATCCTTTCACCCAATGGATTATTGACTCTGGGATCACAGATCATATGACTCGATCCTATACAGATTTTATCTCTTATACCGCTCTCTCTTATTACGATAAGGTGAACATTGCAGATGGGCTTCTTTCCTCTATTGCTGGAAAGGGTTCCATCTCATGATCCTCTCTCACCTTATCCTCTGTCCTTCATGTTCCTAATTTTACTCGAAATTTACTTTATTAGTCATCTTACTAACTAGGGTTTTGGGTGATTGACTCTGGTTCTTGTTGTTGTAGTCATCTCACTAACTCCATGCACTGATCTGTGACCTTTCTTCCTTCTTGTGTTTTCAAGACCCGGTGATGGGGAAGGTGATTGGCTCTGGTAGCATGGTCAATGGACTTTATGTGCTGACTCTAGCCCAGCTCCACCTCCTCTTGCTCTTCACTCCAACACAACCCATCCATTGTATTCCTGGCATTATCGCATGGGCCACCAGTCTACTTTTGTTATGAAATTGTTGTTTCTTATTATTTTTACTATTGTTGTTGATTCTTTTGTGTGTGATTTCTGTACTATTAACAAACGTCATTGTACTTTGTTTAATCATGTTTCGTTGCCCAGTTCAATACCTTTTGTCGTATTCATACTGATATCTCGGGGCCCTGGCCTATAACTTCTATTTTTGGTTGTGCGTGTTCTGTTACTTTTATTGATTGTTTATCTCGTACTACTTGGTTATATCTGAAGCGCAACAAAAGTGATGTTTTTTCTATTTTCTGAAGATTTCATAATATGATCACAACTCAATTTCATACCACCATTAAAACTATTTGCAGTGACAATGGCCGCGAATACATGGATTCACAGTTTGAGCAATATCTTGTTGATCATGACATCCTTCACCAGACTACACGTGCTTATTCCCTAGCACAAAATAGAGTTGTTGAGAAAAAAATCATCATCTCCTAGAGGTTGTTTCGTTGCCTCTTGTCCACCATGCATTTTCCCTAATTCTATTTGGGCAATGTGGTCCTAACTGCGGCATATCTCATTAATCGTATGCCCTCCCGTATCCTTGGGAATGCTACTTCTCTTAGAACTCTCCATGTGCCTCCTACTCAGCGTCCCACTAAGGTGTTTGAGTGTGTCAGCTTTATTTGCATACACCACCCTCGCCCTTCCAAACTTGATCCTCGCGCACACAAGTGTGTCTTTATTGGTTACTCTCCTACGCAAAAGGGGTACAAGTGCTTCCACCCACCAACAAATAAAGTGTTTGTCACTATGGATGCCACGTTCCGTGAATCTGAGGCATACTACCCTGCCTCGGGGGACCCCCCTTGTTGGGAATTGTGCTCTCCAATGTTCCTCAGGATTTGAAGAGGCATCACTAATCATGCTAAGGGGCATAATGTATTTGATGTGTGCTTAAGTTAATGCATGTAGGTTGTCCTTGATTTGATAGGTGAACAAAAAGAGTAAGCTAGAAGTCAGATAATTTGACTAAGGCATAACCACCGAGATAGCTGAGATGGCTGAGAAGAAGGTCTCAGCATAACCGCTGAGACAGCTGAGAAGCTCAATGCAAAGCATTGAGAGAAGTGTTGGTCTTAACACAACTGCTGAGACAGCTGAGAAGCTCTATACAAAGCATTGAGAGAAGTGTTGGTCTCAACACAACCACTAAGACAGGACATAATCTCAGCTGTGAAGAAGGAAGCGTTGAGACATTTGAGAGGAAACCGCTGAGACAGTTGAGAAGGACCGCTGAGACAAAGTCAGCAGAATTTCAATATGTCCAGAAGTACTGAGTAAAGCAGATTCACTCAACGCTTCTAATGAAGGGTCAGGTCTATGCGCGCTGACTGATTCAACATCACTCAATGCTTGATTGTTTTTGGAATTTTTCTAAGTCCATAAAAGTGTGACGTCAGCTGATGTCACCAGAAGTCAATAAGTCAAAGCATTTCAGAGCCGTTGCGGGAAAGCTACAGTAGTGTCAGATGCTACTGTTTGTCTTCTTCTGGGGGAGGTGGCGCTCACCACCCATGGGTGGACCAACACTCAAATAGTGCCGTTGATTTAAATCAATAGATATAAAAAGGGAAAATTGAATCGAGAAGAGCAGGGGTTTAGGGTTACGGAAAATAGAGGCGGCTGGACTTCATCTTCTCCGATGAGCTTGAAATCAAAGTTTAGCAGTGCAAGTCAGCAGGCAGAGAAAGATAGCTGATGCTTTTCCAGTTCAGCAAGTTTGTTCTGAGCAGAACAAGTTTGTTGATTCATCTAATCAGCAAGAAGAGATAACTGTGTGAAGGGCCGTCAGCCTTCAATAGCAGATAACTATTCTATAGTGCAGCAGAGAAGCAGTTAGCTGTAGAAGATGACTAATTCCTTTCTACAGAAAGAGGGTTGGATGGATACCTGCTCAGTTCAGCAAGGTAGAGTTTGAGATTTATCTGAGTCCCTATTTTAATTTTTGATTAATTTCCTGTAGGATTCTGGTTGTCTGAATCTGAGGCTGTAGGGCATTTTTTGCATGTGTTGTAGGTGACTAATTTGTCACTGAGGTAGGTTCCCTGCTGGGGTACTGATATAGGATCTAAGTGTGGATCTGAGAGTAGGGATGTCCTCCCAGCCTGAGTAGTAGGGCCTAGTGCCTAAGGTAGGTGACTGTTGAGTCACTGAGCTGTAGGTGATAAGTGTGTCAATGAGTTGTAGGTCTTGGAGGAGACTGTGTTTAGGGCCTTTTGGCCTGAGGTAGGTGACAATTATGTCACTGAGCTATAGGTGCCTGGAAGGGCATTGAGGTAGGTACCTGGAAGGGTACTGGGTTGTAGGAGTGTTGCAGCACTCTGAGAGTAGAGCCTTGTGCCTGAAATTATAGGGCTGAAAAGCCTGAGTTGTAGGCCTTAGAGATAAGGATGAGGTAGGTGGTTTGAGGACCACTAAGTTGTAGGAGCACTACAGGGCTTTGAGGTAGGAACCTTTGTGGTTATGAGGTAGGGTTCTAAAGAGAACCTGAGTGTAAGTCTGAGGGCCTGAGGTGTAAGCTCTGAGGAGCTTTTTGACGGAGTTTGGGCCTTGTCTAACATAAATTAAAAAGGTGGGAGGGAAAGTGGATGTACCCAATTGGGGAACCACTATTAAATATCTGTGTACTTTGCTGTGTTGTTTATTCTTCTTTTATATTACAGGTAATAAGGACAAGCTCTAAGATCACCTTAGGAAGAAAGTAAAAGAAAGCTGAACACTTAGTAAGAAAATAGCAAAAAGACTTTGGAATTTTCGAAGACCTATTCGCCACCCCCCCTAGGTGACTAGCTAACCTTAAAGTAAGAACTTTCAAGTGGTATCAGAGGGAGGTTGCTCAAAAGGATTTAACAATCTTAGTATACCTCAAAGGTTAGCTATAAGACATAAGTTTGGGGTCTGGAGTAAACTATAAGGAGGACAGGTATGCTCCTAACTCTAGCAACAAATTTCTTCTAATATTATTTGTTACTACAACAGCAAACCTGAGCATAAAGTTGTTGACTTCCCAGTGAATATGAAAGATGAAGGAGTGTAGAAGCACCACATGGGGAAGAAGAAAGAGAAGTCCCTTATGGGCAAGTAGGAAAAGACCCGGTCTGACTCTTCCTCTGGGTCAAATAGTGAAGAAGAAGATGCCTACATTGGGCTAATGGATGTTGCTGAAGAAGAACCTGAAGAATATCCTGCTGCTAGGATAGGGATCAAGGCCCCTCTATCAAATTCAGAAAGTGACTCAGAGGTGGATGAAGATGAAGAAGAAGATGTTCAATTTCATGGATTGATGGCAATGACTGATGAAGAGAGCAGCCAGGATCAGCCTGGACAAGCTCAGGTAAATTTTAAATCTCTGCCTTCTATTTCAAGTCATGAGGCTAGCTCAGATTTTGAAGCTCAATCATCAAGGGATGAAGGGGATTCAGATTCTGAGGATGATGTAAATTCTATAATTGAAAAGAATGAAGAACTTCTTGAAGCATTCATGAAGTGCATGCTCCTTGCTATAAGACAGGCAATAGAGTTTCTTAGTCTTAGGAGCAAGTGTGAGGGCCAAGAAAAGGCTTTCAATGATATGGCTACACAATCAACCAAGCTTAAGGGGATCATTGATATGTAGTCTGTGGTAAGAGTCTCAAATGATAAACTTATCCAGAAACTTAAAGACGATCTCCTAAATGAGAAATTTCTGGTGTCCAAGTTTTCTAAGCCAAGCACTGTGTTTCCCTTAATTGACACCCTCTTTACCCAAAAGGGTAAGAAAAGGTTAGGATTTAAGGGAACTGCTAGACATCCCAATCCAAAAGTAAATTGAAAGGGGAAGGCACCAGTTGTGCCTTTAGCCTCAATGCCTCCAATTTCTTTTTAGAAAGTCTCGTTGCCTTCTAACAGGTATTGACCATGAAAGCTGTTATGGTCACTGGAAAAATGACAGATCCACTAGTATGGACCAATGTGGCCAAAGCCAAGGTGGAAGATACAACCATGTGAGGGCCCTTAAGTCTGCTCATGAGGAAATTCAAATGGCCCATTCTAGATCATTTGGTTTTGGTTCTCCTACCCCAAAACTCAAGGATAATGCTGTTGTAGGAAATCTGAGTCATCCAACAAAAGTAGTGACTCAAGGTGAGTCTTCTTGCAAGGCTGGAATGAAAATTTCTGATGTTATCAGATGCATGTTAGCTAAAAAGAGACATACAGATGGTGGCTCTCAGAAAAGACCAAAACAGTCAGCTGAGGGACTTACCTTCAGTCATATTGCTGCTGAAAGAAATCAGAGGTATACAACAACACATCTTCCCACTATTCAGGGTGACGTCCATCCAAATGCTGCTCCTAAATAGAAAAAGAGATATAATGTCCATGTTTGTTGGTGTTTTGGCAAAGTGGGACACTATACTGTAGATTGTTGGCACAATCCTTCAGTGTCCAGAGATAGCCAACCTGTCAGTAATACTGCAGGATGACAAGCTTAATTTAAGACTAATAAGAACCTAGGACCTAAAAATTATTGGGTGCCTAAGGGTAAATGAAATTTTTTTGCAGGATAACCCAAATACTTGTCTAGAAAAGACTTGGTATTTGGACAATGGATGTTCCAGGCAAGTGTCTGGGACAGGATGATTGCTCAAGAAATATGCTCTATGTAAAGCAATAAACATAGGTTGAGGCTGTTAAGTGTGTAATCCTCAAAAGCTAAAGGCAACATGCCTCAAGGTAAGTCTCTCTCTCTCTCTTGTATATAGACAAAGTTTACAAATTCATGAATTAAGTTAGATGTGCTTAGGATAAACCTAATCAAGCACACTAGTTAGAAAACAATGATTCAATTATCCTTCATAATTATCTACACTGTTAACTTATGTAGCTTTTTGTCTCAAGCTCAAGTAACCTGTAAATCAGTGCATAATAGTGTTGCGAATAAAACTGGCTTATTAGCAAGTTAGGTCTCCATTATATTTAGAATTGATAAAATAATTTAATAATGGTGTGACAAATAGAATGTACATCCAGACAGTGAGGGAAGCTACAAATTAATCAAGCGTTGAGTGCCCTGTATCATAATAAGAAACGTAGAGCAAGCCGTAAAGCCTAAAAGTACTAACTTGTGCTAAAAATGTTTAATTAATTAATCTAATGATAAGGTAATTAAACTTTTTCATTACATATATATAGGCGACAAGAAACAAAAAGCCAAACCACTCTTAAATGCCCTAACCCTAGCCTTCAAGACCGAAACCTTCTCAGCGTCTTGTCGCACTGCTTAAATGGCGTCGAAGATCTCCAAGGAGCTCCAGGAAGGCTATGAAATAGTTAGAAATGGATTCATTCATGCCTCCTCTTAGATTAAAGAATTCATAAGGATGATTAAGGCCACAGGATTAGAATACACCCTATCTTAACCCTCCACCATTTTGAGAGAAGTGGTAGTTGAATTCTTCTCAAATGTCAGAGTCTCCTACTCTAAGAATTCCCTTAAGTCCAAGATTAAGGACCTTAAGATTAAGGTAACCCATAAGAGGCTAGGTAAAGCTCTTAAACTACCCCCCTCTAGCCCGACTGAGGATGAAGAACTCACCATCAAGGACACAGACATAGCTCTCAAATGGTGTGAATATAGTGATGCCAAGATTGGATCACTCAAAAGAAAGTTCTTCAATCAAAGAGGAAAACTACTGGCAGATATAGTAGGGAAAGCTCTAATTTGCAAACCTGGATCACATGACACCATCTCTAAGTCAATGTTTGAAGTCATGACAAAGATTATCCTTCATAAGCAGACCTCATGGGCAACCCTCATGTTCCATAGGATAGTAAACTGCCTTCACACTCCTAGCTTGGGCAGAATTCTTTTACTCTACCTAGTAAACACTCATCCAGATAGCTTCCAGCAGGAGCAGGGTGTGAAGATCCATTACCTGAAAAGAATGGACATCGAAAACCTTAGACAGATTCACTAAAATACTTCCTATGAGCCAACCCTCTAAAGTAAAGAACTCATCAAGAGATAAAGGGCAGCAACCTGCTAAAGAAGACAGTCCTCCTACTGATGGTGGACTTCAGGTTGAATTATCTCCTAGTCAATCCTCTGCAAACATCCTACTTAAGGATAGTGTTGTGCATGTTGATGAAATCCATAGCAGTTCAAGGTCTCAAAAAATATCAAATGTTGCTGCTGAAGATGTCACTGCTACAGAAGATAACAGTAAGCCCGATGAAGCCTTAGTTGTTTTTTTATGGGACTAGCTTATAGAAGGAGAATGCCCAGTTTGAGGGGGAGCCTAATCAGATGGATTTAACAACTTTGGATAATGTTGTCAATAGAATGGTTGAGTTTGTACCTACTACAGGTAATATTCATACCCTCTTAATTAGTAATGTTAATACAACTTTAGCTCAGGGAATGTTTCCTTCTACAGGTGTTGTAGTTTAGGGGGAGTTTTCACAGGTCCCTGCTCAGGAAGATGTCCCTCCTCCATTAAGCTAACCACCCACTACTGAAATCTCTAATGAGTTACTCCTAAACCATATCAAAGCACTCTTGGGTGCTGAGATCACAACCCTCAAGGAGTATGTTGACCAATCAATTGCCAAGCTAATGGATGAATTATAAACCAAAGTCAAGGAAAGTAAAGAATAAACCTCTCACTTAAACAAACAGGTCACCACATGGTTTGATATGGCTGGAACTGCTGGCATAAAGCTGTCCACCCTCATGAAATCTTTGGAAACAAGCCAAAAATTCTCTGCAGCTAACATAAGATATGCCAAGAATTATGTTAGTGCAACTGATGAGGTGATCAGGGGTGCAACAGATCATGTAAATCAGTATGTCACCAATGTTGTTCTCCACTCTCTGAAGGAGGTAATACTTCTGAAAAATGTGTTGCTTGCTGACAATGAGAGAATATTCCAATCTATATCAAGCAAAAATGAAGCCAACACCACCCTACTGCAAAAGACCATCTCTGAAGAAGGCCGAAAGGGGGAGAGCAGCCATGCTAAGACATCAGCACTCATTGAAGATCATGCCTTCAATGTAATTCAAGGCACCAGGGTGGAACTGCACCTGCCCATCCTCTATAAAAAGAGGCCAGAGGACCTCGACTTCCCAACACAAGCTAGAGTTGTACAGGATGCACAACTTGCTGCCAGATGAAAGTGGGAAGGAACTCAGATAGCTGAAGATTTCATGGCAAAGAGGAGAGATGAGAACAAAGATTATCTAGATAATGAACAACTAAGTGATGCCTTTTAATCCATCATTATCAATGCTTGTGTAAGCCATGGACAAATCTTAAACAATATTGAGAGTGTATATCCTTCTGAGGAATGCATAAAGAATTTGGAAAGAAATTCACAAAGGGAAAGAGTATTCAAAGAAAATCTGGTAAGAGACCCCTTAAGAAAATGCCTCCCAGATATATTCCAAAGCCATTTCTTTACAAATGGCAGGAGAACAAAGCTAAAACCTTAAAGAAGACTACTGCTATTCCTGCTACCAAGGATGTTGATTCAAGTTCATCAAAGAAGAGCAGATAGGAGTCTACAAGACTTAGGGTTCTTTAAATATTTAATCAATGTCTTGTAATGAAAATCAATGGTGTAACAATATCAAATTTCTATCAATGTAATTAATATGAGTTGGCCCTGACTATATTATTGTGATAAATGTGCATGAAATTCTCACTTATATATTTGTGATTAATGAATATGCAGTTATTTCATAGATATCTTATAATCACAAGTTTTGTCTACAGTTGTTTGGCTAAGGCTCTCTAAATTAGTTAATGATTAGGTATATCCTAATCATAATGTTTACCTTGGTAATGATTAATAAAGATTTTGTTATTAATCATACTGTTACATTTTTAATGATTGACAATTAACTAATACTATTTGTTAATCAATCATAATGTAAAGCCATCTCATCTAGGGGGAGTTTTCCTATACTAGGAGGGCTAGTTATCATGATAATGTCTCATCAGGCCTATCATGATATTTTTTGTGTTGATGAACCTTAGCATGGATGGGTGTTCTGCCTTCTTCAAATAGGGAGAGATTGTTTGGAATTGTGCCCTCCAATGTTCCTCAAGGATTTGAAGAGGCATCACAAATCATGTTAAGGGGCATAATGTATTTGATGTGTGCTTAAGTTCATGCATGTAGGTTGTCCTTGATTGGACAGGTGAACAAAAAGAGTTAGCTGGAAGTCAGATAATTTGACTTTTCCATAACCTCCGAGATAGCTGATGTCACCAAAAGTCAACAAGTTAAAACATTTCAGACTCATTGCAGGAAAGCTACAGTAGCGCCAGATGCTACTGTTTGTCTTCTTCTAGGGGGAGGTGGCACTCACCACCCATTGGGAAGGCACACACTCAAATAGTGCCATTGATTCCAATCAATAGATATAAAAAGGGAAAATTGAATCAAGAAGAGCAGGTATTTAGGTTTACGAAAAATAGAGGCGGCTAGACTTCATCTTCTCCGACGAGCTTGAAAGCCAAGTTCAGCAATTCAAGCCAACAGGCAGAGAAAGATAGTTGATGCTTTTCCAATTCAGAAAGTTTGTTCTGAGCAAAACAAGTTGGCTGATTCATCTAATCAGCAAGAAGATATAGCTTCGTGTAGGGTCGTTAGCCTTCAACAACAGATAGTTGTTCTACAGTGCAGTCGAGAAGTAGTTTGTTGTAGAAGATAACTAATTCCTTCTACAGTAAGAGGGCTGGACTGATACCTGCTCAGTCCAGCAAGGTAGACTCTGAGATTTATCTCTAAGTCATTGTTTTAATTTTTGATTAATTTCCTGTAGGATTCAGGTTGTCTGAATCTGAGCTGTAGGGCCTTTTGTGCCTGAGTTGTAGATGACTAATTAGTAAGTGAGGTAGATGCCCTACTAGGGTACTGAGGGAGGATCCAAGTGTGGATCTAATAGTAGGGCTGTCCTCCCAGCCTGAGTAGTAGGGCTTAGTGCTTGAGGTAGGTGACTGTTGAGTCACTAAGCTGTAGGTGACAAGTGTGTCACAGAGTTGTATGTCTTGGAGGAGACTGAGTGTAGGGACTTTTGGCCTATGGTCGGTGACAATTGTATCACTGAGCTGTAGGTGCCTTGAAGGGCACTGAGGTAGGTTCCTGGAAGGGTACTGAGTCGTAGGAGTGTTGCAGCACTCTTAGAGTAGGGACTTATGCCTGAAGTTGTAGGTCAGAAAAGCCTGAGGTTTAGGCCTTAGAGATAAGGCTTAGGTAGGTGGTTTGAGGACCATTGAGTTGTAGGAGCACTACAGGGCTCTGAGGTAGGAGCCTTTAATGTTCTGAGGTAGGGTTCTGAAGAGAACCTGAGTGTAAGGATGAGGGCCTGAGGTGTAAGCTCTGAGGATCATTTTGGAGGAGTTTGGGTCTTGTCTAACATAAGTTAGAAAGGTGGGAGGGAAAGTGGATGTACCCAATTGGGGAACCACTATAAATATCTGTGTGCTTTGCTATGTTGTTTGTTCTTCTTTTATATTACAGGTACTAAGGACAAGCTCTATGATCACCTTAGGAAGAAAGTAAAAGAAAGCTAAACACTTAGTAAGAAAATAACAAAAAGAATTAGGAATTTTCAAAGACCTATTCACCCCCCTTCTAGGTGACTAGCTGACCTTGAAGTAAGAACTTTCACCCCTCCTATTAATGTTCCTTCTGTGCCTCTGCCCATACCTCCACTGTATCCCTCACTTCAGAGGGAGTATACATCAATGGAAGTGAGCCCCTTTACTGTGGCTCTACCTCTTCCCTTTACAACTCCAAGCTTGTAGGTATATACTCGGCGTACAAAGAGGACTAACGCACAAGATTCGACTATGTTACCAGAGCAGTCATTCGATCCTAACTTAGGGCCTTGTGATCCACCAATTTCCTTTAGGAAAGGTATCCGCTCTTGTACTCGTCATCCTCTCTCACACTTTGTATCTTACAACTCTTTTCCTCCTTCCTATAAGGCCTTTGTGTCTTCCCTTGCTTCTTTTTCCATACTTGCATCTTGACAGCAGACTCTGGAGGTCCTTATGTGGAGAGAGGTTATGGTTGAAGAAATGACTGCCCTTGAGAAGAATCATACATGTGATTTGGTGCCTCTTCCCTATGGAAAGAATAATGTTGGACGTAAATGAGTGTTCTCAGTTAAACAAGACTCTCAAGTGATTTTTTGAGAGGTGTAAGACAAGAATGGTTGCAAGTGGTTATACTCAAACCCTTGGTATTGACTATCAGGAAACATTTGCCCTAGTGACAAAGATGAAGACTATTCGGGTCTTGTAATCATGTGCTGTATACAAAGGTGGGAATCTTTGGCAACTTGATGTGAAGAATGCATTCTCCATGGGGATCTAGATGAGGAGGTCTACATGTTTATTCCACCAGGTCTCTCCTAGCGATGTATAATGGAAAATATGCAAATTAAAAGAGCTTTATATGTGTTGAAACAATCCCAAGTGCTTATTTTAGGAGGTTCCACAATGCAATGGTGTTATTTGGATACCATTAGAGCAATGCCTATCATATACTGTTCATCAACCATCGGACAAGGAAGCTCACCGTTCTCTTTGTATATGTTGATGATATAGTCATAACAAGGGATAATTTTGAAGAAATCCAGAATCTAAAATAGAAATTAGCCAGGGAGTTTGAGGTCAAGGACCTAGGAAAACTCAGGTATTTCTTGGGTATTGAGATGACAAGATCTAAGCAGGGAATCTTCATTTCTTAGAGAAAATTTACTCCAGATCTCTTTGAGAAGGTGGGGATGAGTGGACGTAGACCAACTGACACCCTAATTGAAGTAAATCACTTATTGGGGCGTAATGATAAAGAGGTGATTGAAGACATCTTTGAGTTTAGTGATTAGTGGGGAGGCTTATCTACATGAACCATACTCACCCAGATATTTTTTTATGCGGTGAGTGTTATAATCCAGTTCATGTATGCTCTAAAGACACGTTATGTGGATGTAGCTCACAGGATCCTTAGATACCTCAAATCCTCACCAGGAAGGGGTATCCTGTTTGCTCCAAATCAATGTCTAAGTATTGAAGTTTGCACAAATGCTGATTGGGCCAAGTCTGTTGAGGATTGATGACCAACTTCTGAATATTGCTCCCTTATGGTGGGCAACCTTGTTACTTGGAGGATTAAGAAACAACAAGTTGTGGCAAGATCCAATGATGATGAAGAGTTTAGAGCTATGACTCATGGGGTTTCTGAAGGCTTATGACTACGCTCATTGATGAGTGACCTAGGTCTTGCTGAAGTAGGATCCATCCAGCTGTATTGTGACAATAAGTCAACTATTTGTATCGCTCACAATCCCATTCAACATGACAACTAGCGGACGTTCTCAACAAAGGGTTGAGTGAGAAAATATTTGGAAGGATTGTTAACAAGTAGGGCATGGTTAAAATCTCACGCCAAATTTGAGGGGGAGTGTTAGAATATGTTGTATTTTTATTTTTTATGTTTGTTTAAAATATGGTGTAATACCCCCTTTATATATAGAGGGGGTTCTTTATCCAAAATAGTATCAATTTTTTTCCACGTTCAACATGAGTAAAAATCGCAAGACTGGTGGTGACAAGATTTGTAAGAGACCACAACAGTTTCGCACAAGCTAGCGGGTCCAAACAGGAGTAATAGGATATGGGTCTGCTGGCCACATGTGGACTTCGCCCGAGCAGGGGTCAGCCAGCACAAGGGAAGGTTGGTAGTTCATGCAAAAGAATGCACAAGCAGAATGGGGGGAAGGTCGTGCAAGCTATGGCAGACTCGTAGGTACCGTGAGCAGAAGTTGCATGCTGGAGGAAGGTGACAAGAAGGTCCCGCGAGCAAAACAACACATGAGCATAGGGGTAAGTTCGCTTGAGTAAGAGCTATGTGGGTTCTAGTAAGCAGCGGAAGATGCTTCTAAAATTAGCAGGGGGGGTTCAACGCAATTTTCTAAATCGTAGAAAAGCAGAGGAGCGGGCTCAAGGTTGAGGTCGCACAAGCAGAGGGTCCAAAGAGAAATTTGGCACATACCACCTATGAGAGCAAGCTCAAACAAAAAAAACTTAGGATCTGTCCTTTTATACCATGTAGATAAACACAGAAGTAAAGAGAGAAGATCGATACCAAGGGTTTGAGTATTTGAACATATATGTAGGAAGGAGTGGAGTCTAAACTCCATTCAGAGATGCGAGACTAATCCCTAAAGATGAAATGTGCTCTAAATAGGCCAATGGATTGCGGTCTTTGTATAAATTATTATCAGAGATATTAGTTTTCTCTTATTATTATTGGAGTTATTAGTGAGATAATGTAATCCTATATATAGCCTCCTATAGAGCTTAAACTAGTTGATTTTTCCCTCTCTCGATATTCCAACATGGTATCAGAGCCTTTGGGATTCACACGTTCCGTCATTAGGAAGTGCCTTCGACTTTTGCTTCCGCCGAACGCCCGCATCCATGACTTCTTATTTCATCGCCAGCCTTTCCACTTCTGCTCCCCACTATAGTGCTCGATTGCGCCTCCTTCCTCTAGGGGCGCTTTTGCATCCACTCGCCTCCTGTCTGCACTCTCTCCCGCCCTCTAGGGCCATTGGTCTCAGGGATTCTTGATTTCCTCATTTCCAGCGTTCCCTCTCCTTCTCTTTTTTCTTCCATCGCCTTTTATTAGGGGTATGGGTTCTTCCTCTTTATGATGGATACCCTTTTCTTCCATAATCCATTATGATCTCTTTTGTGCGCCCTCGATTTCTATTCGAGTTCTTCTATGGCTGGGAGTGACTCCGCTACAAACATGTCTTTCGGTGGAGCAACTCCTCCTACTCTAGCCTCCGTTGGATCTTGCCGTATAAATCCGGAGAATCCTCAAATCACTACTATGAAATTAGATGACTCCAACTACCTCCCCTGGGCACGCTCAATAATTCTTGCCCTCAAAAGGAACCAGTTGCTTGGTTATGTCAGTGGCACATCAAAGGGAGCTTATGTTTATTCTCTTGAGGTGCCTCAGTGGGAGTCTGAGAACTCCCTAGTGATGTCTTGGCTTCTCAACTCTATGATGGAGCCCATTGCTCGTAATTATCTCTTCTTGGATACTGCAACGGATATCTGGATGCGCGTAGAGACCACTAACTCATATCGTGGAAATGCGGCTAAGATCTACCAAATTCGATGTAGGATATTCCTCCTGCGATAGGGTGATCGACCCCCATTTGCCTACTACTTAGAGTTCACCCAACTTATCAGTAGTATTATAACACAATCATTTTGATTCTCTGACCCTGGTGTCTCCTTAAGATGACGTACTTGTGAGAACCTTGGAAGAATAGAATCAATCCTTCGAATGTATTCACGGTTTGCACTGGGATTTTGACCTGATGAACATTCAGATCCTCGAACACTCTCCTCTTCCTTATTTACCAGAGGTGTACAGCATGGTCCAGCAGGAATTCGACTGTCGGCTTACTCTCCTTCCCTACTTTGTAACTGAGAGATCTGCTCTTATCACTCTTTCTCACCATGGGGTTCGTCCGTCTCGTGACACTAGATCGAAGCCTACAGAAAAAGATTACCTTGTCTGTGATTATTGCAAAACTTTTCGCCATTCCAGAGATACTTGCTTCAAGCTCCATGATTTTCCTTCTCCGAGAGGCGGTCTTGCACCTCATGGTGGTTGTGGTCCAAGTCGCTCCCAACATCGATCATCCTTATCTAGATCCGCACAGTTGTATGATGCTGTCATTGCTTTAAATTTCTTCTGACACGTCCGACAAATCTCCCTACATGTAATTTTTTTGGGTAAAATGATATGTTTTTCTAAAAAAATTGATGTCCTTTTGTAAAATATAGACCAGCATGTCTGATTTTTCCGATATATCGGCCGACACGACTTTAAAATATATCGTCAGCAATTTTTTTTGTTATTTTAGCAAACTAGCAACATATGTTTAAATCACACAAACACACACATATATATATTTTATTATGTATGTTTAAATCGATTATATTTATTTTTTCAATTTTTTAACATTTTTTTCTTACAACCAATTTAATATAATTGTTTAACAATTTTTAATTTTATTTTACCAAAAATATGAAAACATTTAATACATTTATTAGTTGATTGTTTGCATGTATTTAATATAAATTTATAAGTTTGAAAATACTTATAATTAATCAAGGATTTGTAACTTTTAAATCTTTTTTAATTACGATAAATTTATTGTTATCTAAATAAAATTATTGTATATTATTAAATATATTTTACATTCTATCATTTTTTAATTATTAATAATATTTTATCTTAGATATTATTTGATTTTATTTCGTGATATAAATGACTCATTTTTTATCTATTTGTTATATTGTTTTTCTATTTTATAGCATATATTTATAGTTATTATCATAAAAATAAAAATTTTATTTTTATGAAATGGAAATCCGATATTTTAAATATCCCCGATTTGTCTCCAACTTCCGACATCAAACATTTAAAAACTCAATCCGATATGTCGCCGACATCTGATATTTATAACATTGGATGAAGTGGAGGACATCTCTGTTCCTCACTCTCTGGATTCCAATGCGGCACCCCCCCCCCCCCCCCCCCCCGCTCTTTCAGCTGAAGAAATTATGGCTTTCCATCAGGTTATGCATGAGTCTCCTATTGAGCAGTCTAGTTCAGCCTCCTTTTCCTATGCCCACCAAGGACCTACAAGTGCTCATTCTATTTCCACCCACCTATCATCACAGTGGATTCTTGATTCCGGAGCCACTTATCCCATGATTAGGTCAACCATAGGTTGTGTCCTACACACCTCTATCCGGTATAGACAAAGTGAGCATTAACAAAGGATCTATAACTCCCATTGCTGGAAAAGGATCCATTCCATGCTCCTCCCTTACACCATCTTTTGTCCTTTATGTTCCTACATTCAATTGCAATTTTTTGTCTATTAGTCATTTGACTAACTCTTTGTACTGCTCAGTAGTTTTTTCCCTACCTCTTGTGTTTTTCAAGACCTGAAGACGGCGACGGTGATTGGAACTGGTAGACTGTGCAACAGGCCCTATGTGCTTGACCTTTCATCCTTAACTTCTGCCAGCCTCACTCCGCCTCAAAAAGCTCTTTGTTAGAAAATACTAGGAAAGATGATGTATTGAATCATGTAGGAGTTTCACATTGTTTTTATAGATAGATCTTACTCTCTTATCTCCTATATATTTGTACTCATACTTGTTTTTCGGTATTCAAGAAGTATATACAAGGTTTGGAACTTTCTCTACATGGTTTCTGAGGCATACGGTCCGGCATGTCCCTTTCTGTCCGCTGGGCCTGCTTACTAATTGGGCGGTTTGGTGCCAGACTTCCTTCTTTTTTTATAACCGCTGCTGCTTCTGTGCGGTTAGCAGTTTTCTTACTGCCCCTCTTTTTGGTCTCTCTCTCATGGTTCCACCTCCTCCCTCTAGTTTTTAATCCTCTCGGATTGGTGGGACCCCCTCCCCCGCCCCTATTCGCTACGGTCTCTTCCCCTAGCCGAGCAGCATTCTTCTCTCTTCTCGCTACGACTTCCTCTTCTTATTTTACACTACACCTTTGTCGTGGTAACTCTTATTACCGCTGGTGTTCTCACCGAGACCATGCGGTCTCCTCTCTTTAGTCATTGCGGCTTCCCTTCTCGCTGTTGCTTCTCTAGTTGCTGGCAACTTCCCTTCCCGCACGACCATTTCTGACTGTTGCGGTTACCCTTCTCGCTGCTGCCTTTCTAGTCGCGGGGATTTTGGTCTCTTCCTTGTCTCTGCAAGCTTCCCGCATAGGCATATCTTACCATTGCGGCTTCTTAACCTGCAGCAGGCTCCGCATTTTGGTTGCGCCCTTTGCCCGCTGGTGTGTTGACACTGAGACCATGTGGTTTCTCTTCTCCTCCCCGCTTTGAGGATTGCGGGTTGTCTCCCTTAACCGTTGTGGTCTATATACCCGCTGCGGTTTCCATACTTGGTCGTGGCCTCCTACCGCTGGTATGTTGCCACCGAGACCGTGCGGCCTCTCTTCGGTGTCGCTTTGTCTGGTTCT
This sequence comes from Platanthera zijinensis, assembly GCA_039513925.1. Taxonomy (NCBI): domain Eukaryota; kingdom Viridiplantae; phylum Streptophyta; class Magnoliopsida; order Asparagales; family Orchidaceae; genus Platanthera; species Platanthera zijinensis. The sequence goes on from CM077092.1 coordinate 128,714,841, forward strand.
GCTTGCGGGTTCCTTCTTCTCCAGCGGCCTCATAGTCGCACGCAGCTTGTTCTTCAGTGCGGCTTCCCCTTATCTATCTCCCGGTGGACTCTCATATCTGACCGCAACGGCTAGGCCATTTCTTCTTCCGGCCCCTTCATGCTGTGACCTCTGTCTTCTCGCTGCGGCTTGGCTCCTCATGTGGCTAGACCTATTTTTGATCTTGGTGCGGTCTGCCTCTATCCGCCCGGTCTAGTTCCTGTTCGCCGGCCTGTGCTGTTCGTGTTGAAGTCTTCTCCTAACCGCGCTTCCTGCTTGGGTTTTTTAACTGCAGCGGCGTGTTTCTATCAGCTACGGGCTTGTTTCTTACCGCGATGCTCGTGACCGTTTCTTGCCGCTGGTGCGTTGTCACCATAACAGCTGCGGGTTGTGTCTTGTAAGATGATCAGGGTTCTGCCGGGCTCTATGATGTCTATTTCTGATGGTGGTACCTCCTACCTTGCTCATAGCTCATCCTAGACTTTGGATTCCGGGGCCTCTCACCATATTACCTCACGGAAACCACCACAATATGTGAACACTGTGCATCCTAGGTTCATTACTGTTGCTAGTGGGGACACAAATCCCATTTCTGGTGCGACAGATATTCACCTCACTCCCTCCATTACTCTTCACTTTTCCCTTCATGTTCCGGGCTCTCCTTTTAACCTTCTCTCTGTTGGCCGACTCACTACTGACCTCGATTATGATGTTATTTTTTCTTCTAACTTGTGTGTTGTGCAGGATCGCAAGACGCAAACTATCATTGGAAAAGGGCCTATGTCAAATAGTCTCTATATCCTTGACCCCTCTCCCCCAACAGTGTTTTCCTCTATTTGATCTGATGATTGTCATCGACGTCTGGGCCACGCTCCTCTATACATCCTCAGAAATCTCTCCTTAACGTGTTCCTCCAAGAGTTCACACATGAGTCTTGTATCTATGGGAAACATCATCGCTCTACATTCTTACCACATCCTACTCAGATTCCTGCTCCCTTTGATCTAGTACACTGATATTTGGGGACCTTACAAAATTATGAGTGTTTTTTTGATATCATTACTTTGTCACATTTATAGATGACTACTCTCGGGTGACCTGGCTATATCCCCTTCATGAGCGCTCTGAATTGCCCGGTGTATTCCGTACCTTCGTTATTGAAACTCGTAACAAATTTTCCACTACCATTAAAAACCTCCGCACCGATAATGCCTTTGAATAAACGAGTCATGCCTTTGCTCTCCTCTGTACTGAGTTTGGGATCATCCATCAAACCTCTTGTGTCTATACCCCCCAACAAAATGGCATTGCTCAACGTAAGAATCAACACCTGCTTGAGGCACCCTCTCTCTTATGATTCAAATGAATGTTCCAAAACATTGTTAGAATTTTGCTCTCTCTGTTGCCTACACTCTTATTAACCGTATGCCTTCCTACATTCTCAATTTTGCAGTTACCTTCAATCTTCTTTTTTCCTCCAAACCTCCTTTCTCCATCACCCCTCGTGTGTTTAGTTGCATGTGCTTTGTTCATCATCTTGGCCCGTCCACTGACAAAATTGCGCCCTGTTCCTCTAAATATGTTTGTGGGCTATTCTCGGACTCTAAAGGGCTACATTTGTTTTTCTCCCAAAGATCGCAAGGTGGTTACTTCTGCTGATTTCACCTTCCTCGAAGATCAGCCATATTACTCTCAACCAGCTGATTCTCCTCTTCCACCACCTCTCTCGCGGCTTGTTATCCCTGTTTATTCAAACATTCCATCTCTTCTTCCCACACAAATCCCACATAAACCACCTGTCATTCATGTGTACACTTGACGTCCCTCTTTATACAATGCCTTACGGGAGCTGCCCTGCTCTAATGATGTTTTGCAGCCTACGAATCCGACAACCACTTCCACTGCCCACCCGCTGAACAACTATGTATCTTTTCACTGTCTCTCGTCGGAATTATGACAGAGTGCTCTTTCTTTCTCCTCTATCTCCACCACTAATTCGGTCCAGGAGGCTCTCCTGAACCCTGGGTGGCGGGCGGCTATGGACGAGGAGATGTCCGCTCTTTGGGCAAACCACATTTGGGATTTTGTCCCGCTTCCTCCTGGACAATATTGTTTGGATGTAAGTGGGTGTTTGCCGTCCAACAGGGTCTTGATGGCACAGTTCACCGATTGAAAGCTTGTCTTATAGCTCGTTGCTTCACTCAACAACAAGTATTGGATTATGATGAGACCTTTTCTCCAGTCGCTAAGCTCAATACTATTTGTGTGTTGATCTCCCTCGTTGTTCACCGCCGCTGGCCATTGCACCAACTGGATGTCAAAAATACCTTTCTTAATGGCGATTTAAAGGAGACTGTTTATATACAGCAACCTCCTAGGTTTGAGACCACAGAGGAGTCTCTTTCTGTTGTCTAAATAAGTCTCTTAATGGTCTCAAACAGTCTCCTCATGAATGGTTTTACAAATTTAGCAAGACCGTTACTGCTGTTGGGTTCATTCGGAGTTTGACCGACTTCTCTCTATTTACTCGTCATCACACAACAGACACAGTAATTCTGTTGGTTTATTTGGATGATATTCTGATTACAAGAGATGATCTTTCAGTGATACCGATGATCAAACAAAATCTAGCAATTGTGTTTCAAATAAAGGACTTGGGAAGCATTCAATATTTTCTTTGTCTCAAAGTGGCTCGGAGACCTGATGGGCTTGTGTTATCTCAGATAAAGTACTATCTTGACCTACTTCATGATGCAGGCTATTGTGGATACAAGCCTGCTGACACTCCCATAGACACCAATCACAAGCTTTGTGCTCATGCCTCAGACTCCGATTTGCTCCTTCCGAATCCAGAGTATTATCGTCGCCTTGTGGGAAAGATGATATAACTCACTGTTACTAAACCTGATATATCATTTGTTGTTGGTATTGTCAGTCGATTCATGTATGAGCCACATATATGTCATCTTCAGGCCGTCGAACATATTTTTCATTACTTGAAGACTGCTCCTGGACAAGGGCTTGTATAAAAGCCTTCTTCAACTCCCTTATCTCATGTTGCATATTCTAATGCTGATTATGTTGGCTCTTTGGATGACCGTCGTTTCATAAGTGGATACTGCACTTACTTTGGAGGACATCTTATTACATGGCGCAGCAAGAAACAGTCTGTGGTTGCTCGTGTAACACCTCTACCCGTCAAGAAGAATATAATAGAGGGTCCGGCCGGGGCCCCACACCATATTCCACAAATAGGCGGAGACGCTACGAAATAATATCATAACCACGCATCCTAACACAGAGCATTCTAGCAGAAGCTTCATGGTTGAATAATTGAACTCAAGATAATGAACATTGTCCACTAAAATTTAGGAATATAGATAAACATCACAAGAGTCTGGCCTTAAGGCCTTACAACAGTTTCTCTTAACAAGAGTGTGGATTACAGACATCGGCACGCAGGCCGGCCACACATGAACAAAAGAAACAAAACAATGCCTTCGAGGGCAGCAGCGCAGCTTTGGGCTTCAGCCCGCTAAGTCCCGCTCGGACCAGCACCTCCAGTACCTGTAATAACCAATCCACCAAGCGGTGGCAAACAGGGCAACGGTCAGCATTCAGCTGACCAATTATAACGACCCTGCCCCTGGCACGGGGCAGCGGAATTCCATCCCTGCATAGCAATCTTCCAATATGATATATATAGCAATTCAAGCAAGACGTGCACGCCCGCACAGTCACATATCACAAACGTCGGCACGACGGCCCGACGCTCCGTGCACTCAGGGCACATTATCGGTGTTCCGTGGCCACACCACCGTTCAGAGGTCCCAGACATAATGGTTCAATATGAGCCTTCTAGTCTGATCAGCTCACAGGCCGTCGACTCTCGCTATGTGATCCTAACAGGGTCTTAAGCACCCAAGGTTAGACAACCAGAACGCGGGTACAGATCCACCTTTCCCGTTGCTCAAATCGTCAGACTCATGCCTGGACTGACGGGGGTACAGCTTCACCTTGCCCGTTCCACCATTTCCTAGTTGCAGCCCCACGGCTCAACCTCACATAAAGTAGCAACTCACGGCTACAAGAGAGTCCAACTCTCATAACTTCCTGGACTTCCTCCAGTACTTTATCCATCATGCCTACAAGCAAGAATCACGGAGTTTTCTCTGATATGCAAACAAGCATCACCAATCCAGACCATGTCCAGATGGGCTTCACACAGCATGCCTACATCCGTACTTCAATTCCGGACTCTAACAAGGGGGACTTCACATATCTACCCCAAGGGACGCCACAACCCACCGCACACTCGCGGGGAAGGGTTTTCCCTATGCAATGCAGGAATTAAGGACTTCACATGTCCAAGCAGGAAATCGTTACCCTAGGAGTTTGCTTCGGAGCCATGGAGAGAAATTTGAGACGGATGAAAGCCTTCGCAGCAGCGTTGCCTTCGCAAATCCGAACTCGGCTCGCGATTTGGACCACCGTAGCTCCACCGGCAGCCGGACTCCACTTCTTCTTCCTCACCTTGCTCTCACCTCTCTCTTAAAAGTTAGAAAGAGAAGATGAAACTCAAAATGAGCCTTTCCTCCTTCTTTCCCGGCCTTATCAGCCCAGGAATGAGCCCCAGCCACAAGATCTCCTTTAAGGAAAATGAACGGCCAAGATCTGCCCAAAATATTATACTTTTTGGCCGACACGGCCTGTGACACGACCGTGTCACAGGCCATGTACCCTTAAGCGGCACACGCGGCGCTCGCACCGACTAAACATTACCAGAACACGGGCATCGACACGCCCGTGTCGAACCGACACGCCCGTGTCGGTCATGAGACACGCCCGTGTCATACGTGTTACACGGTACTCAACAAGCACTAAAACCAGTCAGAGCAGTACACGGGGTAGGCACACGCCCTCTGACACGCCCGTGTCCAAACTGACACGGCCGTGTTCAAGCCTTGGTTCCGGGTCGTGTACATTTCTGACTCGATACGGCATTTTATTGAGTGACACGCCCTGGGACACGCCCGTGTCGAAGGCCGTGTCCCAGGCTCGACTATCGTCGACCTCCGATCGTCGACTAACCTGAACATGCCCTGGGACACGCCCGTGTCCCAGGACGTGTACCCCGACACACCCTGGGACACGCCCGTGTCCCAGGCCGTGTTAAGCAACCTGCACCTCAAATCTAATTTTGAGCCTTTTTGGGGTGTTACAATCCTCCCCTCCTTAATAAAATTTCGTCCCGAAATTTGAAGACAGTAGGGAGAAAATAACAAAACATTTATATGTTGCTATTACATATATAACGAGCAAACAAGTTACTAAAATAACTCGGGAAACTCGGCTTGCATGGTCTGCTCGCGCTCCCATGTTAGCTCTTCTCGGCCACAATTATCCCACCGGACTTTGACCATCCCGATCACTTTGTTCCGCAACTGTTTCTCAGCTCGATCCTCGATCCGTATAGGCTTCACCTTTGTCGTTAGCCCATACTCAACCGGCACTCGATCATTGTCAATTACTTGAGCTGGATCCTTGACTGCTTTGCATAGCACCGAGATGTGAAACACATCATGAAATCCACTCAATTCCGACGAAAGAGCTAGCCGATAGGCAGCTTCCCCAACTCGCTCCACCACTTCAAACGGACCAAGGTATCGCGGACTTAGCTTTTTCAACCGCCGAATCCGAGATACGCCTTTGAAGGGCTTAATCTTTAAATAGACCCAGTCACCCACCGCAAACTCCACGTTCCGGTGTTTAGCATTGTAATATTTGGCTTGCCGATCCTGGGCTATTAGGAGCCTCTCTCGAATAGAGCGTATTGTTGAGGTAGCATCCTCGACTTCCTTTTTGCCTAAAAGTTTAGTCTCGCCAGTTTCTGCCCAAGCTAGCGGTGTACGACACTTCCGACCATACAGCGCTTCAAACGGGGCCATGCCTATACTTGCTTGATGGCTATTATTATAGGCAAACTCCACCATAACAAGATGTTCTTCCCAATTTTTACCGAAGTCCAGGGCGCACATACGGAGCATATCCTCCATCGTTCTGTTGGTTCGTTCAGTTTGGCCATCCGTTTGCGGATGAAAGGACGTACTGAATGCTAACTTCGTGCCCAACATCTGATGAACTATTCTCCAATCCTTCGAGGTAAAGCGCCCATCTCGGTCACTTACGATGCTCCGGGGAACACCATGCAATCGAACAATCTGCTCCACATAGAGCTTTGCCAACGTTTCCACTGAATCGTCCCGCTTGTTCGGTATAAAGTGAGCCACCTTTGTCAACCGGTCTACAATCACCCAGATTGAGTCATGGCCACGCTGAGATCTCGGCAATCCATGCACGAAATCCATAGAAATATCCTCAAACTTCCATTGCGGAACCGGCAACGACTTCAGGAAACCACTCGGCCGTTGACATTCTGCCTTTACCAAAGCACAAGTGCGACATTTAGCCACATACGCGGCTATGTCCTTTAAACCAGGCCACAAGAACAGTTTTTTCATGTCCTTGTACATTTTTGTGCTCCCAGGGTGAATTGAGTACTTTGTAAAGTGTGCTTCATATAGCAATCCTTCTCGCAATTTACCCGCACTAGGGACGCACAATCGGCCATCTTTTCGTAATAACCCGTCATCCCAGGAGAATTGATCACCAGACCCCTCCTTTGCATAGCGTTGGAGACTTTCATCCAACCCCATTGCCCGCCGAACTCTGTCAGCAAGGTCATATTGAACCTCCAACCAGTTCACGCATGCAACAGACGAAGAATCTCTTTCCACACAAGATATCTCCAAAGCTTCCAACTCCTGGATTAACCGCTCATCATGTATCCGCAACCAATTTGCCCGTACCGGAGTCCACCGACTCAAGGCATCAGCGACCACATTTCCCTTTCCGGGAACATAGTGGATGTCGAAGGTATAATCCCCAAGGAATTCCATCCACCTCCTTTGTCGCATATTCAATTCTTTTTGATCAAGCAGATACTTTAAGCTTTTATGATCTGTATAAATATCCACCTTCACGCCATAAAGATAATGCCGCCACAACTTTAGCGAAAATATCACCGCCGCCAACTCCAAATCATGGACGGGGTAATTACGCTCATGCACTTTCAATTGACGTGATCCATAGGCGATCACCTTGCCAAACTGCAGGAGAACGCAGCCTAAGCCGCTTCCTGACGCATCGCTGTATATCTCAAATCCATCTGTACCACATGGCTACGTCAACACGGGCGCCGTGGTCAAACGATTCTTCAGCTCATCAAAAGCTCGTGCGCACTCCGGCGTCCAAACGAACTTCTGATCCTTTCTCGTCAACGTAGTCAGAGGCAAAGCAATCCGGGAGAAGTTCTCCACGAACCTTCTATAGTAGCCCGCCAGTCCAAGGAAACTCCTGACCTCGGCCACCGAAGACTACACTGGCCAATCACGAATGGCACTTATCTTTGCCGGATCCACCGCTATGCCCTCTCCACTTACTACATGGCCTAGAAAAGCCACCGACGAGAGCCAGAACTCACATTTAGAGAACTTGGCATACAGCTTATTCCTTCGCAAGGTATGCAATACTAATCGCAAGTGGTTTGCATGATCTTCCTCCGATTGTGAATATACAAGGATATCATCAATAAACACAATCACAAACAGATCCAGGTATTCGCGGAACGTTCGATGCATGAGATCCATGAATACCGAAGGCGCATTACATAAGCCGAACGGCATCACTGTGAACTCATACTGACCATAGCGTGTGCCAAACGCTGTCTTGGGAATGTCACCTTCCCTAATCCACAACTGGTAATACCCAGACTTCAAATCCAACTTCGAATAGACGGTTGAGTCTGCTAGCTGATCAAACAAGTCATCGATCCGTGGAATTGGATACTTGTTTTTCTCCGTCAGCTTGTTTAGTTCGCGATAATCAATACATAGTCGCAAACCACCTTCTTTCTTTTTCACAAAAAGAACAGGCGCGCTCCAAGGTGACATACTTGGGCATATGTATCCCTGCTCCAACAACTCTTGCAACTGAACTTTCAGTTCGGCCATTTCTTTTGGCGCTACCCGATACGGCGAACGGGCCACGGGTTTCGCACCCGGCACCAGCTCGATAGCGAAGTCAATTTCCCTTTGGGGAGGTAACCCCGGAAGGTCCTTTGGAAACACATCCGCATATTCCGACACAATCGGCACTTCACTCACACTGGCCTTCGGCGCCACCGCCTCTATGAGTGTGAAGAACAACTCCGCACCCTTCCGAATTGCCTTAACAACTTGGAGAGCGGATAACAACATCCCACTCATCCGTTGCATACCAATAAACTTGGTCTCTTGTTCGGTATTTTGCCCAAGTGTGACCTCTTTTGAAGTGCAATCTATACAGGCACGCTGCTGTGAAAGCCAGTCCATACCAAAGATTATATCAAACTCTTTGATCGGCAATACTAATGTTTCCACCTTGAACTCCCGACTTCCTATCTTGACCTCAAGGCCGCAAGATCTATCCGCGCACATCAAACATCTGTTAGGCAACAACACCTTTACACTGTCTGTCGTGGTCCGGATAGGCACCCCGACACGAAAGACAAAGTCCTCAGACAGAAACGAATGTGAAGCACCTGTATCGAATAGTGCTCGCGCCGGATACTCTCATATAAGGACAAACCCTATAACATTACAATTAAAACAAGCACAGCACATCATAACAACAAGAACATTAAAACCTACGCGCACCTGTGACGACATCCGCCTGCTTAATGGCATCCTATTGTCCAAGGTTGAAGACCCTGGGCTGCGCGTGCGAGGCAGAAGACTCCACCACAGCCTTCCCTTTCTCCGCATAAGACGCTCCCATCTTCTTATCACCCTTTGGAGGACCAAATCGGCATTCACGTGCGAAGTGTCCAACTTTCCCGCACGTAAAACAAGCACGAGATCCATACCCAGATGTATCCGTCACAGTCGCAGAAGGAGCTTGTCCAGAAGATTTAGACTTCTTATTCCATCTCTTTCGGTAGCCAAACTTGTCCGGACGCGGCGGCTTAAACTCTGGCTTCACAACCGCCATGTTTCCCTTTGCTTGCCCCCGTTTCATGTCTGTCTCCAAAGAACGAGCCGTACAGACTAAGGCTTGGAATCCCTGGCTCACAGAACTCGAGAGCAAATACCGCAGCTCATCTCGCAGTCCCGCATAAAACAGACTAGTCTTACGCTCTTCTTCGGCGAAGATCGTGCCCGCATATCTTCCCAAACGGGTGAACTCATGCAGGTAGTCATCCACACTTCGATCTCCCTGCGCTAACCGTTGAAATTCCATTTCCATCGATATCCTTTGCTGCACCGGCAGATGTTGTGCTAAGAACAATCGAGAGAATTCATCCATTGTAATCTCTGCCAATTGCCTGCCAGCCAAGTGATGCATTTCAATCTCATCCCACCACAATCGCGCCTCTCCTTCCAGTAGGAAAGTGACTAACATAACTTTCTGTTCCTCCTCAACCTTGATAGCTCTCATAATTCTCTTGATTCTTGCAAGCCAATCCTCTGCTTGGGCCGGTGTACCCGCCCCATGAAACTGCGGAGGGTTGAAGCTCAAGATTTGCTTCCATTGTTGATCTGCTACCCGCGGACCAACTTCGGCTTCTACCGGTTCTTGCCGTACCCCAGCTTGCGCTGGCACCACTGCAGGACGTGCCTGCCCAGCCTGCTGAGCATTCATCACAGCAAGTACCGTTTCCGTGATGAGACGGACTGTTTCAGCGGATGGAGGAGTTGTGGGCACCTCGGATGGTGCCGCACTCTCAACAGAACGTTGTGGTTCGGATTGACCCGCAACACTTCTGGTCACATATATGTGTAAAATACACAGGTTAACGACCAATGAAAATCGGCAAACATATAAAAAGAATACACAAGTTCAACAAACAAGTGTATTTGCATTCCTAAGTGGACAATCTTGAGTTCAAATTAAGTGTTATAACAACGGCACTGACACGTGCTCGCCACCACTCAAAAGAATTCGACCGCGAATTCAGAAGAGATCGACCAACAAGCTGATACCAAATTGTAACACCTCTACCCGTTAAGAAGAATATAATAGAGGGTCCGGCCGGGGCCCCACACCATATTCCACAAACAGGCGGAGACGCTACGAAATAATATCATAACCACGCATCCTAACACAGAGCATTCTAGCGGAAGCTTCACGGTTGAATAATTGAACTCAAGATAATGAACATTGTCCACTAAAATTTAGGAATATAGATAAACATCACAAGAGTCTGGCCTTAAGGCCGTGTGGATTATAGACATCGACACGCAGGCCGGCCACACATGAACAAAAGAAACAAAACAATGCCTTCAAGGGCAGCAGCGCAGCTTTGGGCTTCAGCCCGCTAAGTCCCGCTCGGACCAGCACCTCCAGTACCTGTAATAACCAATCCACCAAGCGGTGGCAAACAGGGCAACGGTCAGCATTCAGCTGACCAATTATAACGACCCTGCCCCTGGCACGGGGCAGCGAAATTCCATCCCTGCATAGCAATCTTCCAATATGATATATATAGCAATTCAAGCGAGACGTGCATGCCCGCACAGTCACATATCACAAACGTCGGCACGACGGCCCGACCCTCCGTGCACTCAGGGCACATTATCGGTGTTCCGTGGCCACACCACCGTTCAGAGGTCCCAGACATAACGGTTCAATATGAGCATTCTAGTCTGATTGGCTCACAGGCCGTCGACTCTCGCTATGTGATCCTAACAGGGTCTTAAGCTCCCAGGGTTAGACAACCATAACGCGGGTACAGATCCACCTTTCCCGTTGCTCAAATCGTCAGACTCACGCCTGGACTGATGCGGGTACAGCTTCACCTTGCCCGTTCCACCATTTCCTAGTTGCAGCCCCACGGCTCAACCTCACATAAAGTAGCAACTCACGGCTACAAGAGAGTCCAACTCTCATAACTTCCTGGACTTCCTCCAGTACTTTATCCATCATGCCTACAAGCAAGAATCACGGAGTTATCTCCGATATGCAAACAAGCATCACCAATCCAGACCATGTCCAGATAGGCTTCACACAGCATGCCTAGATCCGTACTTCAATTCCGGACTCTAACAAGGGGGACTTCACATATCTACCCCAAGGGACGCCACAACCCACCGCACACTCGCGGGGAAGGGTTTTCCCTATGCAATGCAGGAATTAAAGACTTCACATGTCCAAGCAGGAAATCGTTACCCTAGGAGTTCGCTTCGGAGCCATGGAGAGAAATTTGAGACGGATGAAAGCCTTCGCAGCAGCGTTTCCTTCGCAAATCCGAACTCGGCTCGCGATTTGGACCACCGTAGCTCCACCGGCAGCCGGACTCCACTTCTTCTTCCTCACCTTGCTGTCACCTCTCTCTTAAAAGTTAGAAAGAGAAGATGAAACTCAAAATGAGCCTGATGTAGGGGATATCCTTGAGAATCATCACGGAGGCCACGACGACGCTTATGACACGATCTACGCCCTCTAACCCGCACGCTAACGTAAACGCAGCCACAACAATTATTTTATTTATCGTTCGCGCTAACAATACGGATCGCCGTTCCGCAAATAGATCGAATGTTGGCTATAGGCCAAATTCTTTCCGGCTAAATGGGATAATATTGATCCCGAGCGAGCTTTGGGGTTGTACCAAAATAGATCCACCAAGAACAAAATGATTCGAAAGATGGTAGGATCTATCCCAACAAAATAAAAGCAAGGATCGCCAATCCTCTTACGAATCTTTCGGAAATCCAAACGAAAAATACCGATCTATTATTTGATTAACCGCGAAGAAAACAAATCGGAAAAATAACGCAAAATCCGTCCACCACAAGAACTATCTAGAGAAAGAAAACTCTTGGTAGAAATTTTCGTTACACCTCTCGGATTTGTAGATCCGTGATGCGTGGATCTACCAAGTTTGATCGCTCCTCCTTTGAATGTCCATGGGAAACGCGCTACGGATGATGAACGTGCTAATCTCCTTCACTTCATGCCGTGGAGGAAATCACCTATCTTCTTCCTTGCAAGCAAGCAACTCTCTCATGCATGGGCCGGAAACACCTTTCAAGAGTGGATCTCGGTTGGCCGAGAGCAAGAAAGGATGAGGGCAACCGAGCGCTAAGAGGAAGGGGCGGCCGAGAGCAAGAGGGGGAAAGGTGGAGGCCGAGCACTTAGGGAAGAGGAGGGACTTGGGGCCGGCGGCTTGGAGGAAGAAAAGAAAGAGAGGGGGCGGCGGTTTTGAGAAGAAAGAGGGGGAAATTAGGGAGAAAGAGGGGGAAATTAAGTTAGGCAAATTCAAAATTGATTTCAATAATATTCTACCCAAAATGAAGAGTTCAAGGCCCTTATATAGGCTTACATCTCAAAGCAAAATATCATGTGGCTAAAGGCACACCACATAAATAAAAATGCAGAAATTAAATAATATAATGTTTTTAAAGAGCCATCATGAAACGGCTATTAGCACACCAAAACAAAAAATATCAGAGATGTTTCTTGTTGCGAGGGCGAAGCCTGTAGCCATGACCGCTACGACGTCGCACGTCCTTTGCCGGTACATCTTCAACATAGTCATGCTCCATTTGGCCGTCCTGGTGGCCGTCGCCATCACCGTCGCCATCACCATCGCCATCAATCCTCCGCCGCTCAAAACGACTAATCTCCGATGAGCGGGCAGACATATAACGGCGTACGAGGTCCGCATCAAGAAGATCCATCTGTGCAGCAGAGAGCCAAGAGTCGTCCGAAGCCGGACGACCACGCCAACGAACCAAAAACCTGTAAATGTCGCCGTCGGGGGTGGGAAACATATCATCCTGCAAAATCCTGTCAGGCAAGAAATCTGTCCGGGGAAACCTCGAAAAAGCGTTAGGTGAAGCAGAAAAACAAGTGTCATCATCAATAGACGGCATACCTCCCGTAGAATTCGAAGGAGAAAACGATCCAGAATTGAGCTCACCCCCCACCCCATTAGATTGTACAGTGGAATTATTAAACGGAGAGACAGACAGTTCAGGTGGTGGAGCAACAAAAAGCGTTAAATCTGAAATGTTAAACACAGGGGAGATTCCCCAATTAACGGGTAATTCTAATAAATAAGCATTTTCGCCTAATTTCTTCAAAATTCGAAAAGGACCGGCTTTCTTGTTCACTAATTTTTTTATGGTGCCCGAAGGCATCCGTTCAGGGATAAGATGAACCATAACCAAATCGCCAATGTTCAAGGAGACTGCTCGCCTATGTACGTTAGCATTCGATTGATAGATAGAATATTGCTTAGCTAAAGTCTTGCCAATGTGCTCATGGAGAGTGTGAACATGTGAAGTGAAATCCTGTGCAAATTGACTTGACTTAAAAGAAGGCGGTAACGGAACCAAGTCAAGAGGCACTGGCGCCTTATAACCATGCACTATCTCATTCGGCGACAACCCAGTGGACCTGTTCTTAGAATTATTGTACGTTAGTTAAGCATGCGGAAGAATAAGATCCCACGTACCTTTATGTTTGCCCACTAAACAACGAAGTAACCCGCCCAAGCTACGGTTGACAACTTCCGTTTGCCCATCCGTTTGGGGATGATAGGCCGACGAAAACATTAGTTTAGTGCCCATGAGTTTCCAGAGTGTCTTCCAAAAATAACTTGTAAATTTGACATCCCTATCACTCACGATCGTTTTGGGAACACCCCGATGTGCCACGACCTCCTTGAAATATAATTTTGCGACATTTGATGCATCGTAGGTATTATTACTAGCGATGAAATATGCCATTTTAGAGAAACGGTCTACGACAACAAGAATAGAATCGTGACGCCTAAATGTCATGGGTAACCCCAAAATAAAATCCATGCTGACATCTTCCCATGGTACCAATGGAATCGGGAGTGGAGTGTAAAGACCCGTGTTGGTCTTGTTCCCTTTGGCTAGTTGACAAACACGACAACTTCCTACGACTTTGTTAACCATGGGTCTGAGGCCCAGCCAAAAGAATTTATCCTCTACGAGTGTTATCGTTTTGTCTCTACCAAAATGTCCGCCTAGCCCTCCGCTATGCAACTCCCATATGATAAAATGTCGTAATGATGAGCGGGGAATACATAGTTGCAAATGTTTAAATAAGTATCCGTCACGGATATAGTACGCCGAAATGGTGGTAGGAGAGCTGTCCTGAGTGGCGAGATAAATTTCCTTAAAGTCTGGGCATTGGACATATTCATCTTTAATCCTCTCAAATCCTATAACTGATACTTCCATGGTAGTTAGTAATAAGGTGACCCTACTCAACGCGTCCGCCACACGATTTAATGTACCATTCAGATGCTTGATAATGAAGGCGTACTCTTGTTGGTAGGAAATCCATTTAGCGTGTCGTAGGCTAATCTTATTTTGAGAATTAACAAATTTGAGGGCCTCATGGTCCGATAATATCACGAATTCTTTTGATATAAGGTAATGTCGCCAATGTTGGAGACAACGAATCACGGCATAGAATTCGCGATCATAATTCGAATAGTTTAATTTTGGGCCGGATAGTTTCTCACTAAAATATCCTAGCGGATGTCCCTCTTGACTTAATACTCCTCCGATTCCTATCCCCGATGCGTCGCCTGATAGTTCAAACACTTTACTAAAATCCGGTAATCGTAGTAAGGGGGCTTCAGACATCCGTTCCTTAATCGTTTGGAAAGCGCTAGTGGGCGCTTTAGTCCAACTAAATTCTCCTTTCTTCATACATTCAGTGATAGGTGCCATAATACTACTAAAATTCCGAATAAATCTTCGGTAAAACGTGGCCAACCCGTGGAAACTTCGAACTTCCCTTATATTCTTGGGTTCCGGCCACTCTTTAATTGCTTGAACCTTCTTTGGGTCCACATGAATGCCATCTGAGCTCACGATGTATCCTAAGAACTCTACAGAAGACACACCGAATGCGCATTTTTTTAGATTAATAAATAAATTCTCTTTGCGCAATGTGGTAAGGATTGTTCTTAGGTGAGTTTCATGATCCCCCGGAGAGATACTAAACACCAAAATGTCGTCGAAATAGACCACTACAAATTTTCCCATGTAGGGTTTAAAGACTTGGGTCATCAATCGCGAAAACGTACTCGGTCCATTGGTAAGTCCCTCTCCAAGCACTAGCCATTCATATAGTCCATCCTTAGACTTGAATGCCGTCTTCCACTCGTCCCCCTCCCGTATTCGTATTTGATGATAACCGATCTTAAGATCCAACTTAGAGAACACGGCGGCTCCTGATAACATATCTAGCAAATCATCCAAGCGGGGAATGGGGATCCGATACTTGACAGTTATTTTATTTATAGCCCGATAATCGACACACAATCGCCACGTTTTATCTTTCTTCGGGACTAGTAAGGCAGGGACGGCACAAGGACTTTTACTGTGACGTATAAACCCTTTCGCTAACAAATCTGAAATTAATTTTTGCAACTCCTCATGTGAGGAGGGGTTGAGGCGGTAATGGGGCTGATTCGGCAACGAAGAACCCGGGACAAAATCTATCTCATGCTGGATATCACGCATAGGTGGCAACTGAGGTGGTAAGTCCACTGGGTATACATCCTTATACTCTTCTAAGAGAGTGCGAAGGGATAATGGGAGGCTCGCTAATGAGGGTGCATCCTCCTTAGCTTGTAGACAAACTAGCGCGTAGATAACGCCATCCATGAAAGTCTCACGCTCTAATTCTTTCCTACCTATTAGACTTATCGTTTTCTTTTCTACCGGCACAATGGTATCTTTGGACGCAGGTGACGGATCCTTGGGCGGTGATGGTTTCAAAACAATGGTCTTACCATTGAATTTGAACTCATAAGTGTTGGCTCGTCCAAAATGAGTCACGTCATAATCATAAAGCCAAGGTCGTCCTAATAAGACATGACACACGTCCATGGGAATTACGTCGCACCACACTTTATCAACGTAGTTTTTTAAGGTTAGTGGCACCAAGCATCGCTTAGAAACCGCTATTGACGTCTTGTTTACCCACGCGATTTTATAAGGATGTGGGTGCGGCTCGGTGATTAAATGCATGCGTGCGATGGCATTTTCCGAAACGACGTTCATGCAACTACCGCTATCAATAATGAGTTTGCACCACTTTTCACCGCACTTAAAATTTAAGGAAAATATATTTGTCCGGTTATACTCGTCCAATACTCGCGGTGTGGCCAAAATACATCTCATCACCATCATGTAAGAATCGTCCTCCATGTCACTCGGTTCGCGATCAGATTCTGCTCCATAGTCGATGTCGGCAGGCTCAGTCGTGGAGTCTAATAGGGCTAACGGTTTGCTCTTTGTGGGACACTCACTAGAATAGTGCCCTTGGATTCCGCAAGAATAACACGTGGCGTTAGTCTTGCTAATCCGTCCTATCGGCACTCGCTCGCCGGTGGGATTTCTATTATTCCTAGCAGTAATGATAATGGACTCCGAATCCGTGGATCGATACTATCCCTTGTCTCGCGCGGAGGAAGATAGATGCGGTCCTAAGAGGGACTTTCCTTTCTGAAAGTTTCGCCCTTTGACTTTGTAGGCGTTGTGTTTTTCAATATCCAAAGCGGCATTGAAAGTGGTGTTAAGGTCCGTGTGACCATAACGCAAGAGCTTTCCTTGAATGTCCGAATTGAGTCCCTTATGAAATCGAGAGAGTGTGACTTCGGGCATCTCACGAACATCGCAACGCACCAACATATCCTTAAGTTGTCCCATGTATTCTGCTACCGAAGAGCTATCTTGACGAAGAGAGGCTAAGTCGTCGAACATTTGTGTCCGGTGATACGTGGGAACATATTGGTCGTGGAGAAGTGCTTTCATGGCAGCCCACCCAATTGGGGGTGCTCCATTAACCGTGCCTAATTGTCTCTCTTCGTTCAACCAGTACGTCTTAGCCCTTCCTAGAAGTTTCATCCGCGCAACCTTCACTTTCTCAACGTCTGTCAGGTTGTGCCATTCAAAATAGCACTCGATTCCCATAATCCAGTCTAGGAATAGCTGGGGCTCTCCCATACAATCATATGATGGTGAATCTATTTTTACGGCCCTAGTTACGTCGAACTCATAATGACCTAGAGGTGGGTACTCATCGTCCAGATCACGTGGGTGATTTTGTCTTTCCTGTCGCTGGTTGGCTGCCGGGGGTTGGGGACCCGGTCGGTTTCTGCCAACGCCGTTGTTTCGGGGCGCCGCTTGGTTTACAGCGAGCCCTTCAATTAACTGTGTCAGTGCGTCAAACCTAGCGTTAAACTCTTCACGTAGCTCGGCGATCGTGGTCGGAGCATGCTCATCACCTTGGTTGTTGGCCATGTGTGAGGTGGAGGGAAGATATTCCGTGCCCAGCCTAGTGCGCATGAACGAACGGTACAAACAACAATTTTGACCTGATTTAAATTACGCGTTTGAATTTTTTGACGCAAAACTATTGAGCAACAGGAAAAACTTTTTTAGACTTTTTTCTTAGAAAAATGAGGAGAAAATTCAGAATTTTTTTTTGTAATTTTTTGCAAAATTTTTTTTTTTTTTGTGTTTTTACTAATTGCAGCCCAACTATGTAAAATTCCGATTTGACGTGATTCGTAACGGAAGTGTGCACCCTAGTGAAAGAGGATATCCCTAGGTAAAATGATAGGATGGTGTCGATTGGGAAATCAACACAACCTGGCTCTGATACCAAATTGATGTAGGGGATATCCTTGAGAACCGTCACGGAGGCCACGACGACGCTTATGACACGATCTACGCCCTCTAACCCGCACGCTAACGTAAACGCAGCCACAACAATTATTTTATTTATCGTTCGCGCTAACAATACGGATCGCCGTTCCGCAAATAGATCGAATGTTGGCTATATGCCAAATTCTTTCCGGCTAAATGGGATAATATTGATCCCGAGCGAGCTTTGGGGTTGTACCAAAATAGATCCACCAAGAACAAAATGATTCGAAAGATGGTAGGATCTATCCCAACAAAATAAAAGCGAGGATCGCCAATCCTCTTACGAATCTTTCGGAAATCCAAACGAAAAATACCGATCTATTATTTGATTAACCGCGAAGAAACAAATCGGAAAAATAACGCAAAATCCGTCCACCACAAGAACTCTCTAGAGAAAGAAAACTCTTGGTAGAAATTTTCATTACCCCTCTCGGATTTGTAGATCCGTGATGCGTGGATCTACCAAGTTTGATCGCTCCTCCTTTGAACGTCCACGGGAAACGCGCTACGGATGATGAACGTGCTAATCTCCTTCACTTCACGCCGTGGAGGAAATCACCTATCTTCTTCCTTGCAAGCAAGCAACTCTCTCATGCATGGGCCGGAAACACCTTTCAAGAGTGGATCTCGGTTGGCCGAGAGCAAGAAAGGATGAGGGCAACCGAGCGCTAAGAGGAAGGGGCGGCCGAGAGCAAGAGGGGGAAAGGTGGAGGCCGAGCACTTAGGGAAGAGGAGGGCCTTGGGGCCGGCGGCTTGGAGGAAGAAAAGAAAGAGAGGGGGCGGCGGTTTTGAGAGGAGAAAGAGGGGGAAATTAAGTTAGGCAAATTCAAAATTTGATTTCAATAATATTCTACCCAAAATGAAGAGTTCAGGGCCCTTATATAGGCTTACATCTCAAAGCAAAATATCATGTGGCTAAAGGCACACCACATAAATAAAAATGCAGAAATTAAATAATATAATGTTTTTAAAGAGCCATCATGAAACGGCTATTAGCACACCAAAACAAAAAATATCAGAGATGATTCTTGTTGCGAGGGCGAAGCCTGTAGCCATGACCGCTACGACGTCGCACGTCCTTTGCCGGTACATCTTCAACATAGTCATGCTCCATTTGGCCGTCCTGGTGGCCGTCGCCATCACCGTCACCATCACCGTCGCCATCAGAGCCTTTCCTCCTTCTTTCCCGGCCTTATCAGCCCAGGAATGAGCCCCAACCACAAGATCTCCTTTAAGGAAAATGAACGGTCAAGATCTGCCCAAAATATTATACTTTTTGGCCGACACGGCCTGTGACATGCCCGTGTCACAGGCCGTGTACCCTTAAGCGGCACACGCGGCGCTCGCACCGACTAAAAATTACCATAACACGAGCATCGACACGCCCGTGTCGAACCTGACACGCCCGTGTCGGTCATGAGACACGCCCGTGTCATACCTGTTACACGATACTCAACGAGCGCTAAAACCAGTCAGAGCAGTACACGGGTAGGCACACGCCCTCTGACACGCCCGTGTCCAAACCGACACGGCCGTGTTCAAGCCTTGGTTCCGGGCCGTGTACATTTCTAACTCGATACGGCATTTTATTGAGTGACACGCCCGTGTCGAAGGCCGTGTCCCAAGCTCGACTATCGTCGACCTCCGATCGTCGACTAACCTGAACACGCCCTGGGACACGCCCGTGTCCCAGGCTGTGTACCCCGACACGCCCTGGGACACGCCCGTGTCCCATGCCGTGTTAAGCAACCTGCACCTCATATCTAATTTTGAGCCTTTTTGGGGTGTTACAGCTCGCTCATTTGCTGAGGCTACTACCCATATCCCGATGAAAGGATAAGAAATTTTTATCACTCGATTGAGATGAGCTTTGAGAAGGATATTAATTCTGCAATTTCACACCCTATTTTCTAAAGTAATAAAAACTTAAGATTTACATAAGAATTAAGTTGAGTGAAACCATACCTATTGATATATGGTTTTCATTTCTGTAGTTCATAACTAGTATCATAAATTGAACACTCTTAGGTAAAGAGAAACAACATCTCTTTCTTGAAAGAGATGAACGTAAGCCTCCCGGGTTGAACCTTCAAATATAAGTAAGAGGTCAATAGTTCACAACGTAAAACGTGTATTAAAGTATTTTTGATTAGATATGAAAGTTAAGTCAAACTACTTAATCTCAGGTGGTTTTGTTGGATCCCTAGTTGGATTTGAGCTAGGTTCGCTAAGTTAGGATATGACCCAACATGTATAGACCAGGGTCATGGTTGTGTCCCAAAGTCTAGGTCAAGTACTTAGAGTCAAAAATGTCAGGGACCAGCCTTCAACAAAGTCAGAGACTCAATACTTAAAGAATTCAAGAATTAGAAAAAGGAGTTCTACGTTCGTCGATCTCCGGTCGACGAAAGTCATGCTCAGCTCGACAAACTCAGAGACAAATCTCTGAGCTCAGCTCGACAATCTTGGACAAGCTGGACAAAATCAGTTTTCAGGGCTCAGAGGTCGACGATCTTAGATCTCAGCTCGACGAACTTGATGTACAGAAGAAGAAAGTGATCAAGCAGCATTCAGAGGTCGACGATCTTGGATCTAAGCTCGACGAACAACTATTCTCAGCTCGACGAACTGTGGACTCAGGTCGACGAATCCAGTCTTGGCTATTTTCCTCTTTTGTCCTTATTATGTGGCAATGATTCCTGAATAATTAATGCTCTAATATTCTCTTAATATTACCATTAGAAAAGAGCATTAATGACGGTCTTCATCAGGATTATTGCCTGCCGTTTTTCTAAGGGATAGTTGGGGAAACAAATCAATGACAAATTATTCCAAGGCCGTCAGCATTAATTATAGGAAGAATTTCAAAATTCAAAAGGAATTCCACATGGAAAATATAAAAATGAGTAGTTCTCTTTCTTCCAATATACACAGAGACACAATCTAAGAGACATACAGATTTCTTTAGACATAGAGAATCGATCAGTCAAGAAATTAATAACTGCTAGACCTGAAGAAGAATAATCTTTCTGAAGAAGAAGAACAACCTATCCAAATCTAGAATCTTCTTCTATCATACTCTCAGGAACTTTTAGTAGGATAACAATACTACATCTGTCAAGAAGTTCCTGAAGTTCTTCGGGTTAAAGCTGAAAGCATGAACGCCTATCACCCTGAAGAAAAAGTTCCATTCCTCCCTGAACAATCTCAATATTTCAGGGGGAGCTTTTTGTTAACATCAACTCCGCTAGGCTTCTCAGTTTTATTTGAGAAAGAGAAGACACCATCACTCTCTCACCCTCTCTGTAAAAAGGGTTCTCTACTCCCTTCAAAAGTGATTCCTGGTTGCAAGTCTCCTAACAAAAAGACTTGAGGTTTTGGTTTTTGAGCACCTGATCAAAAGCTCATTGGTGGTAGTCACCTAATCAAAAACCTGAGTGGATTCCTACCAGGGTGGTAGAAGAGTGGACGTACCCAGGTTGGGGAACCACTATAAACTCTTGTGTTGTCTGGTTGCCCTCTTCTTCTTGTTCTTGTTGTGGCTGTGTTATTTAGCTTTTCTGTGATTTCATTTATTTCAATTTGGTATGCTGTGATATAGTATCTAAGTTTAGGTATAATCTTTATAATTCAGTAAAAGTTTTTAAATATACATACAAACTCTATTCACCCCCCTCTAAAGTATATCAGATCTAACTCTAACTTTTAATTGGTATCAGAGGCGGTTCTTTTGGTTGTTCAAGTTTAACCCTTGAACAAAAGATCCTAAGTTAGATCTGTTCTTTATCTTTATGTGAGAACAAGAAAAAAAAGACCGGAAAATGGTATAACTGAAAATTTATTATGCCAAAAAGTTGTCTATTACAAAGGTATGACATCCCTTATATAGAATGGAGGAGAGATAAGAGAAAATAAATAAGAGATGTGGGAGTAAAAAATACAGGACACAAGCAGACTATACAGACACAAACCGCACAAGCCGCGCGGTTAGATAGAAGAAGTAACCGCTCGGTAACAACCAGAGAGAGATCGCCATGGGAGACCGCCAGACCGCCCGGTCTCCAAGTCGACAGAGACAAACCGCTAGACCGCTTGGACCTAAGACAGTAACCAAACCGCTGAAGGGAAACCGCCAGACCGCGCGGTCATCAACCCGCCAAGCCAGACCGCCAGACCGCCCGGTCACCAACTTCAACACTCCCCCTCAAGCTGGAGCATATATATCGATCATGCCAAGCTTGTCACAAATATGAAGAAACGAAGTGGATATTGGCTTGGTGAAGATGTCAGCCAGCTCTTTATCAGAAGTGACGAAAGGAGTGCAAATTTGTTCCTTCAAAATCTCTTCACGAATGAAATGACAGTCGACCTCAATGTGCTTGGTTCTTTCATGGAAGACCGGATTTTTGGAAATGTATATGACAACCTTATTGTCACAGAACATAGTTAGAGGATGGTTGCAGACCTCTCCTAAATCAAGAATGAGAGCCCGTAGCCATTTTATCTCACAAGTGGTCGATGCCATACTCCGATACTCTGCTTCAGCACTGAACCTGGAAACGACAGACTGCTTCTTGCTCTTCCAACTTACCAGATTTCCCCCAACAAAGGCGCAGAAACCGGAGGTGGACTTGCGATCCCCTTTGTCATCAACGTAACTTGCATCTGAGTATGCTTCAACCCTCAGATGCCAATTCTTCTGAAAGAGTAATCCTTTCCCAAAAGCTGCTTTGACATACTCCAAGATCCGCAAGCCGGACTGTAGATGGCACTCCCTAGGTGATTGCATGAATTGACTCACCTTTCCATCAACATAGGAAATGTCGGGCCTGGTCACTGTGAGATATATGAGCTTACCAACTAGACGTCTGTACCGCGTAGTATCTGAAAGAAGAGGCGAATCATCTGTCCAGGTTTTGTCTTCTCCAATTGCCATGGGGCATTGGGCAGGTTTGGCTCCAGTCAATCCTGCCTCTTTTAACAGATCAAGGTCATACTTATGCTGGGACAGGACTAAGGAGTTGGGCTTCCGAGAGATTTCGATCCCCAGAAAGTACTTTAGAGAGCCCATATCTTTTGTGACCAGATGTTGACGAAGATGCTGCTTTGTCAAGGCTATCCCTTCCTGGTCATCGCCATTGAGAAGAATATCATCGACGTACACAGAAAGAACCGCCAATCCTGATGAGGTCTTGCGAATAAATAGCGAGTGATCTACAGAGCTTCGTGCAAAACTAATGGCCGCCACGATGCCGCTGAACTTGTCAAACCAGGCTCGAGGGCTCTGCTTGAGGCCATAGATTGCCTTCTATAGCCGGCATACTCGTGTCTCCCCCTGAGCAACATACCCAGGAGGTTGCTCCATGTAGACGGCCTCCTGAAGATCACCATAAAGGAAGGAATTCATGACATCAAGCTGAGAAATCGGCCAATCTCTATTGACCGCCACAGAGAGAAGGACTCAAAGTAATTAACCCCATAGGTCTGAGTAAAGCCCTTAGCAACAAAGCGAGCCTTATAACGATCCACAGTGCCGTCCGGGCAAAATTTCACCACAAAGACCCAGCGACAGCCAACAACATCAGTACCGAATGGAGTACTGATATAGAATGGAGGAGAGATGAGAGAAAATAAATAAGAGATGTGGGACTAAAAAATACAGGACACAAGCGGACTATACAGACACAAACCGCACAAGCCGCACGGTTAGATAGAAGAACTAACCGCTCGGCAACAACCAGAGAGAGAGAGAGAGATCACCATGGTAGACCGCCAGACCGCCCGGTCTCCAAGTCTCCAGAGACAAACCGCTAGACCGCTTGGACTTCAGACAACAACCAAACCGCTGAAGGGATACCGCCAGACCGCGCGGTCATCAACCCGCAAAGCCAAACCGCCAGACCGCCCGGTCACCAACTTCAACACTTTATTAGATTTATATATACAGCATGGCATAGAGCAAAAGAATATGCAAGCACCAGACCTCCAGTGTGCAACTTGTCCAAGTTCACAATCTGGAAAGCAAGAATTAGGCTTTACATGAACTCTATTGATGAAGATATATTTAACTCTATCTTAACAGGACCACCAACTCCAATGGATTCAACCTCAACTACATCAACTGACTTTAGTGCAGTTCCACCCCCTGGATGGACAGATGCACAAAAAAAGGATAAGATAGCTGATGTCAGAGCCATGAACATATTGGCTCAAACTATGTCTGATGAAATATTTCAAAAGGTTGCTGAGTGTCAATCAACTAAGGACATTTGGGACTCTTTGAACCAAATGGTGGCTGGATCAGCAGATGAGAGGAAAGATATAAGATCAAACCTCATCACTCAGTATGAAAACTTCAAGAAGGATGAAGTAAAAATAGTTGCAGTGATGTACAATAGACTCAGCTCCATCATTAGTGAGCTAAGGACCCTAGATAAAGAAATCACTTTAACTGAAGTGAATGACAAAATCCTTATGTGCTTTCCCAGCACATGGGACTCAATAATTTGGCCCATCAGAGAAGCCAGAAGCATGACAGAGATCTCAATAGAATCTCTTCTAGGAAAGCTAAAGTCTTATGAGCAACTGATGAAAGAAAGAGAAAAAGCAGCTAAAGTAAAGAGTCCTACACCAACTAGGAAGGAGTACAGCATAGCTTTCAAAGATACAGAAGATTCTGAAGTCATTCCTATGAATGAAGAGTTGAAGAGTCTCTTTGCTAAGAGATTCTTCAAGATGGCTAGAAAAGACTTCAGAAGGAAACCATCAAAATATGAAGATAAGCCAAGGTATGACAAAACACCATCTAAAGAAACAGTTTGTTTTTGCTGTAGGAAACCAGGGCATTTCATCTCTGAGTGCCCAAAAGTTCAGAAGAAGGATAGAAGAAAGGAGATGGACTCAAGGAAGAGTCACTACAACAAACCTTCCTCAAGGAATCATAAGAGGAAAGATAAGGGCTTTGTTGCTGAAACATGGAGTGATACTTAAGAAGAGTCAACATCCTCCAGCTCTAGTGAGGATGAAGAAGAGAAGAAGGCTAAGGAAGTTTGCCTCATGGACATTGAGGCAGGTTGTAGTAGATAAGATACAGATGAATCTGAAGATGATGAATTCTTATTAGCTGAAGATCAGGTAATAGCATCTTATGATTTTTAATCAGATGAGTTTAAACTTGAATTTAAAAATTTGTGCTTAGACTTGATCAGCTCTGAGTAGAAAATCAAACTTCTCAGAGAAAAACTAAATGATTTAGACAAATCACCTAAAAAAATTCTAATCTAACAAATGAACTGATTTCTGCTAATGAACAAATATCTTTTCTGAAATCTAAACTTAGCAAGGCTAAGAAGTTAGAAGAATCACTAAATGGAAGAAGTTTGCAACTTCTAGATATCACTAGTACTGTAAATGCTAGGATTAACAATAACAAACTAGGACTAGGTTCCTCCTCTAGTGATCCACCTCTAATTAAAAAAATAACTATTGCAAACAAGTAAAGTTTATATCTGACAAAGGAAAAAAGAATACTGAACAGGTTAATACGGTCAATAAATTTTTTGAACAAATTGAAACTCAGAATAAACTTAACAACCAGAAGAATAACAAAATCAACAATGTCCGACAGTTATCGTCGAACTTAGATCGACGATATATGAACAGATCGTTGAACTCAGAACGACGATCTCTGAATGCAAACTTAAGTAATAACTATTCTTCGATCTATGATCGACGATACCAGTATGGTTCGTCGACCAGAGATCAATGATTTTGGTGCCCCAAGAATGAATATCTTCATTCTTCGAGTAGAGATCGACGATCTCATCCAACATCGCCGAGCTCAGGTCGACGATCCAACCAGAAATCGTCGATCGCAGATTCTTACAACAGAAACCTAAATTCTAACAACAACTTTAATCCTTTCAGTAAATGGATAATACCACCAAGAACATATCACTCCAAAGGCTATAAAGATCAACCTGAATGTTCTTACATTTCTAGTTATAACTATGTAAATCAACAAGGACCCAAGGTTACCTGGGTCAAGAACAAATAACTATCTCATTTACAGATGGACCTGCCCAGTATACAATCAACATTGGTATCTGGATAGTGGCTTCTCCAAGCACATGACAGGCAGCAAAGAAAATCTAATTGATTACAAGCCCAAGCTGGGACCAAAGGTCTTCTTTGGTGAATCTAACTGTGGCAAAACAGAGGGCTATGACAAAGCCAGGATTGGAACAGTAACTTTCAAGAGAGTTGCATATGTAAGTGGACTAAAGATAACCTCATCTATATAAGCCAACTCTGTGATGAAGGTTATCAGGTATCATTCAACTCTAGCTCTTGTACTATTACCTCTAAAGAATACAAACTTGTTTTAATTGGCAATAGACAAGGAAACATATACCTAGTTAATTTTTTTTCTGTAACTTCAGACATATGTTTGCTTAACATAGTTAGCAGTCAAAAAGACTTGTGGCATAAAAGATTAGGACATGTAAATCTGAAAAATATTGCTAGGTTATCTAAGGACAACCTTGTTAGAGGTCTGCCTTCTGGCCTCTACAAGAAGGAAGGACTCTGCAGGGCTTGTCAACTAGGCAAGAAAACTAAATCTAGTTTCAAATCCATAATAAGAGTGATTCACCTAGGACATTGTACTTACTACATATGGACCTTTTTGGCCCTGTGGCTGTACAAAGCCTAGGAGGGAAATCTTACACCTTAGTGGTTGTAGATGACTTCTCCAGATATTCTTGGGTATTCTTTCTGAGATCTTGACGAAGCCGACCCTCACCATCCCGCGGCCATTGATGTTGAAGCGCAAACGGATGACACGGCACCACTACAAAACAAATATCTATTGCAAAATAAAGACGTGGGAGCGCGGCACCGCACCTCTCACCGCTATAATCTTCGTTCGAATGACAATGCCATCAAGTGACGTTGTTGTCATAAAAACTGCCGGGCTGCGGATAGCCATTTTTATGTTTATTTTGTTTAATTGGTGGCCTGCATTTAGCCTCCAATAGCTTTTAAATTCTGAATATTAATTGTATGAACTTTTAATTAGAGCGGGGGCCATATAAAAGGCATCCACTTCCTTTGTTTGGGTAGAATAAAGTAAACCTAAAAATTAATTCAGCTTTTTTGGAGATCTCTCCTTCTTTCCGCCGCCCCCCTTCATTTCCTCCTCCTTGGAGTTTTCGGCCAAGTGAGGGCCTCTTCTTCCGGCGTTGGAACTTCGCGGTGTTACTCCGTTGAAGGTGGACGTGCAAAGCTTCTTCCAGTGTGACTCCGGCGGAACCGTGGTAGAGCGATTCTCCACGTGCAACTATCTACAATTAGGGGTAACGATTCCTCTTCTCTATCTTGTGTGTTTCCTCTACATCTAAGCATATTTCTTGTGCGAAAGTTTTGGTGTGAAATTCTAAATTTTAATCGAAGTATTTCCATTTGATTTTGTATTTGGTTCTCCAAGTTTTCTCGCATTCGAAGAAGGGTGGTGACCTTTGATTTTCTTAGTCAGGGGAGATCAACCACTTTCCGAATCCTTTCTTTGGTGGATCTCCTTAGTACGACTTCACTCGACCGAACCGTGTGGGTTCCTTTCGCCGGAAAGGATAGTGGCCTCTAGTCACTATTTGATCCTAAGAAGGTTCACGATCCTCAAGTCATTGTGTGACGATAAACGTTAATATAAAACGTGGCTGCGCTTGCGAGTAGTGTTTCAAAGTTAGAACGTGTGCGGGTAGATTTAATCGCTAGGACCTGCCGGGCTATCCGCCCCGGTAGCCTACATCAATTTGGTATCAGATGGTGGTTCGTGCAGGTTTCTTAATCGGCACAATCCTTCTCTGCTTGAGTAGGCTTCGTTTTTACAAAATAAATTTCAGCAAAATCTGTATTTCAGCCAAAATCACTTTCTTTGGTGTGCCAATAGCCGGCTAAAATCTTAATTTTTCTTCAAACTGAAAAAAAAAATTTCGGGTGCACTCTCTTCATCTTAGGGAGAATTAAATTAAAAAAAAACTTCAGTTTAGTCCATCGCTCGGGCGGGAAAAAAATTATTTCCTATAAAATTTTAGCTAGTCGGGGTATTTAGACCTCTTTTTGTGCAGAAGAAAAAATCTGCATGCGCACAAGGCACGAAACCGAGTACACACCCTCTTCTTCCAACATGGGAGATGAGCGGCATGGAGACCAAGACCCGACTCCCATCGAGGTTCTTCGACAAGAGTTTAATGAGCACATCGCGAATCAAGAGCGTCGCATGAATGAGTTAAGGGACATGATCGCTCAACTTACGCCTGCTAGAGCGGCTCCACCAGTCCCTCCTAATACACCTCTACAAATTAATCCTCACCCCCCGAACAACCACCAGCACCGTTATCCTCATCGATTTGAGGAGTACTACGATGACCATGCACCATGTGGTCCACACTTTTATAATCGAGCTCCACAAGAGTTCACCATCACGAAAGCCATCCGTATAGACGCCCCTACTTACGACGGTTTGGGGCAACCCCAAATCTTTCTAAATTGGATTATGGATATCGAATGCTACTTAGAGTGGCACAACTTAACCAATAGGCAAAAGGTCCAAGTCGTTTGGCTGAAATTACTAGACCAGGCCAAGGTATATTGGCTCAACGAGGAGAGACGCATGGGGGCACTTGAGGGTTTGCCACCAATTGGTTGGCAGGTTATGAAAGCGATATTGTTAGATCAATACGTCCCCACGTATTACCGTACACAACTGTTTGACGATTTAGCCTCTCTTAAGCAAGGGAGTCAGTCGATGTCTGATTACATGGGTAAACTTAAGGACATGTTAGTACGCTGCGACGTTAAGGAAATGCCCGAAGTGACTCTCTCGAGGTTTTAGAAGGGGTTGGATCCGGATATTCAGCGCAAACTTTTGCGTTATGGACATACGGATATAAGCACCACGTACAACGTGGCCTTAGATATTGAGAAACATATCGCTCTCAAGTCTAAAGCCAAATATTTCCAAAAGGGAAAGTCCACGTATAAAGGACAAAGGAATGTTTAAGACAACCGACACAAGTTTGATAGTCATCACCCGCTAGGAATTCTAAAAATCCAACCGGAGAGCGAGTGCTAATTGGGAGAGTTAACAAGATGAATGCCACATGCTATGCTTGTGGAGTTCAAGGGCATTATGCGAGCAAATGCCCCACCAAGCCGAAGGCCTTAGCATTAATGGAGGCTCAAACGACCCGACCGAAATAATTTATGAGGCCGACGAGGAGTCCGATATGGAGGGAGTCCCGAGTGATTTGGAGGATGAACATAAACTCATGGTTATGCGTTGTATCTTGACGGTTCCCCGAACGCCTAACGATTGGAATAGGACGACCCTCTTTTTGACGATCTTTAAGAGCGGAGAAAAGTTATGTAAGCTTATCATCGATAGTGGGAGTTGTATGAACGTCGTTTCGGAGAGTGCGGTTGCAAGGATGTAATTAGTTGTCGAACCCCACCCCGAACCTTATCATGTTGCTTGGGTAAATAAGACTTCTCTTCCTATCACGAAGCGTTGTCTAGTTCCCCTTAACATCAAATCTTATTCCTAACAAGTATGGTATGATGTCATCCCCATGGATGCATGTCACGTCCTTCTTTGACGGCCTTAGCTATATGACCATGACGTGACCCACTTCGGTAGGGCTAATACTTATGAGTTTAGGTTTAAAGGGAAAATTATTACCCTTAAACCAACTCCACCTAAGGATCCGACTATTCCGTCCAAGGATACCATTGTACCCGTGGAGAAGAAAACCTTGAGCTTAATAGGAAGAAAAGAGTTCACCTGCGACCCATTTCTAGACGGAGTGATCTATGCGTTAGTCCTCATGAATAGTAAGGGGAATGGTGATAAATTAGAAGATATTCTCGAGGAATTAAAACAATTGTTGGATGAGTATAAAGATGTGTATCCGGCCGAGTTACCACCCATCTTACCGCCTCTACGTGACATTAAACACGCCATAGATCTCATCCCGAGTTCCTCACTCCCAAATCAGCCTAATTATAGGCTCCACCCGGCGGCACACCAAGAGCTTCAAACTCAAATATCGGACGTCTTAACTAAAGGGTTCATCTGCCATAGTTTGAGCCCATGTGCTGTTCCGGCCCGATTAGCCCAAAAAAAAGACGGCACTTGGAGAATGTGTGTCGATAGTCGAGCGATTAATAAGATCATTATTAAATATAGGTTCCCTATTCCCCGATTGGATGATCTTTTGGATATGCTTTCCGGAGCCACGATCTTTTCCAAGTTAGATCTTAGGAGTGGCTACCACCAAATTAGAATTCGGGAAGGGGACGAATGGAAGACGGCGTTCAAAACTAATGATGGTTTATATGAATGGCTTGTTATGCCATTTGGCCTTTCTAATGCCCCAAGCACATTCTCTCGGATGATGAATCAAATATTCCAACCCTTCATGGGAAAATTCGTGGTAGTGTATTTTGACGACATCTTGGTGTTTAGCTTGACGTCCGCCGAACATACAAATCACTTGAGGATCGTCTTAACTACTTTAAGGAACGTAAAACTATTTTTAAATTTTAAGAAATGTACGTTCCTTGTCCGTGAGGTTGAGTTCTTAGGATATATTGTCGGAGCGGATAGCATTAGAGTCGACCCAAAAAAGGTGCAAGTTATTAGAGAGTGGTCGGATCCCAAGTCCATCCTTGATGTTCGAAGTTTCCATGGACTCGCTACTTTTTATTGGCATTTTATTAAGAATTTTAGTATCATCATGGCTCCTTTAACGGAATGCATGAAGAAGGGTGATTTCAAATTGACTAAATCCGCCACTCATGCCTTCCAAACGATCAAAACTCTTATGACGGAAGCACCCCTCCTACGCTTACCGGATTTCTCTTAGGTGTTTGAATTAGCATGTGATGCGTCTGGAGTTGGGATTGGAGGAGTATTAAGTCAAGAGGGTCACCCCATTTTTTTTTTTAGTGAGAAGTTGTCCGGGGCCAAATTTAACTACTCCAATTATGATAGGGAATTTTATGCGGTGGTCCGAAGTTTGCACTATTGGAGACATTATCTCCTTTCCAAGGAATTTGTGCTTCTTTCGGATCATGAAGCCTTACGTTTTATTAATTCCCAACATAAAATCAGCCCCCAGCATGCTAAGTGGGTGTCGTTCCTCCAAGAGTACACGTTTACTCTTAAGCATCTTAAGGGGACCAACAACTGTGTGGCCGACGCCCTTAGCCGACTTTCATTATTATTGTCCACCATACAAGTTAAGGTGATTGGTTTTGAGCGTGTTAAGGACGAATACACGTCATGTCCGGACTTTAAGGATATCTACTTTGCCACCCAAGAGGAGTCTCCCTCCACTATTTCGGCATTCTACATCCGGGATGGTTACTTATTTAAGCACACGAAGTTGTGTATCCCACAAACTTCCCTCCGCCATCACATTGTTTGGGAGCTTCACGGTGGGGGCCTTGGTGGCCATTTTGGTCGGGATAAGACTCTAGCTTTAGTAGAGGAGAAATTTTTTTGGACGGGTTTGAAATCTCTCATTGGTAAAATTGTTAGTAGTTGCCATACGTGTAAACTAGCGAAAGGTAGTAAGACAAACGCCGATCTCTACACCCCTCTACCCATCCCTTCTATCCCTTGGGAGGATTTGAGTATGGACTTTATTTTAGGCCTCCCGCCCACCTTCCGACGACATGACTCTATTTTGGTAGTTGTAGACCGGTTCTCGAAGATGGCGTACTTTATTCTGTGTAACAAAACTAGTGACGCCTCGCACATGGCAAAAATTTATTTTAAGGAAGTTGTTCGGCACCTGGGCGTTCCAAAAACTATCGTTAGTGATAGGGACGTCAAATTCACTAGTTATTTCTGGAAGACGCTTTGGAAAATTATGGTAACTAAACTTTTATTTTCGTCCGCCTATCATCCACAAACGGATGGCCAAACGGAGGTCGTAAATAAGAGCGTGGGCAATATTTTACGAAGTCTTGTTGGTGAACACAAGGGCACTTGGGATCTCATTCTCCCTCATGCACAACTCGCTTATAATAAATCAAAGAATAGGTCTACCGGGTTGTCGCCAAATGAGATTTTGCACGGTTATAAGGCGCCCGTGCCACTTGATTTTATTCCCCTACCGCCCAATTATAAATCAAGTCACTTGGCACAAGAATTTGCCCAACACATTCAAAATTTGCATAAACACATACAAGAATTGTTAGCCACGCAATATGCGTCCGATCAGTTACACGTGAATTTGCACCGTCGAGCTGTCCATTTTAATGTTGGTGATTTGGTCTTGGTTCGTCTCATTCCCGAGCGGATGCCTACGGGTACTGTCAAAAAGTTTGCCAATCGGAGAGCCGGCCCATTTCGAGTTGCTAAGAAATTAGGAAATGATGCGTATCTTTTGGATTTACCGTCCGATTGGGGTATATCCCCTATTTTTAATGTTTCCGATTTAACACCTTATACTTCTCCACCGCTTGAAATATGCAATTCTCCTTTTTCTTCTTCCTCTCGGTCTTCTCTTGGGCTTGGGGGGGGGGGGAAAGGTCTCATGAATCGCCTCTTACTACGGATTCTGTTGGAGGTACGTTGGTTGATTATTTTGTTTCGGTCTTACCTTTTTCGACTAATGCTTATCCTAGTTTTCGCAAGACCTCTTTCTTACCATACAGGATCCTTGCCGATGATGTTCTCCCGTTCCCGCATGGTACCTCTCGCTGCTATCTGGTCCACTGGCATGATCGCCCATCCTCCGATGATTCATGGGTTCCCGAAGATGAAGTGGCTCGCTTGGAAAATACTCTCCTTCGCCGCTACAAAGACGCCAACTCCTCGGTGATGAGTTCTTTTGAGAGGGGGAGGATTGACAGAGCCGACCCTCACCATCCTACGGCCATTGATGTTGAAGCGCCAACAGATGACACGCCACCACAACAAAGCAAATATCTACGGCGAATAAAGACGTGGGAGCGCGGCACCGCACCTCTCACCTCTACAATCTTCGTTCGCAAGACAACGCCATCAAGTGACGTTGTTTTCTTAAAAACTGCCGAACTACGGATAGCCATTTTTATGTTTATTTTGTTTAATTGGTGGCCTGCATTTAGCCTCCAATAGCTTTTCAATTCTGAATATTAATTGTATGAACTTTTAATTAGAGTGGGGGCCATATATAAGGAATCCACTCCCTTGGTTTTGGGTAGAATGAAGTAAACCTAAAAATTAATTCAGCTTTTTTAGAGATCTCTCCTTCTTGCCTCCGCCCCCCTTCATTTCCTCCTCCTTGGAGATTTCGGCCAAGTGAGGGCCTCTTCTTCTGGCATTGGAACTTCGATGTGTGACTCCATTGAAGGTGGACGTGCAAAGCTTCTTCCGGTGTGACTCCGGCGGAACCGTGGTAGAGCGATTCTCCACGTGCAACTATCTACGAGTTGGGGTAATGATTCCTCTTCTCTATCTTGTGTGTTTCCTCTACATCTAAGCATATTTCTTGTGCGAAAGTTTTGGTGTGAAATCTGAAATTTTAATCGAAGTATTTCCATTTGTTTTCGTATTTGGTTCTCTAAGTTTTCTCGCATTCGAAGAAGGGTGGTGACCTTTGGTTTTCTTAGTCGGGGGAGATCAGCCACTTTCCGAATCCTTTCTTTGGTGGATCTCCTTGGTACGACTTCACTCGACCGAACCATGTGGGTTCCTTTCGCCGGAAAGGATAGTGGCCTCTAGTCACTATTTGATCCTAATAGGGTTCGCGATCCTCAAGTCGTTGTGTGACGATAAACGTTAATATAAAACATGGCTGCGCTTGCGAGTAGTGTTTCAAAGTTAGAACGTGTGCGGGTAGATTTAATCGCTAGGATGTGCTGGGCTATCCGCCCAGGTAGCCTACATCAGATCTAAGTCAGATAAGTTCTAGGTTCTTACAGATTTTCTCAGGACCATACAGATTAAGTACTCTACTTATGTTTCATTGATCAGAAGTGATCATGGTACAGAGTTTGAGACTCTTCTTATGCATGAGTTCTGTGAGAAGAAAGGTATCAGGCACTGCTTCTCAGCTCCTAGAACTCCTCAACAAAATAGGGTAGCTGAAAGGAAAAATAGAATACTCATTGAAGCTGCAGGCACATTACTTGCAGATGCTTACATGCCCCTATCCTATTGGGCAGAGGCAATGAGCAAAGGAAATTATGTCTTGAATAGAAGCTTGATACATAAACTAAAACATAAGACTCCCTATGAATTGATCAAAGGGAAGAAACCAATAATCAACTATTTTAAAGTTTTTGTTTGTGTATGTTATATTCATAACAATGACAAAAAGCACATTAGAAAGTTTGAAGCAAAGGCTACAGTGAGAATTTTTCTAGGATATTCCCAAGTCAGCAAATCTTATAGGGTATTTAATAAATCTACATTGAAAATAGAGGAATCTATGCATGTTACATTTGATGAGGCTAACATGTTTTATAAGGAGAAAGAGATTTCTACCAAAAACTCCTTGCAGGTACACAACTTGTGTGAGAAATTGGATGACTTAAACCTTACCCCAAAAGTTGTACCTCATCCTTATCAACAAGTCAATGAAGAAAGTGATGAAGAAACTGTGGAAGAAGCTTACCCCCCTACAACAACAAAAGCTACTACACAAGAAGAATTCTCTCCAAATGATGTTGCAGAACCAACTCCACCCACTAGTTTTGTCACTCCGAGGGATCACCCCAGATCCCAAGTGATTGGAGACATAATAATAGGTGTACATACAAGGCATCAACTCAACCAAGATATGATGCATGTCTGTTTCCTCTCTCAAATTGAGCCTCAATCTATAACTGATGCAGAACAAGATCCCCACTGGATCATTGCAATGCAAGAGGAGCTTAATCAATTTGAGAGATGCAGAGTTTGGGTTTTGGTTCCAAGACCAAAAGACTACCCAGTCATTGGAACCAAATGGGTATTCAGAAATAAGCTTGATGCCCAAGGAGTGATTGTGAGGAATAAGGCTAGCCTTATTACTAAAGGGTATAGGCAAGAGAAAGGGATTTACTATGATTAAACCTTTGCTCTATTTGCCAGGCTAGAAGCTATAAGGATATTTCTGGCTTATGCTGCATTCAAAAAGTTCAAAGTTTATCAAATGGATTTGAAGAGTGCTTTCTTAAATGGGGAACTTAAAGAAGAGGTTTATGTTGAACAACCTCCAGTTTTTGTTTCTCCAACTCATCCCTCTTATGTGTTTAAATTGCATAAAGCTCTCTATTGTTTAAAGCAAGCTCCAAGAGCTTGGTATGAGACCTTAGCCAGCTTTCTCTTAGAGCGTGACATTTCAAGAGGCATAGTAGATAGGACTTTATTTACCAAAATGCATCATGATAAAATACCGTTAGTGCAAATATATATAGATGACATAATATTTGGTTCTACTGATCCCAAATTATGCAAAATATTTTCTGATCTAATGCATTCAAAATTTGAGATAGTAGCATGGGTGAGCTCTCCTACTTCCTTAGTCTCCAAGTGAAGCAACTTCCTGATAGCATCTTCATTTCCCAGGCTAAATATGCATAAGAGCTTATTAAAAAGTTTGGGATGGTTGATGCCTCAGCAAAAAAAACACCCATGACGACAAATGTTGTAATAGATTCTGATGTGCATTGGAAACCTGTGGATCAGAAATTATATAGGGGCATTGTTGGGTCTCTACTATACCTTACAACAAGCAGACCTGATATCCTGTTTGCTACATGCCTTTGTGCTATGTTCCAAGTGAACCCCAAATAATCCCATCTAGTTTTTCTAAAAAGGATTTAAGATATATAAAGGGTTTTCCTAGTCTAGGTCTCTGGTATCCCACAGAGTAAGAGTTTGAGTTAACTGGATACTCAGATGCTTACTTTGCTGGATGTAGAGTGGACAGAAAGAGTACCTCAAGAACCTACCAGTTCCTTGGTGTGAGATTAGTGTCCTGGTTCTGCAAGAAATAATCATTTGTGTCCACATCAACTGCTGAAGCAGAATACATTACAGCTGGCAGTTATTGTTCCCAGATGTTGTGGATTAAGAACCAACTCCTGGACTATGGGTTAAACTTAAATAATTCAACTCTACTTTGTGATAACACAAGTGCTATAGCTATAGCACAAAATCCAGTCCATCATAGCAGAACTAAACATATAGACATAAGACATCATTTCATTAGAGAGTGTGTAGACAAAAGTAAAATTAATCTTGTCTATATCTACACTGATTTACAAAGAGCTGATATTTTCACCAAACCCCTGGATGAAAGAAATCACTTGTTTGTTGTAAATCAGCTTGGAATGATAAATGGAGAAGGTTTGTTTTGTTTATGTCTGCAATCGACGAATTTTTCAGAGTTCGTCGAACGGAGCTCGACGAACAAGGAAAAGTTCTTGAGATTTTCGTCGACCAGAGATCGACGGACTCTCTGTGAGCTAAGTTAGTTTCATCGAACTGAGATCGACGAACTTACTTCAGAAAACTTTCGTCGACCAGAGATCGACGAAACGTCTTCAAACCTTTAGACTGAGATCGACGAACTATTTAACTATAAATTATTTCGTCGACCTCAAATCGAAGATCTTTTCATTTTTTCGTGGAACGGAGTCTGTCGATTCATATTCCGGAAAAAAAAGATCTAGGTTTTCTTCGACCTCCGTCCCGCGCTTTTAGCTCTTTTGCACTTGATCTTCGTTTTCCTTTGGAGGTGCTCTCATGGCTATTTCCGCAGGATCTCTTGCTGCTATGAAGTTTGACTCTGGTTTTGGTTTGGACTTTGAATTTTTTCAGTACTCCGATCAAATCTTCCTGAACATTCTACAACTCCTTGAAGATCAACAACTAAATACTCTGCTTACCACTCACATCAAGATATCTACAACAGATATCAGGGAGTGGGTCTATACAGCTACTACAAACGGGAATACGATGACTAAAACCATCGCGGGTAATGCTATTTCTCTTACCCCCAATATTTTAACTGAGATTTTTGGATTGAAAAATGGTGAGGATGAATTAGAAATAGACTCTGAAGAATTTGATTTGATGCTGAGTACAATGGGTTATTCTGGAGACACCCCAAACACATTACTTAAGAAACTTTTGTCTGCCGAGTATAAGTTTCTTGCAGATATCACTAGGAAAGTGTTGCTAGGGAAGCACACAGCACACGACTACAACACCAGGCATAAGTTCCTGGTTATGTGTGCCATAGTAAATAAGAAAGCTGTGATCTGGGCTCAAATTATATTCGACTTGATTAAAAAGAAGAACAACAAGAAAGAGGTGTGTTTTGGAAGGATCCTAGGGATCTTCCTCAAGGAAAAGGCTGCAGGATCCCTGTTCTCCTCGATCATATACATCAATGCTTCAAAGAGACTCACTTGTGCTCTTTTTAGAAAATGGGAGAGGACTATCACAAAGCCAACTAAGGCTACCTCCTCCTCCACAAGAAATTCTGAGAGTACAAGGGCTGCACCAGCCTCTCCCCACCCCATTGAAGGGATCCTCTCCACTCCTCCACCACCTCCTGCCCCTCAAGTTCCATCCCAATCACAAGTCCAACCAACTTCACCCTCCACTACCACTCTAATTCGTACCCTAACCCACCAGCATCTCCAATTCCCTTTTCTCCTACACATATCCCATCTCATTCTCCTTCACCTCAGCCTGATACATCCTTACCTACACCACCTCAATCCCCTCTTCCATCTCATCATGCTTATATCCCCCACATCAACCTCTCCTCATTCCTATCCTTCAACCTATTATCATCTCTACTGCACACTCGCTCTCCTCAACATTACTCCCCCTAGACACTCCCATTCCACCTCCACCTATCACCCCCACAGCAACTACAATTTCCACTCAA
Source organism: Platanthera zijinensis (assembly GCA_039513925.1). Classification (NCBI taxonomy): domain Eukaryota; kingdom Viridiplantae; phylum Streptophyta; class Magnoliopsida; order Asparagales; family Orchidaceae; genus Platanthera; species Platanthera zijinensis. The sequence continues at coordinate 128,752,609 of CM077092.1, forward strand.
CCAGCTACTGCCCCACCATCCACTTCTCCAAACCTGGATCCATCTCTTGTCACTCCACTCATTACTCTCCTCACACCCCTACTCAAATCTCTTATGGCAGAGGCCATTTCTCCTCTAGTTGCCTCCATATCCTCTCTTGCTGCCCAGATCTCTGCCCTCACTACTGCTCCCTCTTCATTTGGGGGCCTTGCTTTAGTATCAACTAAAAACAGGCAGGAGGAGATACTTCATGAAGAAGTAGCAGCAGTTGCAGCAGCAACAGAAGAACCAGTTGAATAGGATATGGACACAACAGTAGTAGAAGAAGAAGCAACAGTAGTTGCGCCAGCAGAACCAACAGCAGTACCAGCAGCAGGAACAGGTGCTGATATGGAAACAGATTTCATGAATTTTCTTGAATCTGATATGGAAATAGATGTTGCAGACACAACAGCCTCAGTAGCAGATGCAAGTAACATTTATTGTATAGATATTATAGTGTCAAATACTCAAGAGGTCAGTTTGCCAAAGATTCTTCCTGGAAGGATTCATTTCATTAATGCCAAAGTGAATCTAGCAGCTTTGCTAAAAGTATTTGGGTCATATATTTATTTATGTCTTACCTTCCCCATTCTATCATCTAAAGCCATAGTGTGTTATACCTCTCCTTCCAGCTCAAATATATTAGACACAATAAAGACAAGTTTGACAGCTCCTCCAGCAAATAAGCCTGAAGATAAGACATCTAGTTCTCCTGGGCGATCCTATGTTATGGATGATAGCCCTCTCCCCAATCTTGATGATATTATAGCTCAAGACATTGTTATGGAAACTAAAGAAGTCCATGCTGAAGTTATCCCTACTCCAGGAAGTAAAGAATTTTTCAAAAATACAATAAGACAAATTGATGAAATGTATGACAATCCACAAGAATCAGATGATGATGATGATAATGATGATGATGATGATGAGAACCCAAAGAGGAAGAAAATCTCTAAGAAAAGGAAGGCTCTTCCTCCTCCTGCTCCTAATCCAGGAAATACACATGACACTCCCTACTATATTTTGCAAAAGATAACTCCATACAAAGGGATGCCAGCTTGGATGTGGCTATAAAAAAATGATCAAAAGGCTAGAAAGAAAAGAAAAAGATACTCCCATCCTCCTCCTCATAGATACAGGAAGGACCCCCCTCCTCCTCCTCCTCCAGCTGCTGGTGCTTCAGGAACCACTTCTCAAAGGTAAGATGCACCTTCCAAGCCTACATTCACAAGAACTTATCAGAGGTAGGAAAGGCCATCTAGATATCAATCTCATGGAAGCAGCCAGCAAAGAAATATTGGTTGTACAGAGCAGATAAAAGAAGTAGTCTATCAGAAGCCAGAGTTCTCTCCTCCCCAAGAACAAGCTGAACAAAGAATGCATTCAGAATCACACAAACCTAAAGGAAAATATAGTGAAACTGCACCTCCAAAGTCACTATACAATCAGAGTGGTGAAAGCTAGAAAGCAACAAGTTTTCAAACACAGTCTACTCAATTAAAGCCTGCTACTTTGCTACCCTCCCAAGATGATCAATCATCTGTTAGTCAGGATGTTTATCCTATTTAGGATGGCTAGGCGTCAAGAATTGAAAGGTCTTTCATAGATAAAGAAGGCCAGAGAAGAAGGAGAAGATCCAACCAAGTTCACTACCATGTCCTCATATAGAGAGAAAGAACTCTAAAGACTTTAAGTAAGCAAGAAGGTATTAAATTCTGCAGATTATATGGCTAGACACCCAGAGGAAGAGTTCCCAGAACCTCCACCCAGACAATTATTGGTGCAGCATATATATGTATGTCAAAGAGAGAAGATGCCAATACTAATAGGGAAATTATTTTTACCCAGACTTGTGATAAGGAAAAAGAAGCAAAGGAGAAGAAATAGAAAAACTAGAACCTGAACTGCTATATGTTTGTGGTACATTTTTGATAAACTATGTTTTATGTTACAAAGCTAACAGTGTAAATATATCTGCTGCATACCTATTGTTTAATTCTATGCCAGATATAAATTGTGTTCTTGCTTTGTACATTTTCTTTTATTAAGTCTGTAATTAGTGACCTCACCCAAATAGGGGGAGATTGTTGGATCACTAGTTGGATTTGGGCTAGGTTTACTAAGTTAGTATATGACCCAACATGTATAGACCATGGTCATTGTTTTGTCCCAGAGTCTAGGTCAAGTCCTTAGAGTCAACAATGCCAGGGACCAGCCTTCAACAAAGTCAGAGACTAAAGAATTAGAGAATTCAAGACTTAGAAAAAGGAGTTCTACATTCGTCAATCTATGGTGGACGAAAGTCGTGCTCAGCTCGACAAACTCAGAGACAAATCTCTGAGCTCATCTCGACGATCTTGGACAAGCTGGACAAACTCAGTTCTCAGGGCTCAGAGGTCGACGATCTTATATCTCAGCTCGACAAACTTGATTCACGGAAGAAGAAAGTTATCAAGTAGCATTCAGAGGTCGATGATCTTAGATCTCAGCTCGACGAACTTGATGTACAGAAGAAGAAAGTTATCAAGCAGCATTCAGAGGTCGACGATCTTAGATCTCAGCTCGACGAACAACAATTCTCAGCTCGACGAACTGTGGACTCAGGTCGACGAACTGTGGACTCAGGTCGACGAATCCAGTCTTGGCTGTTTTCCTCTTTTGTCCTTATTTTGTCGCAATGATTCCTGAATAATTAATGCTCTAATATTCTCTGAATATTACCATTAGACAAGAGCATTAATTACGGTCTTAATCAGGATTATTGTCTGTCATTTTTCTAAGGGACAGTTAGGGAAACAAATCAATGCCAAATTATTCTAAGGCCGTCAGCATTAATTATAGGAAGAATTTCAAAATTCAAAAGGACTTCCACTTGGAAAATATAAAAACGAGAAGTTCTCTTTCTTACAATATACATAGAGACACAATCTAAGAGACATACAGATTTCTTGAGACATAGAGAATTGATCAGTCAAGAAATCAACAACTGCTAGACCTGAAGAAGAACAATCTTTCTGAAGAAGAAGAACAACCATCCAAATAAGGAATCTTCTTCTGTCATACTCTAAGGAACTTTAAGTAGGACAACAATACTACATCTGTCAAGAAGTTCCTGAAGTTCTTCGGGTTAAAGCTGAAAGCTTGAAGGCCTATCACCCTGAAGAAAAAGTTCCATTCCTCCCTGAACAAACTCAATATTTCAGGGAGAGCTTTTGTTAACATCAACTCCACTAGTCTTCACAGTTGTATTTGAGAAAGAGAAGACACCATCACTCTCTCACCCCCTCTGTAAAAAGGGTTCTCTACTCCCTTCAAAAGTGATTCTTGGTTGCAAGTCTCCTAACCATAAGACTTGAGGTTTGGATTTTTGAGCACCTGATCAAAAGCTCATTGGTGGCAGCCACTTGATCAAAAACCTGAGTGGATTCCTACAAGGGTGGAAAAAGAGTGGACGTACCCAGGTTGGGGAACCACTATAAACTCTTGTGTTGTCTGGTTGCCCTCTTCTTCTTATTCTTGCTGTGGCTGTGTTATTTATCTTTTCTGTGATTTCATTTACTTCAATTTGGTATTATGTGATATAGTATCTAAGTTTAGGTATAATCTTTATAATTCAGGAAAAATTTTTAATTATACATACATATTATATTCACCCCCCCTCTAGAATATATCATATCTAACCCTAACTTTCAGGTTTTATCCTCGATAGAGGTACACTAATATTTAGGGAACCTCACGATCAAGTAAATTAATTAATAAAAAAGTAGATTTTTTCTTGTTTAATAATTTTTTTTCAAAGTAAGTCAAAATCGAGGGCTCTCAACCTCATCTATTTTCAAAATCTTACATATTATTTTTGTTTTTACTTTTAAAAAACCATAAACTCTTTTCGTTAAAATAATAGTTCCATTTCTTAAAGTAGAGTACTCAACATAGATCCATTAAAAATATGACCTTAATATTTTAAAATACTATATTATTACTCAATAGGTACGCTTGCCTTAATCGCAGTATATAAGTAAAAGAGATAGAACACACAAACGCATAATTTAAATATCCAACTTAGTTTTCAAATTAAACTATTTCAAACATTTTACTTATCAATAGTGAGTAAGTGGTTTTGTCTACTCCGTAAATTATAGTTATTATACTTACAATACTGTGTTAGGCCAATAATTTTGTGTTTTCTGTCCTTTTTAACTTATTGTTTGTTTGAACATATAATTTAAATATGCACTGATTTAAAAAATACAGAGTCAATCTATAGCAATAGGATTGTAATATTGGGTAATACAATTGTTTTTTCTCCAAATACGACAGGATTTAAACAGTAAAACATCATTATGATTGTTGATCAAGTTATTCTGCATCACTATCCTTCATAGTTCCTAATGTTTACATTTCATTCAATATTTTACGAGTCGTTAAAGAGGACTGTATGATGAAGCGCAAGATGTTGATTATAGAGGCATTACTTTGCAAAGTTTTTTGAAGTTAGCAAGATGATCTCTTTGGGAAATGATAGAATTGTTTCCCTAGACAACTATTTAAATTTCAATGATTTTGATAATTACTAATTTAGGCTTCTAAAATAGTTGGGTACATTAGTTTTGATATTAGTTATAATGTAAAAATAGCTAGTTGGGTAATGACAGCAATAAATTAGTTACAATGCTTTTGGTTGCTTAGAGATTCAAATTAGTATATTACTGCTTGCGGTTGTATTTAGATAGCTATTTTCACTGCATTATATCATGTTTGTTAGATTTTGACAGTTTGATGGTCTAGTATCAGCGGCTTGTAGTTCGGGCGATCAGTCAGTTTGTCTAGGCGGTCTGATTGTCTCGCGATTTGGTTAGTGGCAGCAGTTTTGTTTGGCGCCTTTCTTAGTAGGATTGGTGGTCTGACTGTTTAGTAGTGTTGCAGTTTAGTTGTCAGCTTCCCGTAGGTCTTTCCAATCTTGGAGGTCTTACTGCAGCTATGGTCTGCTGGCTAGCCTCACTACGGTCTGAAGGTTAGCCACAACAGCGGTCTAGAGACTTACCGCAGCAGCAGCCTGATGGTTAGTCGCATCAGCCACTTGGAGACTTATCATAGCTGTGGTGGTGGGAGTCCGCAATTGCGGTCTAGTGGGAGTCTGCAAATGCGGTCTGGTGGGAGTACGTAATTGCTGTCTGGTGGAAACCTGTAGTTGTGTTCTGGCGGCTAACAGCGACGGTCTAGCAGTCTTAAGTGGAAGTTTGGCGGCTTACCTCAGTTACCGCTAGTGATCAGCAGGTTTGTACAGTATTGTGGTTTGATGGTGTAAAACCACATAAGCCGCGGAAATTTTATTTAGTCTCACATCTCTCGTTGTATTCTCTCATCTCCCCCTTTATTTATAAATAAGGGGGCATACCTATGTATTGTTTATCTTTTTGAAAAAAAATAAAAATTTACCTTTATTTAGCTTTTTTTACATGGTACCAAAGCTAATCGGTCTTTTGCTCCTTTTTGCTCGCGGTTTGCTTTTCTAACCGCTTCCGGTCTTCTTCTGATCTTCTTCTGTTCGCGCGATTTCTTCCGGTCTTCTTCTATTCGCATAATTTCTTCCCGCCCTGCCCTCCCTTGCTTGTTGCTTTTCCTACGTCTTGTCCCTTTGCTTTCATTTCTGTTTGCGTGGCTTTGCTGGTGTTCGCGCGGCTTCTTTTTCATGTTCTCTTCTCACGTGGGTTGTGTTCTCTACTCGCGCGGTCTCTTCTATGTCTGCTCCTTTTGGGTGGTAGGTCCTCCTTCTGCGATCTTTTCCGGCTTCTCACTCAACCGTACAGTTTGAGTCTCTGCCGATCTTCTTTTCTTGGTCGTGGTCTTTCTACAACTTGTTTGTCGATCTATTTGTTAGTCTGTTCTCTTTTGGCTTGCGCATTTTTGTTTGCGCAATCTCTTTTTGCTCTTTTGCCTGCTTGTGTCTAACCATACGGTTTGTCTCTTTTCTTTTTGGTTTCTTTCTCCATGAGGTTGGTTTCTTTTGTCTCCTCTACATCTCGTGCTCTTTTGGCCTCTTCTAATAAGTGGCTTATTTACTCTAGTGCCACTTGTCACATGACCAGAAATTCTCGTTTGTTCTCCTGCTTGAACAACCAGAAATGGGTATCTCCTATCGTTATTATCGATGGGACTTCTTCTCATGTGCATGGTGTAGGCATTATGCGGATCACACTGTCTTTGCAGTTTGAGGACACTCTCTATGTTCTCACTTTTCCGTGCAATTTAATGTCTGTTCATGGTCTTTGCACACAGTTGCATTGCACAGTAACTTTAACTTTCACTACTTTTTCTTTCTAGGATTCTACATCTAAGGCTACGATTACTACTGGGACTGCGAGTGGTGGCCTCTTCTTTCTTGATAATGTCGTTGCTCTTTCTACTTCTTCTTCTCTTCAGCAATGGCATCATCATCTTAGCCACCCTCCTTCTTGCCTCATCCACCAACTTCTTCCAAATCTTCCTCAAGAGGATTCCCCATTGAATTGTGAAGCCTGTCAGCTTGGTAAACATCATCGCTCATCTTTCCCAACACAAACGGGATGTAGTTCTTCATATATTTTTGAACTTGTTCACTCTTATATTTGGGGTCCCGCTCCTACTACTACTATTGGTAGAGGTAGATTGTACTTTGTCACTTTAATTGATGATTTTTCCAGGTGTACTTGGCTCTATTTATTAAAAGATCGTTCTGAACTTTACACTGTATTTACTGCCTTTTATAATGAGATCTTGACACAGTTTAACGTACCTATTCAAGTTCTTTGTATGGATAATTTCAAGAAATATGTCAGCCATCAATTTTCTGATTTTTGTGTGACCCATAGTTTGATTCATCAAACTTCTTGCCCCTACACCTCTCAAGAAAATATTTGAACGCAAGAATCATCATATCTTGGATATTGCTCGCAGCCTTCTATTACAAATGAATGTTTCTCGGTCTTATTGGGGTCATGTTGTCCTTATCTCCTGCTATCTCGTTAATCGAATTCCCTCATCTATTCTTCAGGGCAAGACTCTATTTTCCATTTTGTATCTCGAGGCTGAGCTGTTTCCTTTACCTCTTCGGGTTTTTGGATGTACGACGTTTGTTCACATACCTTCTCCTAGTCGTGACAAACTTTCTCCCTATTCTGTTAAATGTATATTGCTTGGTTATTGTCCGGCTCAGAAGGGATATTGTTGTCTTTATCCTCTTCTCAGCAAATAGTACGTCTCTACTGATGTCACCTTCTTTGAGGATACACCGTACTTTTCTCCTACTTCTTCTCTCATGCCCTCTGATACTTCCTCTTCAATTCCTATTATCTCAGCACTTATGTCAGACTCAATTCTTTCCACCATTATTCTTGTTACACCGTATCCTTCTCCCGAGACTGAATCTTTTCCCTTGGAGCCTTCTGTGCCTGTTACAGGGCCTCTTCCCTCTTCTAACAATGGATCTGCTCCTACGGACCACAGTGATCTTGATCTTCCCATTGCCTTGCGGAAGGGTGTCCGCCAATGCACTAAGCATCTTATTGAAGATGTTGTATCATATGCTCGGCTTCCTCTTATTGCCAAGTGTTTTGCTCTTGCTATATCTTCAAGTGTCATCCCGACTACATATCAGGAGGCTCTTGTTATTCCGCAGTGGAAGGCCTCTATGGATGAAGAAATGAAAACCTTAACTGATAGAGGTACTTGGACACTTGTTCTCACACTTCTAGGCACAGATGTGGTTGGTTGTCCATGGGTTTTTGTTGTCAAGTATCTTCCAGATGGTTCTGTTGACCGGTATAAGGAGAGGCTTGTTGCCAAGAATTTACTCTGATGTATGGTGTGGACTTCTTTGATACCTTTTCTCCTATTGCTCGTATCAGTAATATACATGTTCTTTTCTCTGTCATAGTTAATAAGGAATGGGAAATGTCTCAAGTAGATATGAAGAATTTCTTCCTCTATGGTGATTTACAAGAGGTGATTTACATCGAGCAACCTCCTGGGTATGTTGCTCAGGGGGAGTCTCAGGTTTGCAAGCCTCGAAAGGAGATTTATGGTTTAAAACAGAGTCCAAGAGCTTGGTTTGACAAGTTTAGTGGGATTGTTTCTCTTATTGGGTTCAATCGGAGTTCTGCTGATCATTCTCATTTTACATACAAGACTACTAAATGTTTTGTGGTTCTTGATATCTATATTGATTATATCCTTCTTACTGGTGATGATAAAGAAGCCATTGATCTGGCAAAATGACATATTCAACAACATTTTGTTACTAAGGATATGGGAACTCCAAAGTTTTTTCTAGGAATTGAGATTTCATGAAAGCGAAACTCTGTGGTTCTTTCACAGCAGAAGTATGTGTTAGATCTCTTAAAGGAAACTAGTCTTCTTGGCACAAGACCTGCTCGTTGCCCGATAGTTATTGGGGATGATAAGGGGTGGAGTAAAGATTCTCCTCTTCTCCCAGATTGTACTGTGTATAGGCAACTTATATGTAAACTCATCTATATAACTATTACAAGGCCAAATATCTGTTATACAGTTGGGAAGGTCAGTCAGTTTATACAAACTCCTAAAGAGTGTCATCTCTGTTCTGCTATGAAAATTTTGGTGTATGTGAAATGGTCTCTTGGAAAGGGCTTATTGTTTCAGAAGCATGATCATTTGAATATTGAAGCGTATTCTGATTCTAGCTATGTTGATAACAAAGAAGATAAAAAAGCCTACATCATGTTTTTTCACCTTTGTAGGAGGAAATCTTGTTAGCTGAAAAGCAAGAAGAAGTCAGTGGTTTTAAGGTCAAGTGCTGAAGCTGATTATAGGTGCATGGCTTCAACAACTTGCGAATTGAAGTGATTAAGTGTTTATGCTTGACTTGGGTGAAGTATATGATCATCCTCTCCCTATGTTCTATGATTACAAAGCCAATATTTACATATCGAAGAATACTGTCTTCCATGAGAGGAAAAAGCACATTGAAGTCGATTGTCATTTCATTAGAGAAGAGGTATTGAAGAACCAGATCTGCACTCCGTTTGTCACTTTTGATAAAGAACTGGGAGACATCTTGACGAAACAAGTTTCCACTTCTCTTTCAGATATTTGTAGAAAGTTTGGCAAGGTTGATATATATGCTCCAGCTTGAGGGGGAGTGTTAGAGTTTGGCGGTTTAATGGTCTAGCCTCAGCGACTAGTAGTTCGGGAGATCAGGCTAATTGTCCAGGCGGTCTGATTTTTTGGCAGTTTGGTTAGTGGCAGTGGTTTTGTTTGGCGGCTATCTTGGCAGGATTGGCGGTATGAATTTTTAGCAGTGTTGTGGTTTGGTAGTCAGCTTCCCGCAGGGCTTTCCATCCTTGTAGGTCTTCCTATAACTACGGTTTGGAGGCTAGCCGATACTTTGATCTGAAGGTTATCCGTAGCAGTGGTCTGGAGACTTACCGCAACAGCGGCCTGATTTTAGTCACAATAGTGGCCTGGAGACTTGTCATAACAGCAGTGCTGGGAGTCTGCAACTGCGGTCTGGTTGGAGTCTATAACTGCGGTCTGGTAGCAACCCGCAGTTGTGGTCTAGCAGCTAGAAGTGATGGTCTAGCGCTCTTCTGTGGCGATTTGGCGGCTTATCTTTGTTTACCGCTAGTGATCAGTAGCTTTGTACAGTATTGTGGTTAAATAGAATCAAACCGCATAAGTCGCGAGGATTGTATTTAGTCCAATATCTCTTGTTGTATTCTCTCATCTCCCCTATTTTCTATAAATAAGGGGGCATACCTATGTAATATTTATCTCTTTGGAGCAATAAAATTTGTCTTTATTTAGCCTTTTTTTACATTGTTCAATACTAAGAGCAGCGTATTTATGATCGAATTGGATGAAGTGTCGATACAGTTGTATCTAGGTTTTTGGAGTTGTATTACATCAAAATAAGGGAGATTTGTGATAAAAATCCCCGTATTGACAACATTTTGTTGTCAATACTGCGGTACTCGAATTGGATGAAGTGTAGATACTATCATATTTAAGTTATATTTAAGCGAAACAAAGATGAAACTGAATGCTTTTAAAAATAAAAATTATTACTTTAACAAATTGTATTATCATTTGAAGACATCAGGCATACATGAAAACTTTAATGGTACATTAATACATAAGTCATCATTTATCGAGAATGTGTCGTTCAAAGCACCCTTAAGTGGAGTGGGGTTTGAATTTGAATCAACCTCGTAAGTGATATCCATGAAATTAAGCTCCTTCAGTTGCCCGAGAACATCAATACTAGGTGGCCCCTTCAATTTAGCTACGCGCGACTTCACTGTTTAACAAAATAAAAAGATAGAAGTTAATTCCAAAGTTTTTTGGAGTAAATAAAAATAAATTATGTATTTATACTTGTTTTTTTGGAGGTGGATTCCCAATAAATCTTTAAACATGTCTTTGGTACTCTATTTAGTCGAATAGATGGTAGATCTTTCAAAACACATTTATCTATCTGTTAGTTGTCAATAATTCACATTTTCTTTTTCGCTTCATTGTCAACCATATCTTCTAAAACTTGACCAACATCGTTCATTACATTAACAATGTAGTCCTTTGAAATTTGAAATTTTTCAATTCGTTGGCATAAGAAATATGTGCGCCGCATCATATGATTTCTAAAAATTAAGTTCGACTCGTAGTGGTTTTGTAACACACTAAATTTGACAGCAGAACTTTTGGTTGTTAACGTCGGGCGACAGTGGGTATCGTCGGGGCGATAGCGATATGTATCAATGCCTGAAAGCATTGAGTGAGCTCGATGCACTCGACACCTCGAGGCGTTAAGTGAGCTACTAGCTTTGATAATGTCGAGTGATAGTGGGTATCGCCTGGGCGATAGTGGGAAAGCGTTGAATGAGCGCAATGCACTCAACTCCACATAGCGTTGAATGAGTCCAACGCACTCAATGCCTAAAAGCGTTGAGTGAGCTATTGGCTTGATGTCACGTGGCGACAATGGATATCGCCAGACGATAGTGCCATGTGACATAGACACGTGTCAGATGGCTATTAAGAGGCCAAAGAGCGGTGGTTGACTGGATTCAAGCACCTGAAATCGATGTCGTCAGGCGACATCGATATCGCACGACTTAAACGGCTACTTTGACTTTTCAGCTGATTTTTAAGCCACTCGTTTCTCTTGATATATTAAGCTTGTGGCTGGGATTGAACTCGAAGTTACTTATACAAAGGTGTGCTAGAATGAGAAGTCATTCTCTTCTCATCTCTCTCTCTCTTCATTTCTTTTGTTCTCTTGGAAGTAAGAGCTAAGGAAGAGTTTGGCTGATCTTTGTGAGTGCTGAAGGAGATTCAATAATCAGAGGACAGATCCAAGGCTAAATCCGCAAAGAGGAGAGCGGCGTGCTCCTTTCCATCCATGTAGTAAAGCTTTTCCATGGCTCAGAAGAAAACGACAAGGGTAACGATCTTCCTTATTGGACAAGTTAAGTCCTTCTTTTGGCATATGCATGGAATCCCCCACCAAAAGGTGGAAAAGAAAATGGAATTCCTTTGGGTCGATTTATGAAATCCCCAATGAGTCTTGCATATAGATCCAGAAATGTGCAGTACGGAATAAGCATGTTGTGTGAAGCCCATCTGGACAGTTGGTCTGGATTGGTAATGTTTATTTTGCGTATCGGAGAAGACTCAGAGTATAAACGCGTAGTTTATGGGTCTGCGGGGTTGTACTTATGAACTGAAAGTAAGAGGAAGTATTGGAGTTGCACACCAGGAAAATACCCATAAATTCCACGATTTTCAGACCTATTGGATATCGTCGGGCGATAGTGAGTATTGTAAATGGAGATATCTCTGGGTGAGCTATTTGTGCTGTGAAAGTCTAGTGTTTTTGGCACTGCAGGGTTTTTGTTGGGTCTGGTATAGAATGTGAGTTCTGTTGTTAACGCCTGGCAATAGTGAGTATCGCCGGCGATAGCTCCCAGATACCCTTTTGATTGTAAAGCCATTCTCAGAGAGGTAGTGTGGCTTCTTTGAGCTGCGATCTCCTAAAGGCCAATGAGCCAAAAGATAAGAGGAAGTTGACCTGCATCAGACTATACATTAAATTTATGATTTGAGCAACGGGAAAAGGCTGAACCGTATCCGCGTTATGGTTGTCTAACTCGAGTGCCTAAGTTATTGGCGTTCGTTAGGTTCACATAATGAGAGGTTTAAGCTATACGCCGTTAAGACTAAAGTCTCAGGTCGGGTGCCGTAAATACTATAAATGCTCAAAGTTAGCCATTATGTCTGGGACCTCTGAACGGTGGTGGGACCATGACAACAGGTACATCGAAAATGTACCATCCCTCAGTCTTCTATACCCCTAGGATGGTTTTGACATGATTGGGTCATGACAAAACCGTTGAACAGAGCTCGGCAAAACCGTCGAGCAGAGCTCGGCGAAACCGTCGAGCAGAGCTCGGCAAAACCTTCGAGCATAGCTCGGCAAAAGCCTCAAGCAGAGCTCGACGAAAGCTGAGCGGAGTTTAACGGATGGAATCGCCATGGAGGCTCCATAACTCCCACTTTATGGGGCTTTTTTCCCTCTGAGGGAGAGGAGGAGTTTCTGGAGGTGGATGGCCATTAATTTGGTCCAGCCCCTTTAATTTGGTTGAAACAAAAGTTGTGGAGTTAATGACCATTAATGGAAATTAATGGCATTGGGGAGTTAAGAGACTCCTCTCCAAAATTCCCTCTTTAAGGACCTTCACCAGAGCAAGGGCAAACATTTCTCTCGATTACTTTTCAATTCCATTGAAGTTGGTGTAGAAGTTGCAGAGGAGCCAAATTTCGGTGGCTAGAAAGGGTGAAGAGGCAAAGCGCACGTCTTTAGGCCGCAAATCTGGTCCTCCTTTACTCCTTCTTCATGGACTAGATCATAGGATTCATTAGAGACAAGAATTGGGATAAGTTGAGCCAATTCAAAGCTTCAAAGTCCATAAAATTTTTGATTTGGGCTTCCTCTTGAGTTCGCTGGAAATCGCCCCTCCGGCGGCCGTACCGCCGCCCAGCGATAGCCACCACCTCAATGGAGGTAGTGACGGTGGTGGCCGGCCAGGGAGATGGCCGTACAGGGAGGTGGCCGGGAAATACGGCAGGAAATTGTTCCAGGTCGGGCTGATCTCTGATGTTTGCTGGAGGAAGAAGAAAAACAGGAGCCACTCGATTTGTTTTAAGATCTGTGTAGATCCATTTATATTAAATGTTTTGTTTGTGCATTTATGTCACTTAATATTAGTTACCTTAGGAATTAAGTTTAAAATATTTAGAGGCCTTTTATGAAAAAGTGGTCAACATGAAACTTGTAGGTCTATGAGTCTAGATTATTTTAAAATTGGTTTGAACAAATTTTGAGTTTAGGTCAGACCACGACACTCATTTTTGTGAGGTATATACCTAGGCTAGGTTAGAGGTTGTTTTGACTGCCCCCATCGATCCAACCATCCGAATGACATGAAATTATGGATGAGGATCACTCTTACCTATACCTAGAACATATCAAAAATTGGGAATTTTGGGAAAATGTTTTCCTAAGGTTTTTTTAGAAATTTAATAATCTATGTATGAATTATTTAAGGGGTCTAATAGCCTCTAAACCCCCCAAAATTTTGGTGACTCTCTTTTAGGTTCATATTATGACTTAGATAAAAATCTCAGCCGAATTGGGTTAGATATGAATAGGTTTTGGTGAGACCAAAGTGTTGCCCTTTAAGGGTTAATTAGGGCCAGTATGAGCTTAGGGCATGGAGGGGCCAATTCGCACCAAAAGGGGTTGGGACTTTGGCCAGAGCCCCATGGTTAGATTAAAAACCCTCACATGGAGTTTAGGGTGGATTATGGTGGATTTTCCGTAGGACCCTAGTTCAAACCCTAAGGTTGAACTTTTGGGGTTTGTGAAGGACAAGGGGTGATATGTCCTTGTATGGACTTGGTATTTAGTCCATTTGATCTTAGGGTGGTGAAATGCCCTAGGTAGGAATTTGGTAGTATTTGGACACATGCAATCCAATTAAATCACATGGAAATTATTTAGTTCTATACACCTTAAGGAATAAATAAGGGGTCTTATGACCTTGGATCCTTATGAAATTTTGGTAGAAGTAATTTTGTTGTGCTATTGACCAATGAGATTTATTATAGGATGTTTAGAAAACAGTATCTCATACTTGTAGGTATAATCTCCACCTTGCCTTATAATGATATGAAACTCTGGAAAACTCAATTAAATATTATTTAGAGGCACTAGTTAAATATTTGGATCATTTGGGGCATTTCCTCTTATTACTTCATGTGTAAAATAAACTAGCGCACCAAAGTTTGATAAATAGATAATTAATATCATACTTTGCTGAAAAATTGTGTTACTTGGCCAGAGAATCTTTTAGGGCATAATAAAGCCTAAAAAAATATTTACATGTTATTTTAATAAGTTTATAAGAATGTTGCTTCACAAAGTGCACTTGAATAAAATTAGTTGAAGTATTTTTATACATAGCTCACTAACCTAGGAATTGCATGAAACTTAGTCAGTAATGTTTTATGATCACACTGAAGCTCTGGAAATTTTTATACAATATTTGGACAATGAAATATGGTACTTCGTTCATTATTTAAAATCATTTGAATTATCATGAATTAATTATTTAGAGGTTAGTACATTTATGAAAATCTGTGAAATTTGGAATTCACTGTTGTTTTGCTATCATACACTGTTCATAATTTTTGGGTGACCATAAATTAAGGAACTCTAGTAGTTTATGTTCAAAATTACCCATGGCCTAACTTTTAGGAAAATCTAATAAATGGTAAATTAATAAGGAAAATTACAAGTCTCTGGATTTAGGCTAAATGTGTCATTATAGACCCACAATAATTATCTTAGTGCATTTGGATGAAAATTTAGAGTACCTCCTATCAAGTACATCATATAGCTTAGGTTGTTCTGCATTTAGTAAAACTGCGGAAATTGTGTTAACATGGGGGATGGTCAAAGGAAGTGGGGAGTAATGTTTGCTGGTTTGGTAAGGTGAAAAAGTGAGCTTTATTAAGGGTCATGATGAGGGGAATGTTGGGTTGGCTAGTGTTAGGTGGTGCTCGGGATAGACAAAAGGTCGTCTTTCCTGTGGAGAGAAAGAGAGTCAAAATACACTAGGGTTAGATCCAGTATAATATTAATAGGGATCGAGAATTGAGTAATAACCAATAATAGTAAGTGCCTTGCGAAAGGGAATGATTGACTTCAACTAAAATCATAGTTCCTAGGGCCCTGTGAGAGACCTTCACCGGGAATACCTAGGGCAGTCCTAGGCTAACCTTAACGTAAGAATAATCAATTTTTAAGAGTAACTAGTATAACTAGGATTTCACTTATACTCACACTCCCTGATGTTGTGGGGGTTAGGTTGGGTCCCGCGAGCGGAAGGCTCAGTGGTTTTAGTTATGGGCAGGTTAGTCTAGGGAGCTTTGGCTCGGTAGATATTTGTGACGGACGGGATACTCCTGGGAGCATTGGCTCAATGGAAAAGCATACTAAGGTTGCTTGTGCATAAGATATAAGGTGGTGGGTCTTCAGTATTGGAGAGTCATCACACTGATACCAATACGTTGACTCAACAAGTGTGGTTTAGCACTTGGCCAAGTAAAGTCCGGTGCGCAGCCGACAAGAGTACGCAGGAGCTCCTCTTAGTGCACCAGCATTAAGGCGTACGATAGGTCTGACTGGTAGTGTTGATATCGGTTTAGAGGTGGGTGAGGCCCAACCCACCGCTTCCGTTTGCCACTACAGAGGTATCCTTGGAGGTTAGGCTCCAGAAAGGGGGAACTAAAGGCCTGTGTGCACAGAGTCGAGTGTGTGTTGCACATGCATATTCACATCATAGCATGCTTAAATGTCATAACATCATCATTGCATATAACCCCTGACACCTATTATATAAAATGGTATGTGACACTTTATACAATAGGCCTTGCGAAATGACCCCTTGGTCTATAGGTTTGTATGTGCTTTCCTATAGGTCATGGTTACTTAGTTTACCTTCTCCTACTTTACATACTTACTTGTTCTTGTGTTTACTTATACTGCTTACGTATACTTGCTCTGTTTATGAACTCATGATAGACTAGTTCTGCCGCCGCCTGCTTACCTTTGTTACTCTCCACCTTCATTACCTTCTCTTTTCTTCTCCCTGCTCGGTGCCTAGGAGTCATAGGGGAGGTGTGGGGGATGATATGACTTAGTTTTTTAGACTAACAGTCATTGACCAAATAATTTTATGGGATTGTGGAGCCGAACCAGGAGATGCGGCCCCAGAGGTCGGTGCGCTTGGAGATAGAACAGTCTAGCACGGGAGTTCAGCCAGCAGGGACAGTGAGTCCTGATCATTAGTAGAAATTATAGATTTGTTTTTGTGTTGAGTGATTTATACTGAGGATTTTTATGTATCGGGCAGGATCCCTCTTTAGTTCTTTACTTTATCTTTTTTGTGGACTCTCCCTTCGTGGAGATTTATTATATTTCATGTGATTTTCTATGGACTAGTATTTGAGTTTTCATGTACTCTTATATTCATTCTACTTTTCTGCGATTGGTATGGCCATCAGGATCATCGTTTTATAGTGTCGACCTTCCCAGCTGTGTTGGTGTCACCGCAACGCGACGATTCTTTGCATAAGACCCCGGTGGTTTAAAAAAAATGGGGTCTTACAAACTGGTATTAGAGGGAAACCTCGATCGAAAGAGTAAAGGTCCACTAACCCTGGGTCACCCCCGCTCGAGTTTTGTTTGGGGACAAACTAAGCAGTGGAAGCGTGGTGTGACCATATGGGGGATCACATGTAATTGTCCACTTTTAACTAGGTTCGGGTCAGATTCTTACAATTGGCCTTTGTTATACAGCCCCATACACATTCTACACCACAAGGCGGAGCTCGACAAACTCTGAAGGTTGGACCACCTCCCCTAGCTTCTACTCCATTTCTACAGTTTGAGATGGGGTAGACTCTTACGACCATTCTGTAGGTCTTCAGGGCCTAGCATACTCCGGCTCCGCAGCCGAACCCGGGGGCCAACTTGTTGAGCATCTTTCGGGGACTCTCTCGCCCATCTTACATTGGGATGAAGTCGGCCATACGGACGTAAGGGTGGCTCGATATCATGTTCGAGATGTCGACCGGGATACGGTGCCCGTGGGAGTAGAGGGTACCTTTGGCGGTCTCCTTAGAGTATCATGCCAAGAGATGGTGGAAGACACTTCTGGATACAACATTTGTAGATCGGAAGGTTGCTGATGTTACTTGGGAGGAGTTCAGGGATGCACTCTTGGAGAACTTCGTCCCACAGTCAGCAAGAGACGAGCTGGATGATATGTTCCTGCAACTAAGGAAGAGATACAGGACAGTGGTGGAGTACCACTGGGAGTTCAATTACTTAGCCTAGTTTGTAGACTCCTATCAGCTGGACGAAGTAGGGTATACCAAAAGGTTCTATAAGGGCCTTCGAGAGGACCTGAGAGAGGCTCTTTTGTTTGTATCTGACAGACCTATACCTCGGATTTTGGAGATGGAAAATAGGATGGAGGTTGTTTGGCACACGACCAAAGGCCGGAAGAGGCCAACTGAGGATCAAGGTCGGTGAGGTAGGAGTGATTAGCAGAGAGGCCACTTTGCTGATAAGAGAAGGGAAGAGGACAAAACCCGCAAAGAGGTGAGATAGGAGCCGAGGGTGCCGGTGGTATTGTCCCCTAAACCCCTTCAGATGCGGGAGATACAGAGTCCGGGAAGTGTGGCACTTCCCCCGCCCGAGTGCTACAACTGTCATCAGGTAGGGCACATCCGGAGGAACTATCCTATGAGATGGGCACCTCTACCGGCACCATAGGCTGCCCCGCCCGCTCAGTAGTTTATAGGCTGAGGCTGTGGAAGAGGACGTGTTTTCTACGGTGGAGATCGGAGGCAAGCGAGGGAGTAGGTGTATGTTCTATACTTGGCTCAACCTCGGGACCCGGGTAAGGTGATTGCAGGTATGCTGTTAATTTTATGTTGTTATTAACTTTTGGAATATTTGAAACAACAAACAACAGTACCGTTCTAGGAAAGAAAATTATAGGTTCAGTTACCTAACCACATCTAAATAAATAGGAATAGTCATGGTGTGCGGAAAACCTGTCAACACCTTGGTGGATACGGGGGCGTCCCACAACTTCATCTCCGAGGAGTTTGTAAAGGTACTAGAAGGAGTCAGGCATTATTCGGGAGTCGCAAGGAGGGTGCGTCTGCCCAACAGGACGGAGGTCTTAGCTACTATTAAGTGCCTCCAAAGGGTGACTATTGATGGACTGACACTCGAGGCCCTGGCTATGGTCTTTAGGATGCCGGACTTCAACTTGGTTCTGGGCATGACATGTCTTACATGGAACCACGCCCAGATAGATTGCCCGACAAATAAGGTTGTTCTGAGTTAAGACGACACCTTTGCGACCATCGAAGGTATTACTCCTGTCTCCTGTAGGATGTTATCTTCTATTCAGGATGTCAAGGACCACATGCCAGGAGATGAGGTCTATCAGGTGTTCTTCGAGATGGTCGAGGTCAAGACGGTGGTTGCCAAAATATCAGTGGTGTGGGACTTTGCGGATGTGTTCCCAGAGAAGCTACCAGGATTGCTGCCACATTGCGAGAAGGATTTCCAGATTTAGTTGGTTCCTGGAGCTAAGCCGGTGTCTAGGGCTCCCTATCGGATGGCTCCAAAGGAGCTGGTTGAGTTCAGGATTCAGCTGAAGGAGCTGGTGGAAGATAGATTCGTTAGGCCAAGTTCCTCGTCTTGGGGAGCTCTTGTCTTGTTCGTAAAGAAGAAGGGTGGGACCCTCAGATTGTGCATCGATTATCGTGCATTAAACTGGTCGACAGTCCGGAACACTTATCCACTACCAAGGATCGAGGAGTTATTTGATCTTCTAGAGGGAGCACATTGGTTCTCAAAGGAGGATCTGAGGTCGGGATACTATCAGCTACGGATTCCGGAGGAAGATATCCCGAAGACTATGTTTAACATCAAATATGGCTTATACGAGTTCATCATAATGCCCTTTGGGCTCACGAATGCCCCATCAACAATCATGAGCTTGATGAATCTGGTGTTTGAGCCGTACCTCGATAGGTTTATCATTGTGTTCATAGATGACATCCTTTTTTATTTGAGGATGAATGAAGATCATGCACAACAGCTGACCTTTACTCTAGAGAATCTCAGGGAGCACCAGTTATATGCCAAGTTCAGTAAATGCCAGTTTTGGCTGACGGAGGTGTCCTTTTTAGGTCACATTATCAGTGGAGTAGGATTGGCGGTAGATCCCGCAAAGATTCAGGTAGTGTGATACTGGCCTCAGTAGAAGACGGCCACGGATGTCTGAAGTATTCTGGGATTGGTCGGGTACTACTGGAAATTTATGCAGGGATACTCTCAAATAGCCCTTACACTCACTTCCTTGACGAAGTACACTCCGTTCATTTGGACGTCGCAGTATGAGGTGGCCTTCCAGGAGTTGAAGGGTCGGCTTACGTCGTCTCCTATCCTCGCTCTCCCGTCTAGGAAGGAGGGCTTCCTGGTGTACACTGATGCGTCGTTTGAGGGATGAGCGTTGTACTGATGCATCATGGACATGTGATAGCATACACCTCCCGCTAGCTAAAGAAGTACGAGCAGAACTACACTGTGCATGACTTGGAGATGGGAGCAGTGGTGTTCGCTTTGAAGATTTGGCAGCATTACTTTTTGGGGTGCACTGCGAAATATTTTCGGATCACAAGAATCTGAAATATGTCGATATACAGAAGGAGTTGAACATCCGCCAGAGAAGATGGGTGGAGTTTCTACCTTATTATGAGTACATGATACACTATTACCCAGGTAAGTCGAATGTGGTTGCAGACGCACTGAGCCGAAGGGCTACCACTTCATGAGCAGAGCCCCAGTTGATGTCTATGGAGTTGATACATATGATGAAGGATATGCAGATTACCTTGGTGTCCTCGGACGACTCAAAGCTTTTTTAGGAGTATCTGGCCGCGATTAGCACTACCGATGATATTCGAGATCGTATCAGGGCTGAGAAGAGAAGGGATGACAAGTTGGAGCCAATATTATGTACCTTGAAGGCAGGAACGGTCGGGAAGTATACTGGGAGGGATGGTTTGTTGTGCTTTAGAGTACAGGTGTACATACCAGCTGGGAGAAGGATTCGGGAGGACATTATGATCGAGGCTCACTACAACAGGTACTCGGTGCACCCAGGCATCACTAAGATGACAACCGGCCTGAAGAGGACAATGTACTGGTCGGGTATGAAAAGGGATATCACCTACTTCTTTTCCCATTGCGAGTCCTGTCAGTTAGTGAAGGCCGAGTGTAAGAGTCCGACCAGATTATTGCAGCCACTTCCGGTGCCAGATTTGAAGTTCGACAATATCGCCATGGAATTCATACATGGTCTTCCTTGGTCACATGCAGGGAACGACTCGATATGGGTGATCGTCGATCGATTAACGAAGGTGGATAAATTTTAACCAATCAGGAAGGACGCTCTAGAGGGTGACTTAGTGCGGAGGTTTGTGGAGCAGTTCGTCCGATACCATGGAGTGCCGAGGACGATAGTGTCCGATCGTGTTGGTTGATTTACATCTAAGGAATGGATGTCGGTCCAGGCTTATTTATGGACCCAGCTGATATTTAGTACCGCCTTCCACCCTCAGAAGTATGGGCAGACAGAGCCACCAATCATATACTAGAGGATTTGTTGCGTCTTTGCATACTGGACCGCGGAGAGCCATGGGAGAAGTAGCTACCATTGATCGAATTCTCATACAATAATAGCCACCAGTCTAGTATCGGCAATGCCCCTTATGAGGCTTTATAAGGGTAGAGATGCAGGACTCCTTTGTCGTGGATCCAAGATGAGGATCCGAAGACACTTGTCTCAGAGTTTATTGAGGATACGAATGCTCAGGTGCGGTTAATTCGAGACAGGATATGGGAGGCCCAGAGTAGAAAGGACAAGTACTACGATGCTCGACATCATCAGGTAGAGTTTCAGGTATGAGACCAGGTGTTTCTGAAGATACGACTGATGCATGGAGTCTCGTGAGTGCGTGGTCAGAAGAAGCTCAGTTCGAGATACATGGGGCCTTACAAGATACTGGATCGGATCGGCACCTTGGCTAAAAAACTAGAGCTACTGCCAGAGCTCGTGGGTTTCCACAACGTTTTCCATGTCTCCTCCCTCAAGAGAGCTCTACTTCGTCCGAAGCAGCAGATTAAGACTACAAATGGGCCTATAGCTTCTGATCGACCAGTGCACCTGGAGCCAATCTGGATAGACGATAGTGGGATACGGGTCTTACAATGCAAGAAGGTTCCGCTTGTCAAGATCTTGTGGGGAATCATGGCCAAGAGGAGCACACGTGGGAGCCACAAGACTTGATGCAACAAAGGTACCCGGAACTTTCCACATCTGGTATTCCCATTAATCTCTCGGGATGTTACATTTTATTTCTCATACTTGAAACCCCGTAGGCCTAACTTGAATTTCGAGGACGAATTTTATTTATTTATTTATTGGGATTTGTAACATCCCTCAGTCTTCTAGACCCCTAGGATGGTTTTTTCTTGACTGGGTCATGACAAAACCCTGGGAAGCACTAAAGGGTCTAATGACACCCAATGTAACACCACAAAAAAATACAGGCTAAGAGTTGACCTTAGTTGCATGGAAATCGTCGAGCAGAGTTGGATGGAAATCGTCGAGCAGAGTTGGATGGAAATTGTCGAGCAGAGTTGGACGAAAATCGTCGAGCAGAGCTTGGCAAAATCGTCGAGCAGAGCTCGGTGAAACCGTCGAGCTGAGCTCGGCGAAACCGTCGAGCTGAGCTCGGCGAAACTGTCGAGCCGAGCTCGGCGAAACAGTCGAGTCGAGCTCGACGAAACCATCGAGCAGAGCTCGGCGAAACAGTCGAGCCAAGCTCGGCAAAACCGTTGAGCCGAGCTCGACGAAAGCCTTTAGCCGAGCTGATGGGAGTTTGAAAAAAGGAATTACAATAGAGGCTCCATAACTCCCACTTTTATGGGGCTTTTATTCCTCTGAGGGAGAGGAGGAGTTTCTGGAGGTGGCCGACCATTAATTTGGTTCAACCCCCTTAATTTGGTTGAAACCGAAGGGGTGGAGTTAATGGCCCTTAATGGAATTAAATGGCATTGGGTAGTTATAAGCCTACTCTCCCAAATTCCCTCTTTAAGGACCTTCACCAGAGCAAGGGCAAGCGTTTCCCCCGATTACTTTTCAATTCCATTCAAGTTGGTGTAGAAGTTGCAGAGGAGCCAAAGTATGGTGGCTGGAAATGGTGAAGAGGCAAAGCGCACGTCTTCAAGATGCAAATCAAGTCCTCCTCTCATCTTTCTTCGTGGACTAGATCATATGATTCATTAGAGACAAGAATTTTGCTCAGTTGAGCCAATTCAAAGCTTCAAAGTCCATAAATTTTGGATTTGGGCTTCTTCTCGGGTTCGCCGAAAATCGCCCCTCCGGTGGCCGTGTCGCCGCCCAGCAATAGCCACCACCTTAACGGAGGTAGTAGCGATTGTGGTCGTCTAGGGAGGTGGCCGGGTGGCCGGGAAATACAGCTAGAAATTTTTCCAGGTCGGGTTGATCTCATCCGTTGGCTGGAGGAAGAAGAAAACCAGGAGCCACTCGATTTGCTTTAAGATCTGTGCAGATCTATTTATATTAAATGTTTTGTATGTGAATTTCTGTCACTTAATATCAGTTACCTTAGGAATTAAATTAAAAATATTTAGATGCCTTTTATGAAAAAGTGGTCAACATGAAACTTGTAGGTCTATGAGTCTTGTTTATTTTAAAATTAGTTTGAACAAATTTGGAGTTCAGGTCAGACCACGACACTCATTTTGGTGAAATCTATACCTAAGCTTGGTCAGAGGATGTTTTGAGTGCCCCCAACGATCCATCCATTTAAATGACTTGAAATTGTGGATGGGAGTCACTCTTACCTATACCTAGAACATATTCAAAAACGGGAAATTTTGGAAAATATTTTCCTAATGTTTGTGTAGAAATTTAATAATCCATGTATGAATTATTTAAGGGGTCTAATAGCCTCTAAACCCACCAAAAATTTGGTTACTATCTTTTAGGGTCATATTATGACTCAGATAAAAATCTCAGCCGAATTGGGTTAGATTTGAATAGGATTTGGTGAAACCAAAGTGTCGCCCTTTAAGGGTGAATTAGGGCCAGTGTGAGCTTGGGGGCATGGAGGGGCCAATTCACACCCAAAGGGGTTTTGACTTTGGCCAGAGCTCCATGGTTAGTTTAAAAACCCTCACATGGACTTTAGGGTGGATTAGTGTGGATTTGCCCTAGGACCCTAGTTCAAACCCTAAGGTTGAACTTTAGGGGTTTGTGAAGGACATGGGGTGATATGTCCTTGTATGGACTTGGTGTTTAGTCCATGTGATCTTAGGGTAGTGAAATGCCCTAGGAATGGATTTGGTAGTATTTGGAAACATGCACTCCACTTAAATCACTTGGAAATTATTTAGGTCTATTTTCCTTTAAGGAATAAATAAGCGGTCTTATGACCATGGATCCTTATGAAATTTTGATAGAAGTAATTTTATAGTTCTATTGACCTACGAGATTTATTATAGGATGTTTACAAAATAGTAGCTCATACTTGTAGGTATAATCTCCACCTTGCCCTTTTTAATAATTTTGAAGTAACCATGGTAAGATTAACTTAAAATTATATGAAACTCTGGCAAAGTCAATTAAATATTATTTAGAGGCATTAGTAAATTATTTGGATCATTTGGGGCATTTCCTCTTAGTACTTCATGTGTAAAGTAAACTAGTGCACCATACTTTGATAAATAGATAATAAATATTATACTTTGTTGGAAAATTGTGTTACTTGGCCAGAGATCTTTTAGGGCATTATAAAGCCTAGAAAATTTGTTACATGTTATTTTGATGAGTTTATAAGAATGTTGCTTCATAAAGCGCACTTGAATAGAATTAGTTGAAGTATTTTTATACATGGTTCACTAACCTAGGAATTGCATGAAACTTAGTCAGTAATGTTTTATGATCACAATGAAGCTCTGGTAATTTTATATAATTTTTGGACTATGAAATATGGTACTCCCTTCATTATCTAAAATCATTTGAATTAACTTCAATTAATTATTTAGAGGTTATTATATTTATGAAAATCTGTGAAATTTGGAATTCACTAATGTTTTGCTATCATACACTGTTCATAATTTTTGGGTGACCATAAATTAAGGAAATCTAGAACTTCATGTTCAAAATTACCCATGGCCTAACTTTTGGGAAAATCTAATAAATGATAAATTAATTAGGAAAATTACAAGTATCTGGATTTAGGCTAAATGTGTCATGATAGACCCACAATAATTATCTTAGTGCATTTGGATGAAAATTTAGAGTACCTCCTATCTTATACATCATATAACTTAGGTTGGTCTGCATTTAGTAAAAATGGGAAAATTATGTTAACATGGGGGATGGTCATAGGAAGTGGGGAGTAATGTTTGCTGGTTTGGTAAGGTGAAAAAGTGAGCTTCATTAATAGTCATGATGAGGGGAATGTTGGGTTGGCTAGTGTTAGGTTGTGCTCGGGATCGACGAAAGGTCGTCTTTCCTGTGTAGAGAAAGAGAGTCAAAATACACTAGACTTAGATCCAGTATAATATTAACAGGGATCGAGAATGGATTAATAACCAATAATAGTAAATGCCTTGTGAAAGGGAATGATAGGCTTCAGCTACCATCATTGTTCTTAGTGCCCTATGAGAGCCCTTCACCGGGAATACCTAGGGCAGTCCTGGGCTAACCTAAACAGTAAGAATAATCAATGTTTAAGAGTAACTAGTATAACTAGGATTTCACTTACACTCACACTCCCCGGTGTTGTGAGGGTTAGGTTGGGTCTCGCGAGCGGTTGGCTTGGTGGTTTTTGTGATGGGAAGATTAGTCCGAGGAGCTTTGGCTCGGTAGATAATTGTGACGGATGGCAAAGTCTGGGGAGCTTTGGCTCGGTGGAAGAGCATACTAAGGTTGCATGTGCATAAGATATAATGTGGCGGGTCTTCATTATGGAGAGCCATCACCCCGACACCAATACATTGACTCGGCAAGTGTGGTTTAGCACTTGGCCAAATAAAGTCTAGTGCACAGCTGGAAAGAGTACGTAGGAGCTCCGCTTACTGCACTAGCGTTGAGGCATACGATAGGTCTGACTGGTAGTGTTGATACCAGTTTAGAGGTGGGAGAGGCCCAACCCACCGCTTCCGTTTTGGTATCCTGGGAGGTTAGGCTCCAGAAAGGGGGAACTAAAAGTCTGTGTGCACATAGTCGAGTGTGTGTGTTGCACTTGCAAGTTCACAACGTAGCATACTTGTATGTCATAGCATAATTGCATGTCATAGCATCATCATTGCATATAACCCCTGACACCTATTATATTAAATTACATGAGACACTTTATACAATAGGTCTTATAAAATGACCCCATGGTCTATAGGTTTGTATGGGCATTCCTATAGGTCATAGTTACTTACTTAGTTTACCTTCTCCTACTTTACTTACTTGTTCTTATATATACTTATACTGCTTACCTACTACTGATTACGTATACTTGCTCTGTTTATGAATACATGATAGACTAGTTCTGCTGCCACCTGCTTACCTTTGTTACTCTACACCTTCATTACCTTCCCTTTCCTTCTCCCCACTCGGTGCCTAGGAGCCAGGGGGGAGGGGTGGGTGATGATAGGACTTAGTCTTTTAGACTAACGGTGATTGACCAAATCATTTTAGGGGATCGTTGAGCCGAACCAGGAGACGAACCCCTATAGTTCGGTGCGCTTGGAGATGGGACAGTCTAGTACGGGAGTTAAGCCTACAGGGACAGTGAGTCCCGATCATTTGTAGAAATTATATATTTGCTTCCGTATTGAGTGATTTGTAGTGAAGATTTTGATGTATTGGGAAGAAACCCCCTTTAGTACTTTACTTTATCTTCTCAGAGGACTCTCCCTTCGTGGAGATTTATTATATTTCATGTGATTTTCTATGGACTAGTATTTGAGTTTTCTTGTACTCTTATATTCATTCTACTCTTCTACGATCGCTATGGCTGGTAGGATCAGCGTTTTGTAGTAACGACCTTTTCGGGTGTGTTGGTGTCACCGCAAAGTGGCGGTTCTGGGCATAAGACCCCGGTGGTTTTACAAAAAAGGGGTCTTACAGAAAATGTTCCCTGAGTGCACAGAACGTTTGTTCGTTGAGGCATTCGTTTGTGATATATTGAACTGTGTTTGAGTGCACGTTCTTGTGATATATCTGCTTGAAATAATGATATGCTGCAGGGAAGAAATACCAATGCCCCGGGAAAGGTGTAGGGTCGTTATAAATTGGTCAGCTTAATGTTGACCGTTGCCTTGTTTGTCGCCCTTGTGGTGGAATGTCCATGTGCAGGTACTAGGGAGTCAAGCGAGAAGTAGCGGGCTATGGCACCGAAGCTATGCCAGCCATTGAAGCCCAAGCGAAGTTTTATTACTTTCATATGTGGTCAGCTTGTCTGCCGATGTCTGTAATCCACATATTTTAAAGAGTAAATGTAAGGCCTTAAGCCCAGAGCAGTTTTAAACTACTGTTGGCTGTCGCTGGGTGACAGTGACTATCGCTAGGCGATAGTAACTTTTGTGTATTTTTGTAATAATCATTCCTGTATTTATATAGTGGACATTACTGTTGTACTTGAGTTCAAATCTTTACACCTGAAGCTTTCGCTAGAATGCTCTGAGTTAGGATGCGTGTAGTCTCTTGATATTCATATGTAATCCCACTTCCTGTTTGTGGAATAGGGTGTGCGGCCCCGACCAGACCCTCTATTATATTTCATGTGACGGACAGAGGTGTTACAGGTTTGATATTTTCGGCATTGAAAAATTATTTCTTTTCTTATCTTGCAGTGTAAATATCCTTAATATGTAATTTTTTGAATACTCTTTACGTTAAGAAAATTGTAAACCTGTAATGCACCCTCGCACAATAAACCGTTGGTTTGAAAACCTCTATAAGAGCACTCTATATAATTTCTCTTCATCTCCATTGTAACAATCCGCTGCTTTTCAAGACCATAATTATCGCAAAGGTGTGTGTTGTATATGATCGTATCTTGATCATATATTGTTTGCTCAGTCACTATCAAACTAATTGCCCTCTCTATAATAGCATGCTAAAATATTGAATAGATTATTTTGGTATATATCTTTGACAATTTCCTAAAAATCAAGCATTTTTGAATTTTAATGTGAAATACCTTATTTATTTACTGTATTTTTGTAATAAACATTCTTGTGTTTATATAGTGGACATTACTGTTGTACTTGAGTTCAAATCTTAACCTCTGAAGCTTCCACTAGAATGATCTAAGTTATAATGCGTGTAGTCTCTTGATAATCATATGAAATCCTGCTGCCTATTTGTGGAATATGGTGTGGGACCCCGGTCGGACCCTCTATTATATTTCATGTGACGGACGAAGGTGTTACAGGTTTGAATTTTTCGGCATTGAAAAATTGTTTCGTTTCTTAGCTTGCAGTGTAAATATCCTTAATATGTAATTTGTTAAATACTCTTTACGTTACGAAAATTGTAAACCAGTTATGCACCAAAGCACAATAATCCGTTTGTTTGAAAACCTCTACAAGAGCACTCTATATCATTGCTCTTCATCTCTATTGAAATAATCCGATGCTTTTCAAGACCACTATTATCGTAATGGCGTGTGTTGTATATGATCGTATATTGGTCATATATTGTTTTCTCGACCACTATCAAACTAATTGCCTTCTTTATTAAAGCATGCTCAAATATTGAATATATTTTTCTAGTATATATCTTTGACAATTGCCTAAAAATCAAGCATTTTTGAATTTTAAAGTTATAATACCTTGTTTGTGTTTGAATTCTTCCTCATGCTCACTCATTCACCAACCATAAATCAATTTTTCCATTCCAAGGAAACATTTAGCTAGTGAACTTGTAGCCTTTGAGCACTCGTGCAGACTATGATTTGTAGAGTCACAACATTGGGTAGATAAAATTCCGAGATAAAATATGTCCTTATTAAATGCAGTAGACCACTTCTTTTTAATGTTATAAAAATCATTTAATCATCGGTTCTCTTGCAAATTTCCTTTGGTTATCATTTGGCTCCAATATAAGTCAAACTACATTTTAGTGTCACATTTACTCATGTAAGTATAAAATAAAGATCTAATGTGCTTATCTTGGTTGAGAGTAGTTACCTTAGATGGTGTTTTTTTTGAAAATATGTCATTGACATAAGTGACGATGAGTAGCAGGTAAAACCTTGTCAATAACAATTATCATTGCCTGATCTTGAACTGTGTGAATCGTGATCGGTTGCTTACCTCCTACAAACTTTAAGAAGAAATCAAATACCCGACAAAAAGAGTATATCGTCTCCTGTACTACAAATGCATAACTAGCAAAAACTTTTTGTCAATGGCATTTTACTGCTATAAAAGGAGAAAATGAAAAATTATATTTGTTTAGCCTATAATTGGTGTCAAAAATTATGATGGCACCAAAGCATTCATAATAAAACTTTTTCGAGCTTTCAGCCCAAAAGAAATTTCGCAGGTAGTTCATTTCATTTGTTTGTATATCAAAAGAGAACATGTTATCTAACAACTATCTCTCCTTAAACATTTCCAATAATTTCACTCCATCTCCAGTTTCGATGATCACTCTTCTTTCTCGATGTACAAAGTTATATGCAAGCGCTTTCGTGAACACTATATTATGAGCACCGTCAAATTCTACTGCCGTGATTCAATCATTCATATGCCCACTCCTATCATATTCTTAATCAATGTTGCTTGGCCATCAGATACATGGTAATGTGATCTCAACAAATATGCATCTTATTATAATGTCTAAGGATGATTGTGCTCTTCAAAAAATTTTAATACCTTCAAGTACTTATCCTCTTCATCAGCGGTGAAGTATTGGCAAGCCAAATAACCTGTCCTAGTATCGTGGTGGTGGAATTTCTTCTACACATCAGTACACAACTTGTTAATTAAAAGCTGTTATCGAACACGAAAACTCTCATCCCTTGATGATCCGTGTATGGGTCCAGTAAAATATATGTTGCTTTTGCACGCTAAATCCACATTTACGAGCATATTCTGTGTACATTTTGTAAGCTTCCTCATAAGAATGAACTATTGGAAACACTACTTCCTTTTTGTGCACCTGCAAACATGTTTAGATGCATGTGAATACTATAGAAATGAGGTCAAATCATGTTAAATACGGTCGTATTATAAATTATACGATTGGAATAAGAAAGTATCTTACGGTCTTCATCCCCTCCTTCGCTGGACCAGTAATCATACCTCCTCATTCGACTTCTCGCATGGCAGATTATTTTTCGACATACAAGTATACCAGAGAATAAAGTTGTTAACCTCTATTGCTCTCCAAGATGTCCCCCCCCCAACAGATTAGGTTATAATTCTTATTGTAAGCTTATAAGTCTTTTGGTATGAAAAATAAAGACGGATCTGGGTGGAATTAGTTGGTGACTAAAGTAGAAAAAGGAAATGAAAGCCAGGATTAATTGGCAACTTACAATGAATGAAGATCGTGGCAAGTTTGGCAATGTCATTTCTGATTGGGTAGAGTTACCGAGATCGCAATGCCGAGAAATTTCCATCGCCTACAAAATGCACTGAGCAGAGGCAACATCTATTTAAGTTCGCCACAGACATGGCTCGGCTATTTCCGGATGCTTCGAGGTAGAGAGCTCGCAAGGGGAGGATTAGGTCAACTAGCCATTTTGACTGCTTAGTTCAACTGGGGGTAGGGAGATCGCAAGCCTCTCTTATTTCATTTCAAAAGTAGACGGCGGGGAATGACAAAAAATGAGAGGGAGTAGAAAGGCCAGACAAAGGAAAATGTATTTTATATACGTACCAATTAATAGGTACGAATACGTACCAAAAATATTTGCCTAAAATGGAAGTGATGGCTATGCGACACTCCCATTTTGGGAGAGCCACACACTCCAAAATTGGGAGTGCTCAGCAATCCCAATTATAGGAGTGTCGGTTATGCGAATCCCATTTTGGGAGTGCCGCGCGTACTCCCAAATTGGGAGTGATACACTACCAATTTGGGAGTGATGCATCCCTATTTTAATAGGAAGTGCAACACTCCCTATTTTTAGGGAGTGCGGTGGGGTACTCTCACAAACAATACTCTGTGCACGGCAACATTCTGTGTGTCACAATACTGCGTGTCACAGTGCTACAGGCATGCATCCTTGCGCAAGAATTGGGCAGCACTTGTATGTAAGCGGGGCGCGGGCCGTCTTGCGTGCTTGGGCTTTCCGGCGTCTGATTAAGAGACCAAACAGACTCAAAATTGTGCGAGAGTGGGCCTACTTGAATTATATCGGCGAGCCGGTTGAGATCGTGAAAAATAAATTCTGGTTTGTCCAAACTTTATTGGGAAACCCCATCAAATAGTATATATACTATAAATAATTTACAAGCTTCACTAAACTTTGGCAAACGGCTAAAAAAATAATACAAGACATATAAGATAATGCAACATCCTTGTATGATCTATGGAAACAAATAAGGAATTCAATATTCCCCTTAACGTCTTTAAGTGGAGACTCTATCCAGCCTTTACTATAAAATACAAACTCCTCCACTCCTTTAATTATTCTTTCAAGAACCTGAAGTAGGAACCAAATCCAGAATTATTCCTGGATCCAAGTAAAGTAAGACAAAAAACCCAGGAAATAAAATTCTCTAGGCAAAACCGCAAAATACATGGCCAAGTGTGAATAATCATATCCGCTCAACATAATATATAATAGACTTCAATAGTTTGATCAACTGCAACGAAGGGACATAATGCACTAATTGGACGAAAAGTAGATCTAAAAAGTAACATGAATGAAAATCATTCAAGATGTTTCAAATAGTTTATACTTATAAACTAAGACAACACCCAGCGGGAATGAAAAAAAACTGAGATTGTGTTGTGAAAATAATTTCATGTTGAAACCTCATTTTTCCTTGCGCTTCGTGCGCACATCTACCCGTTTTAATATGATACCAAGGAGGCTAGTGTTGAAGCCAAAAATGACCTCAACGAATGTTCACAAACCAGGGTGCAGCCGACGCCTACTTCTCTCAAACCTCGACCCTTAATTGGCTGCTAAGGTCCTAAGACTGACCCAAAGCCTCAGCTGGGAGGTCCCACCTCACACCCGGAAGATCTCTGAGAGCTTCCCCTCCAAAGCCAAATGCTGGGCTGGGAGCTTTTCAGAAAGCACTAGAGTTGGAGAATAATAAAAAGCCTGCTTCCCAAAGAGCCCTTATGGGTCTATTTATAGCCTTCCCTTGACCTGAAAATACTGAAATACCCCTGACGGGTCTGCCAATAGCCGAATTCCGCTGTCATCCCAGGGGCATATAGATAATTTCACCCGAGGATAATGAAATAATAAAATAATCCCTTCCTGGGCGCCATGCCCTACCACATGGACCCACCTGGCGAGAACTTCGGCCGAGAAGGCTCTCGCCGGGTCCCAAGTGAGATTACCTTGGCGAGAGCTCCAGCCCAGAAGGTTCTTGCCCTTGGTGGTCTTAATGCCATTGCCGTTAAAGGCTCACCCAATGCCCTCTCGCCTACCTCTGGGCGGGAGCTCCCTCAAGGCAAAAGCTCGTCTAGCCTGAAGCCCGAAGCCTGGCGCAAAGGGTCTCGCCTACAGCTATGCGGGAGCCCCTTAAGAAGCGGGAACTCTGTTAATTTACCCTTGGGCTAGCCTGAGGCTCGCCCAACTCAGACCATTGAATCTTCTGGGTTCTACCCAGCAAATATGGGGTTGTACACAATCCCTGCTCTTTTCGAGCTAGCCCTGCGCTCGACAAGACAAGTCCAACCCCAAAATATTCGCTGGACACGTGCCTGTCAGCCATGAGAATCTTTCGATGGGCCCTACTGCGGCTATAAATACGCGTTGATAGGCGACCATAAGTCTTGCCTCTGAACTTCTGTTTCTTGACTAAGCTCTCGCCTGGGATTTTTTGGCGCGAGACCACGATGTATGCTAAACGCGCTGCCAAGCCACTTTTGCATGACCTTCAAGATCGGTTAATTGCGGCTCAGGCCCGAGCCCTGGTGAACAGTGTTGCGGTAGCACCCTTGCTATCGAGGAAATCTCCAACCGCTGATCCTTCTGAGCTGAAGAAGAAGAAAAAAGAAAAGAGAAAAGCGAAGAGTGTCCGACGAGACCTTTCTCGCGAAAACATGGATCCACCTTCTCCTATTCCAAATCCCGCGGGGGACCCCTCCCCGCAAAAGGTATGCCTTCCGACCATGCCTACTGAGATGATTGCATTATAGGACCAATAGCTAACGTGACCTCTAGCAGGAGTCTGTTCAAAATGACAACGTTGGGTCTTCCCCGATTCCCCCAGACTTGTCAGCTCACCCTCCTCAGGATCAAATGAGGTTCTCGGAGGAAATTCCTTCGGTCGAGACCCGGATAATAGGTATATTTTTTATCACTTCTCAATACTGTAACCATGCCCTTTCTTTTCTGAACTGTCTTCTCGCAGTGCCAGCTTCTGCCGACCCGGGTCTCGCCACCCGGGAAGATGAGGCGAGAACTGTTGAACGACCTCCCCCAACGGCTAATCCCGCCCTGTAGGCGGGAAGGGTGGCTTCTGAACCTTCTGCTACTCCCAAGGATGTCGATCATCCTTTGAGAGAAGATAACTCCCCCCATGCTTCCGGCCAGGCCAGGATAATCATGCGCAAGCCATTCTGCCCGGGGCGAGGCAAGCCTCTTCACCTTCTTTATGGAACCAATGGGGGGGTCGGGCCTTCTCGCCCGACGTCAGTCAACGGATCTCGCCGGACTGCAGGTATGCGAGACATTCTTGTCAGCTAATCGTTACGCCTTAATCAATTCCTTGGGCGCACTTTTGCAGGGGATCCCAGCTTGCGGTCGGGAGCCAACGAGGGAGAAGAGGAAGAGGAAGAAGAAGAAGAAGAAGAAGAAGGAGAATAAGAAGGAGATGGCGAGATCTCCCCCCTCCCTTCGTCTGGCGAGATATGGGAAACCTTGAACAGCGCCTGGAACACGAAGGGGTGAAGGAGAAAGATCTCGGCCCTTTTGTCCAAGCTCATCCAGCGAGACCGTGCTCATACCGCCGCGGCGAAAGGGTTCTGCGAATCCATGAAGCAAAGGCTGGAAGCTCTGGAGCGAGATTTCTTCTTGGGTGAGACTGATCGACCGGGAGGGCCTACTGCCGGGTCTTCACTAGGGAGATGCATCGCGCAGATCCGGGATCATACTCGACGGATCAACCTAGGGTGTACCACCCTGTCATCCTATTTCAACCCACTAGTGCCTCCAAGAACTAGGCGGCGGGAACAAGGACGATGGCGCTGGGTGTTGCGTGCTCGGGTTCGAAGAAAATAAACGCAACCGAACTAGCAACCCGACGAGGCAAGTATACCTATCGAATTGTAGCAAGGGGACACAAGTGTCGTATTGAAATCCGGGAACTGTTGCCTAAGCTTACTCACACGAACGCTATTATCTTATCGACGGAAAAATTAGGGTTTTAGAAAATCTAAGCGCAATGGAGAAATTAAAGCAAACTAGAAAGAGAACTACCGCAATTAAGTTACGCTATTAAGCAAACAACTAAGCTAGAAAGGAAATTACTGCAGTTAATTAAAGAGCACGATATATGAGAATACTACAAAAGGTAGAACAATATGAAATGGAAAAGCACCCGATCGAGATTCACCTCGGCTAAAGACGATTAAGAAAATGCGATAAAAATCTAAACTTAATAGGACAAGGGTCCTTGACCGTGGAGGTTCCTAAAGCTTGAACACGCTTCTCTCGAAGTCGTGCCCAACTGAGTTTAGGAAGGTCCGACCGACTCTCGTCTAAATCGGAGGCCTAAAACTCGCTTTACGCGGTGAACCCCACTATTGGATTTTACTCCAATCCGGGAGATTTGGACGTCTGCCTCTCTCGAGGGGTGCGTACAACTCCCTTTACTCTTGAATGCTCACTTCATTCTTTCGGCCTCTCGGCTAGCCCAGAATGAAAGCAAAGGCGGAGAGAATATATCGAAAATATACCTCCGACCCGTGATAAATCAAGAGTAATTCAAGGCCCTAACCTAAAAAGAAAAGATTAATTAAAACATCATAACATAATCGCTCTAACCTCGGATCATCAAGATCGAGTACAAGGAGGATTAGTTAATCATAATGGAGTGGAGGGGGGAAGATGAGTAGAAAAGCATAAGAAGAACACAAGCTAAACAAGAACACTTTTATTAATAAAAAGGGCAAGTTACACTATTGAAAATTAAAGTTACAAGTGCATGAAAATTAAACCCTATTCTAGCCCTACATTAAGCACTAAGCAAGAAGAAAATTACATTAAAAGCTAGCACAAACTAAGATTAAACTAGGGTTAACCAAAAAGTACAAAGAGAGGGGGAGAGAGAGAGAAAAAGCATGAAAAAGGATCAAGAAACAAAGGGGCAGCACCTCCCCCACTCAACCAAAGCTTCCTGAAATGGGGGGGAGGGGGGCTCAATTTATAGAAAATTTCTCGGGT
Organism: Platanthera zijinensis; assembly: GCA_039513925.1. Classification (NCBI taxonomy): domain Eukaryota; kingdom Viridiplantae; phylum Streptophyta; class Magnoliopsida; order Asparagales; family Orchidaceae; genus Platanthera; species Platanthera zijinensis. The sequence goes on from CM077092.1 coordinate 128,787,478, forward strand.
TGGTCACGCCCTCCGACACGCCCTAGGGGGGGGCGTGTCAGGGGGCGTGACAGGTACGGATTTGACCTCGGGCTCTGGATTCTGGCGGGAGGGATGATTGCTTCGGTACGTCGGTGGTCACGCCCTAGGTCACGCCCGTGACAGGGGGGCGTGACAGGCATGTCATGTCCAAATCATTGGTCGGAAATCCGTCAGTCGCCGAAAAAGGAGGGTGTCACGCCCATGTCACGGGCGTGACATGGGGCGTGACAGTACTATTTGCGTGCTGAGGCGGAAGGGCATTTAATGCGGCGGCAGCTTTGCGGCAGAGGGCGACACGCCCCTGGTCACGCCTTGTGACACGCCCAGGGAGGGCGTGACAGGGGGGCGTGACAGCGGTTTTGACCGTTTTCTGTCCCTTCCAACAGGTGTCCTCGGGATCGGGTGACACGCCCTAGGTCACGCCCAGGGAGGGTGTGACAGGGGGGCGTGACAGGCCATTTTGGCAATTTTTCTGAAAACCTGCAAAAAGACAGGAAAAAGTTAGTGGCAATAAAATTTACATAAAAAGGATAGAAATAAACTAATAATAGACATAATTTGTACAATATAAAATATAAAATACGATAATAGTTTAGGCTACAAAACGTATTATCAAATTCCCCCAAGCTTAAGCTTTGCTTGTCCCCAAGCAAAAATATAAAAACTAGATATTTATAAAAAGGACTAATCAAAAAGTTCTAATTATGCCTACACAAGTACTATGCGAAATTCTTAGTAGGGAAAAGGTGAAATGTAAGTCTAAAACAATTATTTAGGTATGGTAAAACTTTTATAAACTTTACTTAATAAAAACAAATCATCCAAAATTTTAACGAGATTTTTTTAAATGGACTTAAGTAAAGCAACGAAAATGAAAAACACGCATTGAGTTGTTACTAGATCCAAGCAATGTATTATAATTATATCAATTTAATTATCAAAAATCTAGGTTTAAATCTAAAACTAAAACTGATTTACTGTTTTTCTTTTCTTAGTTGTTAAATAAAAAATCAAAAAGCGTGAATCAAAAGGACTTAAATAGGACAAAAACGTTTGGTTTAGGAAAATGATTAGGAGTGGAATTCAAAGATAAACGTGAAGGTTTTAAAATCACACTAAACCAAAGCAAAGAGTTTCAAAAATTTTCATAAAAATATATACACTTTTTTTTTCTTTCTTTTTCATTTTTTTCTTTTCCATTTTTTCCTTTTTCCAAAACAAAGGCCATAAATATTTTTATTTTCCTTTTTGAGTTGGCCAAACAAAAATAAACATCACTTTTGAACATACTTCCTTTTTTTTTCGAAGACCTTTCTCAAAAAAAAAAAACAAAATCACAAAATACCATATCAAAATCATCAAAATAATTTATGAAACTCAAAAAGGCTAGTGTGATTCGATAGGTTGGAAATTTTGGCTTTGGTGAAACTGAAATGAAAGGAGGAGCTATCAAATGAAATCGGAAAAAGGCTCAAAAACGGCTAACTAGTGGTAAAAGTTTTTTTTTTAGGCTGGCAGGAAAGCTCAAACGAAAACAAAAATGGCCTAAATCATTTTCACGCTTATGAATTTATTTAAAACAAAGGTTTGAAAATTTTTCAAAAAGTGAGTCCTAGATAATAAAAGAAGATTGATGAAATTAACTTGAAAATAGAAATAATAGGTGACTTGGATCGTTCACATCTACTACGTTATTCAAAAGTTGACTTTACAAAAATTATTCAAAAACGAAAAAGAAAATAGTGGATGATGAATTTTTAAGAAAGTAAAGGAAATAAACAACAAAAAACCATAATAGAAATGCGAGTTTTAGAAAAATATCTCACCTTAACATGCTACCGTGAATTAGAAACACAGCATGACCAACATTTTACTTGTGAAACATAATTAAAAAGGACGATTAGAAATATTATAATTAACTAAGTTGTTTATAGGAGATTTTGAGTAAAACAAAACTAAAAACTAGGGGTACTATTGAAATACCAAAATGTCTAAACTATTCAAAAACACACATATATTTTTTTTTTGAGAAATATTCTCTTTTTTTTTTTATTTTGGAAAATTTTTCTCTTTTTTTTGGAATTTTAAGATATTCATTTTTTTTTTGGAAATATTTACAATATATACAAAAAGAAGATTATTTACACTACGCAAAAATGAAGGAGGAAATCCTCCCCCAAGCTTAAAACAGACATTGTCCTTAATGACTAAAGAAGGGGATTGGAGAAGGAGAGAAAAATAAAGTACAAAATTGAAAGACAGAATTGAAATACAGGTACTTCCTCGGATTTATTTGCTGCGAAAGCTGAGTGATGTCGCTCCCCGAATGTCTTCTTTGGACTTTGGGATGGATTCAGCAATGTTGGAGCAGGCGATCGCAGAAGCTTCAGCTTGTCGGAGCCGTCCGAGGCAAAAATTGTAAAATAAAGAAAACAGAAAAAGATAACTTGGGTTGCCTCCCAAGAGCGCCCTTTGGTTAAAGCGTCGTTGAGCTCGACGCATCAAAAAAATAATATTGTCCAAAAATATTGTTGTCCCGCAATAAAATTGTTTTTAGCAAAAAATTAAAAGTTTCAGATTAAAGTTCGTGAAGCAGAAACTTAATAGTGTTTGGACTGACATCATCATCACCAGAGAAATACAGTTTAAGACGCTGACCATTCACTTTGAAATTACCCTTATCAGGGTGAGAAATTAAAACAGTTCCATAAGGAAATACTTCTAAAACAGAAAACGGGCCAGACCAGCGAGATTTTAATTTGCCCGGAAATAAACGTAAACGAGAATTATATAACAGGACTTGGTCGCCCGGCTTAAAGTTTTTAGGGTGCCTTAAGTGTTTATCGTGTAAACGCTTCGTCCTCTCTTTATAAAGTTTATTATTTTCATAAGCATAAGAGCGCCACTCGTCGAGTTCATTTAGTTGGAATTTTCAAAGGTCACCGACTGAGTGGGGATCGAAGTTTAAAAATTTTAAGGCCCAAAAGGCGCGGTGTTCTAACTCTACGGGCAGATGGCACGATTTTCCATAGACCAGCCGATACGGCGTACATCCGAGGGCGGTTTTGTACGCTGTTCGGTAGGCCCATAAGGCATCGTCAAGTTTGGTTGACCAGTCTTTTCTAGAAGTTGAAACAGTCTTTTCTAATATTCTTTTTATTTCTCTATTTACTACTTCGACTTGACCGTTAGTTTGGGGGTGGTAGGCAGTGGATAGTTTATGCGTAACGCCGTATTTAGTAAGGATTTTTGAAAATTGCGCGTTACAGAAATGGGAACCCCTATCGCTAACGATTGCGCGTGGTGTACCGAATCTAGAAAATAATTTTTTAAAAAACGTGACTACAACTCGGGAGTCGTTCGTAGGAAGAGCTTGGGCCTCAGCCCATCGTGAAACATAATCAACAGCAACTAAAATATATTTGTTTCCGAAGCTAGAAGGAAGGGGGCCAACAAAATCAATTCCCCAGAGGTCGAAAATTTCGCACTCTAAGAAATAATTTTGCGGCATTTCATTTTTATTAGAAATATTGCCCGACCGTTGGCAACTATCACACCTGCTCACAAAGGCTTGCGCGTCTTTAAACAGGCTAGGCCAGTAAAAACCCGCGCAAAGCACTTTATGAGCGGTGCGAGCAGCTTGATAGTGCCCACCTGTCGGACCTTCATGCAAATGTTTTAGAATATCAATTCCTTCATCAAAAGAAACACATCTCCTTATCACTTGATCCGCACAAATTTTGAAAAGATGCGGGTCTTCCCAAAAGTAGTTCTTCAGCTCAGAAAAGAATTTCTTCTTCTGCTGAGAGGAGAACTCTTTTGGGAGCACCCGGGCCACTAGATAGTTGGCGATGTGCGCGAACCAAGGAGAAGTAGATGTATTAACTAAAAGCAGCTTCTCATCAGGAAAATAGTCATTAAAAGATTTTTCATTTAATTTTTCTATAAAGGGGTTATCTAATCTTGATAAATGGTCGGCGGCCAAGTTCTCGGCTCCTCGCTTATCACGGATCTCTAAGTCAAACTCCTGGAGGAGTAAGACCCAGCGAATCAAGCGAGGCTTGGCATCCGTTTTGGCAAGAAGGTACTTGAGGGCCGAGTGGTCCGTAAAAACAATGATTTTTGAAAGTGTAATGTAAGGGCGAAATTTATCAAACGCAAATACTACAGCCAAGAGCTCTTTTTCGGTTGTGGTGTAATTTTCTTGTGCAGATGTGAGGGTTTTACTAGCGTAATAGATGGGGTGGAAGTTCTTAGATATGCGTTGACCTAATACGGCTCCCACCGCAAAACTACTCGCATCGCACATAATCTCGAAAGGAAGGTCCCACACCGGAGCTATCATAATCGGCGCGTTAATTAACTTTTCTTTAATTAATTCAAAGGCAGAAATACAAGAGTCATCAAAAATGAATGGAGCGTCTTTTTCTAAGAGATGGGTGAGGGGCTTAGTGATCTTGGAGAAGTCCTTTATAAAACGACGATAAAAACCAGCGTGGCCTAGGAAACTTCTTATAGCTTTTATGTTTGTAGGTGGCGGCAACTTCTCAATAACTTCTATCTTGGCAACGTCTACCTCAATACCTTTAGCAGAAATTTTATGACCCAAAACTAACCCTTCCCTCACCATAAAATGGCATTTTTCCCAATTTAGGGCAAGGTTAGTTTCTTCGCATCGTTCTAAGACTTTTTCGAGGTTTTCTAAACATCTATCGAAGGAGTCGCCGAACACGGAGAAATCGTCCATGAATACCTCCATAATGCTTTCTACGTACTTGTCAAATATTGCGAGCATACATCGTTGGAATGTAGCCGGCGCATTGCATAATCCAAACGGCATTCTTCGGTACGCGAAGGTGCCGAAGGGACAAGTAAACGTAGTTTTCTCTTGGTCCTCGGGAGAGATGGGTATTTGAAAGTACCCCGAGAGGCCATCGAGAAAACAATAAAAGCTATGGCCGGAGAGACGTTCTAAAATCTGGTCGATAAACGGTAGAGGAAAGTGGTCCTTACGGGTGGCGTCATTTAACTTACGGTAATCTATGCACATACGCCAACCCGTACCGTCCGTGTCGGGATTAATTCATTATTCTCATTACTAACTACGGTTATCCCTCCCTTTTTTGGAACTACCTGAACGGGGCTAACCCACTTACTGTCCGATATAGGGTAGATAATTCCTGCGTCTAATAGTTTCATAACCTCGCCCTTAACTACTTCTTTCATATTCGGGTTTATACGGCGCTGAGGTTGGATAGAGTTACGCGAATTATCTTCCATTAAAATTTTATGTGTACAGAAAGATGGGCTTATGCCCTTGATATCAGAAATTGCCAAGCAATAGCCCGGCGATGCTTACGTAGAACTAGAAGAAGTTTATCGTTCTGCGTATCCGTGAGGTAGGCCGAAACGATAACTGGTAACTTGGAGTCTTTTTCTAAGAAAGCATACTTTAGGTGTTCGGGAAGTTCTTTAAGTTCTAGGGTAGGGGGTTCTTCATAAGAGGATTTTGAGATTCTTTCTTTTTCGAAAATAATATCTTCATAAACTTTTTTATAAGGAACGTAATAAGGGGTGGGGCTAGCAGCCAAGACAGCTTCTTGTAGAGATTCAGTGGGAGAAAAGAGGAGGAACAAAAATCAGAAATTCTTTTTCAAACTCAGAAAGACAATAAGAAGATTCATCACTTCCTTGCAGTGATTCTGTTGTTAGAGAAGAGGAGCAAAAAGTAGAAAATTCTTTTTCAAAGTCGGAGAGGCAGTAGGAAGAATCATCACTCACGGCGTCTACGAAAAAACATGAGTCATCGTTCGCTAAGGTGTTCTTCATCGAAGGGGTGATAGAAAATGTGACTTCGTCGTCGCCTACTCGAAGAAAGAGCTTACCATTGCTTACGTCAATGATGGCTCGGGAGGTGGCAAGGAAGGGTCGGCCAAGGATCAGGGGAACCTCGACGTCTTCTTCGATGTCCAAAATGACAAAGTCCACCGGGAAGATGAACTTGTCGACTTTCACTAGAACGTCCTCCACTATTCCTAACGGTATTTGACGGATCTATCGGCTAGCTGGATACTCATACGCGTGGGGTTAAGGCTACCAATCCCTAACTTTTTGAACAACGAAAAGGGCATCAGGTTTATACTTGCGCCTAAGTCGGCTAACGCGTGTTTAACAAAGAGATCACCGAAGACACACGGGATAGAGAAACTACCCGGGTCACTGATTTTCTTCGGCAAACCGTTTGTTAAAACGGCAGAGCACTCGGCGTTAAGCGTGACGTGCGAAAGATTCTCTAACTTCTTCTTGTTTGTGAGGAGGTCTTTAAGATATTTGGCGTATTTCGGCATTTGCGAAATAGCCTCGTGGAAGGGAAGATTAATGTGGATTTGTTTGAAGATTTCTAAGAAGCGGGAGTACTGATCATCTTGACGTTGTCTATTAAGTTCAGAGGGGTATGGAGGAGTTGAATTATTTTTGAAGATGGGTGGTGGAGTGAGATTATTTTCTAAAGTGGGGGTGATTACTTCTTCAGCAGAGGGTGGAAGCGGAGCAGAGCTTTGATTTTTAAAAGTGGAAGCGGAGCTTTGATTTTTAAAAGCGGAGCTTTGATTTTTAAAAGCGGAAGCGGAGCTTGCATCGGGCTCTTCACTTACCATACCGGAGACTTGCTTCCCACTCCGAAGAGTTATAGCTTTCGCTTGCTCTCTCGGGTTGGGTTCTGTATTGGAAGGAAGAGACCCTGCGGGTCGCTCAGAAATTATTTTCGCGAGCTGTCCTACCTGATTTTCTAAACTTTTTACGCTTCCGGTTAAAGTTCTTATGGTAGCGTCATTTGTGGTGATATATTTAGAAAGTAATTCCTCCAAGCTCGGAGGTTTTGGGTAATTTTGAAGAAGTGGTGGTGGTGGTGGTGGTTGTGCAGAAAAATCATTTTGCGGAGGTGGGCGCATCGCATTCGATGGATTACTCCATGAAAAGTTCGGGTGATTTCTTAAAGCGGGGTTATAACTATTCGGAAAATTAAAACCAGGCGGATGAAAATTCGCAGCAGAAAAATTATTAAAAGCAGTTCTAGGCAAATTATTAACATAATCTAAATGTTCTGGAGTAGGGGTTGCAGATTCCCATACCTGAGGGGCGGAGGCAGCAGTCATCTCCGTGATTTTTTTGCTTAGGATTTCTACTTGCAGAGCGAGCTGGGAGACGTTGTCCACTTCATAGATACCTGCAGGCTTGTTCGGGCGGGACCTAGGCACATTCCACTGATAAGTGTTCATGGCCATGTCCTCAAAAAGCTCAAGAGCGGCTTCCGGGGTCTTATGATTTAAAGTACCGCCAGAAGCTGCGTCTATCATTTGCTTCGTGCTTTGATTTAGCCCGTTATAAAACGTCTGCACTTGTAACCATACAGGCAGCGCGTGATGTGGGCATCGTCTTAATAATTCTTTAAATCTCTCCCAGGTTTCGTAAAGGGTTTCAGAGTCTATTTGTCCGAAGGCAGAGATGTCGTTCCTAAGTTTTGCAGTTTTAGCTGGCGGAAAAATACTTCGCCAAAAATTTTTCAGTTAATTCATTCCAAGTGGTTATGCTATTTTTCGGAAGTGTGTTAAGCCACTGCTTAGCTTTAGTTCTTAGAGAGAAGGGGAAGAGTCTTAGCCTGATCGCATCATTTGTGACACCATTTATCTTGAAGGTGTCGCAAATTTCAAGAAAGCTAGCTATATGTGCGTTCGGATCTTCATCTTGAAGTCCGTCAAATTGCACATATTGCTGCACCATTTGAATTATGCTAGGCTTTAGTTCAAAGTTATTATTTGCTATAGTATGGCGGACTATACTCGATTCTGTTCCCTCGAGGTTCGGTCGTGCATAATAGGACATAGTCCTTTGAACGGCCTCATCTACGTTGGGTTCTTCCATTCTTAAAGTATTAAATGACTCGGAGTCCTCAACCGGCACTTGGATAGTAGGACCTTGAAATCGCGATCTTCTCCGAAGAGTACGCTCAATTTCGTGGTCCAAGTCCAAAATAACCGACGGACTCCCGCGGGTCATGCACTAAAAGAACAGAAAAGAAGAAGAGAAAGAGAAAAAGGATAAACTAGAAAGAAAAACTAGATTTAGAAAATTAAATTAAATTTTTTTTTTCTTTTTGAAATAGATTTTTTTTATATAAATTAACTCCCGAACTTCCCAAGGACTACCCCGTGAAGGGTTCGCAAGGTACTAGACAAGACAGTGGCGCTTAAAGCCCTTTGCCCTTTTCGAGAGAATTAGGTGGCGTAGAAAAATTGTGAGGTTGGTTTCTATTAAGAGCGGTGATAATTTTTTTTGATTTTTTTTTTAAAACTTTAAAGAAAGGGGATGAGAAAGAGAAGAGATAAAATTAATAGGTTCGTGTTTTCAAAATATCAACGGAAGTTGGGTCCGCGGCAACGGCGCCAAAAACTTGTTGCGCGCTAGGGTTCGAAGAAAATAAACGCAACCGAACTAGCAACCCGACGAGGCAAGTATACCTATCGAATTGTAGCAAGGGGACACAAGTGTCGTATTGAAATCCGGGAACTGTTGGCTAAGCTTACTCACACGAACGCTATTATCTTATTGACGGAAAAATTAGGGTTTTAGAAAATCTAAGCGCAATGGAGAAATTAAAGCAAACTAGAAAGAGAACTAGCGCAATTAAGTTACGCTATTAAGCAAACAACTAAGCTAGAAAGGAAATTACTGCAGTTAATTAAAGAGCACGATATATGAGATTACTACAAAAGGTAGAACAATATGAAATGGAAAAGCACCCGATCGAGATTCACCTCGGCTAAAGACGATTAAGAAAATGCGATAAAAATCTAAACTTAATAGGACAAGGGTCCTTGACCGTGGAGGTTCCTAAAGCTTGAACACGCTTCTCTCGAAGTCGTGCCCAACTGAGTTTAGGAAGGTCCGACCGACTCTCGTCTAAATCGGAGGCCTAAAACTCGCTTTACGCGGTGAACCCCACTATTGGATTTTACTCCAATCCGGGAGATTTGGACGTCTGCCTCTCTCGAGGGGTGCGTACAACTCCCTTTACTCTTGAATGCTCACTTCATTCTTTCGGCCTCTCGGCTAGCCCAGAATGAAAGCAAAGGCGGAGAGCATATATCGAAAATATACCTCCGACCTGTGATAAATCAAGAGTAATTCAAGGCCCTAACCTAAAAAGAAAAGATTAATTAAAACATCATAACATAATCGCTCTAACCTCGGATCATCAAGATCGAGTACAAGGAGGATTAGTTAATCATAATGGAGTGGAGGGGGGAAGATGAGTAGAAAGCATAAGAAGAACACAAGCTAAACAAGAACACTTTTATTAATAAAAAGGGCAAGTTACACTATTGAAAATTAAAGTTACAAGTGCATGAAAATTAAACCCTATTCTAGCCCTACATTAAGCACTAAGCAAGAAATTACATTAAAAGCTAGCACAAACTAAGATTAAACTAGGGTTAACCAAAAAGTACAAAGAGAGGGGGAGAGAGAGAGAGAAAAAGCATGAAAAAGGATCAAGAAACAAAGGGGCAGCACCTCCCCCACTCAACCAAAGCTTCCTGAAATGGGGGGGAGGGGGGCTCAATTTATAGAAAATTTCTCGGGTTGGTCACGCCCTCCGACACGCCCTAGGGGGGCGTGTCAGGGGGCGTGACAGGTACGGATTTGACCTCGGGCTCTGGATTCTGGCGGGAGGGATGATTGCTTCGGTACGTCGGTGGTCACGCCCTAGGTCACGCCCGTGACAGGGGGGCGTGACAGGCATGTCATGTCCAAATCATTGGTCGGAAATCCGTCAGTCGCCGAAAAAGGAGGGTGTCACGCCCATGTCACGGGCGTGACATGGGGCGTGACAGTACTATTTGCGTGCTGAGGCGGAAGGGCATTTAATGCGGCGGCAGCTTTGCGGCAGAGGGCGACACGCCCCTGGTCACGCCTTGTGACACGCCCAGGGAGGGCGTGACAGGGGGGCGTGACAGCGGTTTTGACCGTTTTCTGTCCCTTCCAACAGGTGTCCTCGGGATCGGGTGACACGCCCTAGGTCACGCCCAGGGAGGGCGTGACAGGGGGGCGTGACAGGCCATTTTGGCAATTTTTCTGAAAACCTGCAAAAAGACAGGAAAAAGTTAGTGGCAATAAAATTTACATAAAAAGGATAGAAATAAACTAATAATAGACATAATTTGTACAATATAAAATATAAAATACGATAATAGTTTAGGCTACAAAACGTATTATCACTGGGAACCCTACTAGTCCTCTAGATCCCGCCTCTTCTCTCTTCGTAGCCTCCCCTTCTGCCAATGTACCTTCATGCTTGTTTGTAATAACAATTATTATTATCAATTTTATTCAGCTCTCGCCAGCGAGAGCGTGTCACTATCCGTCTCTTCTTTTATTGTGCTGCGATCTTAAGAATGTGCAGGAACTAGGATGTTTTCTCCGAAACTAGGATGCTTGTGCCGAAACTAGGATATTTTCGCCGAAACTAGGATGCTTGCGCCGAAACTAGGATGCTTGCGCCGATTAGAAACGATGGCGCGAACTGGGATGCTTGCGCCGAAACTAGGATACTTGTGCCGATTTGAAATGATGGCGCGAACTGGGATGCTTGCGCCGAAACTAGGATGCTTGCGCCGAAACTAGGATGCTTGCGCCGATTAGAAATGATGGCACGAACTGGGATGCTTGCGCCGAAACTAGGATGCTTGCGCCGATTAGAAACGATGGCGCGAACTGGGATGCTTGTGCCGAAACTAGGATGCTTGCGCTGATTAGAAACAATGGCGCGAACTGGGATGCTTGCGCCGAAACTAGGATGCTTGCGCCGACTAGAAACGGTGTTGATTGCTGTCATCCCGAGGGGAGAAAACCGAGGCGTCGCCGGCCTAGATCGTGACTACTGTACTCCAACATTATTTTCTCTGTCTATCGGACGGAGCCGTAATGATCACGGTTCCCTATAAATAGGCAAGTCCACCAACCGCATTTACTTCTCCGATCCAGAATCTCAACTCCCTTTCATTGCTCTCGCGCTCTTGCTTCTGCCTCTACCTCTTTATAGCTCTCGCTCTTACCCATAAACCAGAATATCGGGCAAGAATGAGGGCCGCACTCATTACGCGGAAGCGTTCCGAAAGCATCTCTTTCCTTCCTGCACCCTTACCCTGGACGAGTACAACATGATCGTCAACCGCTTCATTCCTGCTGGCTTCTCGGCGAGGAACCTGGGTAGTCAAGACAAGGTGAATACCCCGGGGGCAGGAGAGCGTGCCACCCCCTCGCACATTTCGAGGGGGGTTTCTGCCTTCCCCTCTGGCCGGAGATTCGCCAAGCTCTCTGCTACTACGGGATAGTTCCCGCCCAGCTGAACCCGAACTCCGTCGCGATCCTTGTGGCGTTCATATGCTACATGCGATCCGAGAGGATTGAGTTCAGCCTGCCAATCTTCCGGAAGCTGTTAAACTTCCACGCCATAGGAGGGGTGGTCTTCTTCTTCGGGCAGCTGCTCAAGACCACCGGTTTCGCCAACAAACATCACCACTAGGGCGAGAAGTTCGTCTACGTCAGCGGTAACTTTGGCAACGTCCCGCTCCAGCATGTATAGTATGAGGATGCCGCGTATAAGCCGCCTGCTCTGGGGTCGCGCGAGAGCGCAATTCTAGAGTTCTTTGGCACGAAGGAGTTTGACGTCCACTTCCTCCGGCGAGACGTCGACTCCCTTCCTCCCGTCCACCCGGGCGAAGGTATGGTCTTGCCCTAGATTTGATTCCTTGTCAGGATCTTCTTGTGCAGAATAGCGGCAACTTTGCAGGAGAGCGGGAGGTCCCCCTGTACTAACCTTTCGCTGAGGCCCAGGGTGCCGAGAGTCGGGCCACGAGAGATTCTCTCTCTCTCGCGAGAGCTAGCGTTCGCGCCTGCCGGGATGAACCGGCTCAGCCCCTGCCACTAAAAGCCAAGAAGCGGAAAGGCACCATTCCTGCCCTTCGATCATTGGAGAGGCCAAAGCCGTCTTCTGCCGAGAAGGGGAAATCCTTGGCAGTCTCGCCCGTCCAATCTCCCCCCTCCTGGGCAGGTCCTTCGAAGGGCTTCTACAGAGGGACAGCGAGATGAATGCTGCTGTCAGGAGCCGTGTCGAGGCTTCCGCCGGGAACCCACCGGCCGCAAGTGAGGCAGGGGGAGAAGGGGCCGTTACCGAGAACTCTGCCCGGACTCTGCCCAAGGAGGTGCCGAAAGGTCACAGAAACTATGGTTTCGGCGTGAAGTACCTCGACACCGAGGGGAAGCCTCAGCTCCAGTGGGACCCCGCGTCCAACCTGATCAAGGTTTCGAGGCTCCTTCCCAGCTGGGCAGACCGAGACGAGGTCACTGGCGAGGCCTTCTCGCTAGGCTATGGCCTCTACAACAGAGAGGACGCCAGTGTCTACGACCAGATGCCCACCCGGCTCTTGGCCTTCGACTCCACCCGGGCCCTGCTGCGCGGGTTCGAGCTCGCGCACATGTGCGCTCGTCGGAGCATCAGCATAGATAAGAATTTCACGGATATGTACAAGGCGAGGGAGGGTGCGGTGGCACAAGAGCGTTCCTTAGAGAAAGAGCTCGCGAGTGCTCAGCAAGAGCTGGCGAATGCTCAACAACTGCTATCCCTACGCCCCGCAGCTGAGGTAAGAGAGACCTTCCTGGACCCTTGTTCTCGCTTCTTGAAGCCACGTTTGTGCAACATTTCTCTGAGTTGATCTCTTTTCCACAGGATTCCATCCCATCCATGGCGCTCCGCGCGGAGCTGGATGACGTGTGCCACGAGAACGTCCTGCTGAGGGACCAACTCCGGCTTGCGGATGCGGCGAAAGGCCTGCCTCCTCCAACGCTTGACGAAAGGCTGAAGAGTCATTACTTCTCGGAGTACGACATCGACAAGCTGCTGCAGGCGAATGCCCAGGCCACCGTCAAGCTCACCCTCGAGACGTTGCGGGACTTGAAGCTGCTGTGAGAGGCGGGCGAGAATATCATTGCCGACTAACTCCTTCTATGGCTCTTCGACCCCATCCCGAAGCCTCCAGGCGCGCCCGACTCCACGCCCTCGGACATCCCGAAGCCTTCTATTGCTGCTGGCGAGACGTCTGAGGCGAGCTCTGGTGAGGGATCCGGCGAGGATTCGAGCGAGAGCACAAGCGGTGATTACAGTGCGCCCCCTTGAAGAGTCTTTTCTTTTGTTATTATTCTCTTTTGTAATGAGCGAGAAGCTCCAAACTCCTGTAATTTATTATTAAATATAATGCAATGTTTTACTTCTCGCTGTCGATGTGTTTGCTTGAATGAGTAGGTTAGTCAGCCAAGTGACTTCCGCCGAGACCCTTAGTCTCCTTGGGGTAACCTTCCTTAGAGATCAATTAGGAGGGAGCCTTGCGATATCGATTAGGTCGTCCTGCCCAGGTCTGCCGGAAGCCTTCTTTGGCGAGGCCCCCTAGCCAAAACCTTCGGGCCGAGACCTCTACTGGCCGAGACCTTTAGGTCCTTGTCTCCGATCTAGGCCAGGGCCGTGCCAAAACATCTTCCGACAAACAAAACCTATGCCCCACCGGTGAGCCTTCGGACCTGCCATCTAGATCGGAGCCTGCGTAGCGGGTCTACCTGGGGCCGAGCCAAGCTCGTCGTAACGCAGAGTAACTTCATATCAAGAACTAAGGACTAAGAGCCAATGACTCAACCTATCCCCTACAGGAAAGCCTTCGAACCTGCCAGCTAGATGAGAGCCTGCACAATGGGTCTACCTTGGGCCGAGCCGAGCTCGGGGTGTTGATGAAGATCAGACCAAACCTCTCCCCCACAGGAGAGCATTCGGACCTGCCAGCTAGATGAGAGCCTGCGTAGCGGGTCTACCTGGGGCCGAGCCGAGCTCGGGGTGTTGATGAATATCAAACAAAACCTCTCCCCTACAGGCGAGCCTTCAGACCTTCCAGATAGATGACAGTGTACGCAGCGGGTATACCTGGGGCCGAGCCGAGCTCGGGGTGTTGATGTAGATCAAACCAAACCTCTCCCCCACAGGCAAGCCTTCGGACCTGCCAGCTAGATGAGATCCTGCGCAGCGGGTCTACCTGGGGCCGAGCCGAGCTCGGGGTATTGATGAAGATCAAACCAAACCTCTCCCCCACAGGCGAGCCTTCAGACCTGCCAACTAGATGAGAGCCTGCGCAGCGGGTCTACCTGTGGCCGAGCCGAGCTCGGGGTGTTGATGAAGATCAAACCAAACCTCTCCCCCACAGGCGAGCCTTCGGACTTGCAAGCAAGATGAGAGCCTGCGTAGCGGGTATACCTGTGGCCGAGCCGAGCTCGGGGTGTTGATGAAGATCAAACCAAACCTCTCCCCCACAGGCGATCCTTCGGACCTTCCAGCTAGATGAGATCCTGTGCAGTGGGTCTACTTGGGGCTGAGTCGAGCTTGGGGTGTTGATGAAGATCAAACCAAACCTCTCCCCCACAGGCGAGCCTTCGGACTTGCCAGCTAGATGAGAGCCTACGCAGCGGGTCTACCTGGGGCCAAGCCAAGCTCGGGGTGTTGATGAGGATCAAACCAAACCTCTCCCCCACAGGCGAGCCTTCGGACCTGCCAGCTAGATGAGAGCCTACGCAGCGGGTCTACCTGCGGCCGAGCCGAGCTCGGGGTGTTGATGAAGATCAAACCAAACTTCTCCTCCACAAGCGAGCCTTCGGACCTGCCAGCTAGATGAGAGCCTGTGCAGCGGGTCAACCTGGGGCCGAGCCGAGCTCGGGGTGTTTATGAAGATCAAACCAAAACTCTCCCCCACAGGCGAGCCTTCGGACCTGCCAGCTAGATGAGGGCATATACAACGGGTCTACCTGTGGCCGAGCCGAGCTCGGGGTGTTGATGAAGATCAAACCAAACCTCTCCCCCACAGGCGAGCCTTCGGACCTGCCAGTTAGATGAGAGCCTGCACAGCGGGTCTATCTTGGGCCGAGCCGAGCTCGGGGTGTTGATGAAGATCAAACCAAACCTCTCCCCCACAGGCGAGCCTTTGGACCTGCCAGCTAGATGAGAGCTTACGCAGCGGGTCTACCTGGGGTCGAGCCGAGCTCGGGGTGTTGATGAAGATCAAACCAAACCTCTCCCTGACAGGCAAGCCTTCGGACCTGCCAGCTAGATGAGAGCTTGCGCAGCGGGTCTACCTGGGGCCGAGCCGAGCTCGAGGTGTTGATGAAGATCAAACCAAACCTCTCCCCCACAGGCAAGCCTTCGGACCTGCCAGCTAGTTAAGAGCCTGCGCAGCGGGTCTACCTGGGGCCGAGCCGAGCTCGGGGTGTTGATGAAGATCAAACCAAACCTCTCCCCCACAGGCGAGCCTTCAGACCTGCCAGCTAGATGAGAGCCTGCACAGCGGATCTACCGGGGGCCAAGCCGAGATCGGGGTGTTAATGAAGATCAAACCAAACCTCTCCCCCATAGGCGAGCCTTCGGACCTGCCAGCTAGATGAGAGCCTACGCAGCGGGTCTACCTAGGGCCGAGCTGAGCTCGGGGTGTTGATGAAGATCAAACCAAACCTCTCCCCCACAGGCGAGCCTTCGGACCTGCCAGCTAGATGAGAGCCTGCACAGCGGGTCTAACTGGGGCTGAGCCGAGCTCGGGGTGTTGATGAAGATCAAACCAAACCTCTCCCCCATAGGCGAGACTTCAGAACTGCCAGTTAGATGAGAGCCTGCGCAACGGGTCTACCTGGGGCTGAGCTGAGCTCGGCGTTTTGATGAAGATCAAACCAAACCTCTCCCCCACAGGCGAGCCTTCGGACCTACCAGCTAGATGAGAGCCTGCGCTACGGGTCTACCTGGGGCCGAGCCGAGCTCGGGGTGTTGATGAAGATCAAACCAAACCTCTCCCCCATAGGTGAGCCTTCAGACCTTCCAGCTAGATGAGAGCCTGCGTAGCGGGTCTACCTGGGGCCGAGCCGAGCTCGGGGTGTTGATGAAGATCAAACTAAACCTCTCCCCCACAGGCGAGCCTTCGGACCTTCCAGCAAGATGAGAGCCTGCACAGCGGGTCTACCTGTGGCCGAGCCGAGCTCGGGGTGTTGATGAAGATCAAACCAAACCTTTCCCCCACAGGCGAGCCTTTGGACCTGCCAGCTAGATGAGAGCATGCGCAGCGGGTATACCTGGGGCCGAGCCGAGCTCGGGGTGTTGATGAAGATCAAACCAAACCTCTCCCCCACAGGCGAGCCTTCAGACCTGCCATCTAGATGAGAGCCTGCGCAGCGGGTCTACCTGGTGCAGAGCCAAGCTCGGGGTCTTGATGAATATCAAACCAAACTTCTCCACCATAGGCGAGCCTTCGGACCTGCCAGCTAGATGAGAGCCTGCGTAGCGGGTCTACCTGGGGCCGAGCCGAGCTCGGGGTGTTTATGAAGATCAAACCAAACCTCTATCCCACAGGCGAGCCTCCGGACCTGCCAACTAGATTAGATCCTGCGCAGCGGGTCTACCTGGGGTCGAGCCGAGCTCGGGGTGTTGATGAAGATTCCTTCAACCAGACCTATTCTACCATCAGGATGAGAAGACATAGTCAGTCAAAGCAAAAAGCTTTATGATAGCATTTTTGGAGACAGTCAATGTTTTGAAATGGTAACATTGAAAAGATAACATTTATTTACAACATTACAATCCTTCTTCCCCCTTACGGGTAGAAGCGTTTTAAGTCATCCCCGCTCTAGGTGTGGCTCAAGGTCCTTCCCTCCTTATCCTGGAGGTAGTAACCCCCATTTGCCAGAGTCTTCTCTACTATGTAAGGCCCTTCCCAGCTGGGGTTGAGCTTGCCAACCGGTGGCGACCTTCCTGCCGCGTCGACCTTTTTCAGCACTAGGTCCCCCTCGGCGAATTGCGTGACTCTAATGTGCTTATTGAAGTACCTGGCCATTCGCCGTTTGATCTCTTCTTGCCTGATGGCAGCAACATCCCATAGCTCTTCCACCATATCCAATGAGAGGCGCAACTCTTCCTCATTCCCCAACCTTTAAGCTTCGCTTCCTTTACCCGCGGCCGTGACCCGTGGAGACCGAACCTCGAACTCCACCGGGAGGACAGCCTCACATCCCTGAGAGAGCTTGAAGGGGGTCTCCCCTGTGGCCGTGTTTGGAGTTGTTCGCAAGGCCCACAGGACGGAAGGGAGTCGCTCCACCCAGTTACCCTATAGGTTTTCCACCTTCTTCTTTAGCAAGTTCACAATGATCTTTTTCACCGCTTCCACCTGGCCATTGCTCCGGGGGTAATGGATAGAGGTAAACCTGAGGTCTATACCCAATTGAGTATAGAAGCTGATGAACTCTTCGCTGGCAAATTGGGGACCATTGTCCGTCACTATCGCTTGGGGTAGCCCAATCCTGCATATGATTTCCCCCCAAACAAAGTTCCTTATGACCTGGGAGGTAACCTTGGCTAGAGCTTTGATCTCCATCCACTTTGAGAAGTAATCGAACATGACTAGGACGAACCTCCTCTGCCCGCTAGCTGGAGGAAAGGGTCCTACTAGATCCATGCCCCAAATGGCGAAGGGCCACGGTGCCGTGATGCTTCGAAGCCTTTGAGCGGGCAAGAGCTGGAGGGGAGCGTACACCTGACACTTTAGGCATCTCTTCGCAAACTCAACTGCATCCTTCCTCAAGGTTTGCCAGAAATACCGTTGCCTTATCACCCTTGCCTCCAACATCCTTCCTCCTGAGTGATTGCCGCACTCTCCCGAATGTACCTCTTCCAGGATCCTCGGGGCCTCCTCCTCGGTCACACATCTCGCAAGGAGCCCCGACAACATCTTCCGGTGCAAGCCCCCTTCCAGGATCAGGTAGTAGGCTGCCTTTCGCCTGAAGCTCTTCGCATCCTTGACCTCCTCTGACAGCTTGCCTTTGGTAAGGAAGGTCACCAACGGGTCCACCCTTGAGGATTGCCGACCTACCTCCATCAACTCCCCTTCTTCAATTGCCGGTCGGAATAGTTCAGTTAAGGTTCCTCCTCCTTGAGGCCCAAACTTTGCCAATCAATCAGCTGCTGTGCTTTACTCCCTGGGAACATGTTGAATAGAGAAAGAACGGAAACCTTTGATGATTGCCCTCCCCTTGGATAGATAATTCACGAGGGTAGGCTCCCGAGCCTCAAACTCCCCTCGGATCTGTGATGCTACCACCATCGAGTCGGTGAAGGTCTCCACTACCTGAATCTCTAACTCCTTTGCCAATCGAAGGCCGGCTATCACAGCCTCATACTCCGCTTGGTTATTGGTTACGGGGAAGTGTAAAGCCACTGCCTGTTCTATGGTAACCCCTTGAGGACTCACCAACACAACACACCCTCCCAGGGAGTGCTTTCCCGAGGCCCCATCGACCATCATCCTCCATGCTTCCTACGGCTTCGGCTCTTCTTTCTCAGCTTCAGTGATATAGTCTGCCAGAGAGTCCGCCACGGCATGAGCTTTGATGGAGAGTCTCGGAACAAAAGAGATGTCGAACACGCTGAGCTCGATGGACCACTTTGCCAGCCTTCTTGAGTGCTCTACCCCCTTGAAGACCTTACGAAGGGGATGGTCGGTTACCACCCTAATCGAGTGCGCTTGAAAGTAAGGACGAAGCTTCCTAGCCGAGACGATCAAGGCATACGCCAGCTTCTCTAGGATGGGGTATCGGAGCTCCGCCTTTCTCAAGATTCGGCTTACGTAGTAGATGGGTAGCTGTTTCTTCCCTTCTTCCCTAACCAAGATGGAGCTCACAGCCTCTATCCCCACCCCGAGATACAAGGCTAGATCTTCCCCCTCCTTTGGGATTTGAAGTAGCGGAGCTTGGGAGAGTTGCCTCTTCAGCCCTTGGAAGGCCTCTTCACATTCGACCGTCCATTCAAACACCTGGTTACCACGAAGCACTTTAAAAAAAGAAGAGCACCTATCCCCAGACCGGGAGAGGAACCTGCTTAGCCCGACCAACTTTCCGGTTAGGCGCTGGACCTCCTTGGCGCTGCGAGGTGATTCCAAATCTAAGATTGCCTTAACCTTGTCAGGGTTAGGTTCTACCCCCGCCGGAGTACAGAGGTGTCGGAGGAACTTCCCGCGATTAGCCCTGAAGACACACTTCAAGGGGTTCAACCTCATCTTTAACCTCCGCAGGGTGGCAAACGTTTCTTCTAAGTCTCGTAGATGTGAATCCACACACTTACTTTTGTCCATCAGGTCATCGACATAGACCTCTAGATTCTTCCCCTTTGATCTTGAAAGACCCGATCCATCATGCGTTAGTATGTTGCCCCTGCGTTTTTTAAACCAAAGGGCATCATTTTATAGCTGAAGCACCCCTCTCTCGTGATGAAGGTGACAGCCTTGACATCGGGAGGGTGCATCCGGATCTGGTGGTAACCTGAAAAAGCATCCAAAGAACTCATAACAGAAAAACCGACGGCTGAATCAACCAGCGCGTCGATTCGAGGCAGGGGGTAGCAATCTTTAGGACATGATTTATTCAACAAAGAGAAGTCGATACACATACGCCATTTTCCTCCACCTTTCTTTACCATTACCACATTGGAGATCCAACCTGGATACTGGATCTCTGAGTTGAAGCCTGCCTCTAGGAGCTTCTTGACCTCCTCTCGGATGGGCTCCTCCAGTTTGGTGGCGATGGCCTTCATCTTTTGGCGTATGGGGTGAGTCCTGGGGTCCAGGTTCAGGCGATGACAAGCCACGTCTGCGTCGATGCCCGGCATGTCTGCCGCGCTCCAAGCGAAGATGTCGATATTGTTTTGGATGCAGGCTCGCATCCGCTCCTGATCCTCGAGGCTCGAGCCTCTACTGACCCGCACCTTCTGTACCTGCCCAGCTCTGGTGAGCACCTCCATCTCTATAAATTCCTCGGCCGGCTCCACCCTCGACCGCTCCCAACCTGACCTTTCCTCCTCCTGCTCAAGCTCTTCTCCTCCGGCCTCGTCAACCTCCATCGCTTCCACCAGGCCTTCTCCTTGCTTCTGCTCTTCTTCCCTTGCCTCTCTCAGGCTTATCTCCTCTACTTCCACAACCTCCTCCATCACTAATTCCTCTGCCTCCTGTGGGCTTGACTCCTCCACTTCTACCACTTGCTCCCCTGCTACCTTCGACGCCTTCTCCAGGCTCGTCTCCCCCTCCTAGACACTTCCTTCTTATCCAGCCATCTCCTTTTCCAGTTCTTCCACCTCAGCCATCCACGATACAGTGTTGACTACCGTCACATATCACTGCCTCGCCACCTTTTGATCCCCCCTTATCCTAACCTGCACCCCTCCATTGTTGAATTTGAGGCATTGGTGAAACGAGGAGGGGACGCAGCGAAAGGCGCTGATGAGGGGACGGCCAAAGATGGCAATGTAACTGCTTGGGGCGTCTACGATCACGAACCTACAGTTCCGTGAGATGCCCGCAAGCCTCACATGAAGGCCCACTCCTCCTTCTACTTTCTTCCTCTCTCCAAAAAACAAAAAAGTGGTCCATCAGAAGCCAGGACCCTTTTCCCTTCCACCCTCATCTCATCGAAGGCCTTTTTGAAGATCACGTTTATCGAGCTCCCGTTATCCACCAGTATCTGGGAGACTGTGAAGCTCTCCACCGTCGTCTGGATCACTAGTGCGTCGCATAACGGGTCTTCGTAGTCTGGCATATCCGCGGATGAGAAGATGATCTTTTCTTCTTGGGGGGAGCTAGGGAGGTCGAGGCGACCCCTCTGCGGAATATGGTTTAAAGGATCCCCTTGCGGGTTGCCTCGATCCCTAGTCCCCCGTGGATCACTCCGATCCCCCCCGGGTCCCCACATCAACCCTGTCTTCACATCTATCCTCAGCCTCTCCATGCTGCACCTCAACGATCCTTGCAGGCGGATCTTGCCTCCAAGCTCCTCTGGCCTCCCTCATCTCCAGAAACTCTGGGCAGGTGGTCGTTGCATGACCCTCCTCCCGATGGAAGTCATAATAGGGCAACGCCACCCTGCCCCCTATTCCTTCTCCTCCTCCCCTTCTCCCGGCTCCTTGAACTCTTCTTCCTCTTCCTCTTCCCACCTCCATGGCCTCCTGCGGTGGTGGGTAGTGACCCCTCGGTCCCTGCCTCCATCCTCCCTGCTTAAGCCTTCTATGCTCCTGGTAATTGTCTATTCCCTAAAGACCCCCTTGGCCCTAGGGGATACCTTCCTGAGGCCTCAAACCCAATCGGTTGTTCACCTCCCTGCCCCCCCCCCCCCCCCATGCTGCTGCCCCTGCCCTCGGGGTTCTTCTCTCCTCCTAACCTCTCTTGGCTCCCTCTGCTCCCTCTGCTCCCTCTGCTCCCTCACTTCTCTCTGTCTTCCCGCTGCCGGCTCCTTTACATCATCCTCTGCCAACCTGGCCAACTTCCTTGCAAACGCAGGGTTTGCCCTCTCGAAGTCTATCTCCTTTGCCGCCCTCTCCATGAGCTCCTCAAAAGAGAGAGGGGGCACTCTCTTCAACTCCATGCTAAAGAATCCCGGCCTCAGCCCCAGGGTGAAGGCAAGCATCAGTGCGTACCCCGGGACCTCCTGGACCAAGAGAATCTCCTCTTAGAACCGGTTGATGTAACGACCCAACGACTCTTCCGGCCTCTGACTTACTGCAAACAGGCACTCAGCCTCCTTCTTCCGCTTCTTAGATGTCAAGAACCTAAACAGAAAACCCCTACGCAGATCTTCAAAGATGTAGATCGAGCTCGCCGGCAACTAGTGGAACCAGTACCTAGCCTTCTTTTTCAGAGTGATGGCAAAAATCCTACACTTGATGGCATCCAACATTTGCCTCTTCGACACCACATCTTCGAACCACTGTACGTACTGAACCGGGTCATCCTTCCTGGTGTAGTAAGTCATATCCGGCTCCCGGAACCCCTCCGGTACTGGAGCCAAGATAATGAGCTCACTAAAAGGGGTCTCGCCCCCTACCTAGCAAGACGGCACATCCCGCGACCTCGGCTTGCTAGACCGATCCGTGAGACCATGCCCGGGGAAAAGCTCCTGCACTATCGCCTCCCCCTCGCCCAAATCCACCGAAACATCCTTTCCGGGATGCTGGCCTTGGAAGAGTTCTCGCACTGCCACATCCCTCTCGCCTGCCTCCACCGGGACTTCCCTCCCAGGGCGCTGTCCTGGGGCGTTCTCGCCTAACAGCGGGACCACCTCCACTGGAACCTGCGGCGTCTCCCACTCATTCCTTGCCGAGAAGGCAAAGCTGATCGTCTGCAGGACCTCTCGCCTGAAGTCCTCTAACATATTTCTTATTGCTTCCTCTCCCAGGGCGGGGGATCCTCCTGCGCAAGATCCTTCACCTTCGCCTCCTGCCATGGGACTTGACTCAAGATTTTCTTGCACCGGCTGCTTCCACGCTCACCGCACCAGAACTGTTGAAGCCAAAAATGACCTCAACGAATGTTCACAAACTAGGGTGCAGCCGACGCCTACTTCTCTCAAACCTCGACCCTTGATTGGCTGCTAAGGTCCTAAGACTGACCCAAAGCCTCAGTTGGGAGGTCCCACCTCACACCCGGAAGATCTCTGAGAGCTTCCCCTCCAAAGCCAAATGATGGGCTGGGAGCTCTTCAGAAAGCACTAGAGGTGGAGAATAATAAAAAGCCTGCTTTCCAAAGAGCCCTTATGGGTCTATTTATAGCCTTCCCTTGACCTTAAAATACTGAAATAACCCTGACGGGTTTGCCAATAGCCGAATTCCGCTATCATCCCAGGGGCATATAGGTAATTTCACCCGAGGATAATGAAATAATAAAATAATCCCTTCCTGGGTGCTAGGCCCTACCACATGGACCCACCTGGCGAGAACTTTGGCCGAGAAGGCTCTCGCCGGGTCCCAAGTGAGCTTACCTTGGCGAGAGCTCCGGCCCAGAAGGTTCTCGCCCTTGGTGGTCTTAATGCCATTGTCGTTGAAGGCTCACCCAATTCCCTCTCACCTACCTCTGGGCAAGAGCTCCCTTAAGGCAGAAGCTCGTCTAGCCTGAAGCCCGAAGCCTGGAGCGAAGGGTCTCGCCTACAGCTAGGCGGGAGCCCCTTAAGAAGCGGGAACTCTGTTGATTTACCCTTGGTCTAGCCTGAGGCTAGCCCAACTCAGACCATTGAAGCTTCTGGGTTCTACCCAGCGAATATGGGGTTGTACAGCAAGACTCAACATAAAATAAATTTTTTATCCAAGAGTTGGATATTCATTATGTTTATGGTGATGCATATTTTGTGTTTTACAAAACCATATAGTGTTGTTGTAAAATAAGTTTGGGATTCTTTGTACTTTAGATCAGATGTATCATTTTGAGTATATATATGTAAATCTATCTTTTTGTATAATTAAAGTTATATGCACTTGAACTAATGTTTATTATGGAATTTTTAATTCATGTATTAGCTATTATATTTGTGTTGCAAGCAAAAAAATTATCTTCAAAAATGAATAAAAGCCATAACTGTGGAGAGTCATTACAACATACCTCCTGATGCACAAGAGGATCTCTTACAATTCCACCACCTACAACCTGGGAAAACATCTTAGATTGTTTTTAACCAAGATTATGAGGAAATTAAAGAATAATAACAATAACACAACACTCAATCCTTTATCCCATTATAGTGGAGGAAATTAAACATTATAAGGTGAAAAATTCAATACATAATTGCTTAATCAATAGGAAAAAGCGAAAGCAGAGTGAAAACAATGAAAAACCAACATCACTTGGATGTCAATCCTGGGATCTGCGAGCTTCAACTGAGGTTTAACAAGAGTCACCAATGTAGAAGCTGACTTCATAACTCTGACAACAGCATGCATCACCTACACATAAATTTGGAAATTGGTCTTAAAAACAATATTTTAGTGATCAAAATAAGTAAGAACTCTTGAGAAGTTGGTTAGGATCATTATTCATTGTTATATGGGACTTGGAGAAATGAAAAATTGTAGATTCAAGCTAAGGGTACATTTTGTTGCTTTAAATTAGAATGCATGTGTTATGTTTAAAATTCAGTATCACATTGAAAAACATGTGTAGTTGTTACGGATACAGGCGAGTGTGAGGGGCACGCTCCTGTGTGGCGAGTTTATCAACGTCGGGACCGAGGAGGAGAGGACATAGATTCCAATATGACGACATATGTTGACCGTTGGTGCACACAGGCATTGTACACTCCGTCATCTCTATTTCTATTATTGCATATGTATTTCAGGCAATTTAGTATTTAACATTTTCCCATGTTGTGTTTCTGAGAAAGACATTGTAAAAGCCATGACTTAAAATTATCCATCTTGGAAGTAAGATCAATTGAAGGAGAGCCCTAGGGGCCAAATATCCTCTTTAATCCCCCTTCTTCTTCCCCCACCTTCCTTCAAACCCAAGTTCCTAACAAAAGTCATGTGCGCTTACTATAAAGTATGATCTACTCCCCTATAACCATTTCACTCCAGGTTGAATGGCTAGGTTCTAACATAGTGTTAGTGGAGGCTAGGCCACAAACACATCACATAATTTTAGTCAACATCTTAAATGTTGAAGACCCGCACTTGAGAGATTGTATTGAGAATTTAGTGGCACATTGGGAAACTAATGTAGTAATATATTATTGGCCCCTTACATATAATTGTTTTAGGTTGTAAGCTTGGGTACTAAGATTTTATAAACAGTGTAATATGTTAAATACAATAAATACTCAAGAAACCACATAAAAACTCAACAAGAGGTGATTTCGTAACATATAAACAAGTGAAAGCAATTTACCCTTTTGTAAAATATGATTTCTATCTACAAGAAACAAGATGACCTATAAGTGAAAATTCATTTTAGCCATAATAATCCTTCTGTAGAATACAGACAAAGATAGTCACGGTGGATTCCAAAGTTAAGGAGCCTCATCTCTTATAAGAGTTGGATTTGAAAAAAAATCCAAAAACACATAACTTCATTAGCAGTGTCTCAGTTCGGGAAACTAAAGCTTCATTTGGCACAAATGATTTGCTCCTGTGAGTTTGGTCAAAAATGCCATTATCATAGAATGTATGTTAGGCAAGATAGGTTATGAACGTTGCCAAGAAAATAAGCTATTTTTACGCATAAAATGCATGAATTTTTTTGGGTGAGGTCGGGCATTCACGAACGACAGTACATGACCACCGCATTCACGAACACCGCCATTGCGCTGAATGAAAAGCCTATGAGCCTCAAGTCCTGGCTATATTATGATTACACAATTACGTGGGTTTCTTTTAATACTCCAATATTAAAGGTTATATACTGCACTTTTTAACAGGGTAATAATCACACAGACTTAACGATTCAACAAGATTGCCATCTTCTTCCTTTTTAAAATTTATTGTGAGTTCACATATTAAAATCAGAAAAAAAGGACTGCATTATAAAATGAAAGAAAGATCGAATCCATAAAAGGGTCACAGTAATTTGGTTTATGTGGAACTACTATGAACTCCTATGTCATGGAAGGAGGGGAAAGGAAGGAGATGCAAGTAATAAAATACAAAGAGAAAATACTAAATTGGCAGGACAGGCTATTTCTATTTGCAGAGCTATGAAAGTTAACCATAAGGATAGAAATAAATGACAGGTCTAATGTCACCAAGTCAACTTCTTTTGGAAATCAAGATAGATATCTTAAATTTGTTCGTTCAATGATGCAGACACGATCGTCCCGTCGAATTTTGTCAGCTACCTGCAGAAGAATCGTGCAATTAGACTTATTGAATTTTTTTAAACGATGTTAACAATCATAAACAAAGAGTAGGGAAATAAGAGAGTATGAATTAACAATTCAACAAATTCATACAAAGTTATAAAATTACAAAATGATAAAGGTCACAATACAACCCCAGTTTAGAGTTCTTAGACGAAGTCAATAGGTTTCTTTAGAGGTTTGGGAAGTTAATCGTTTCATGCCACAATTTAGAAAATATAGGAATACTGATAAGTTAATGACTAGGAGATCAGAGTCAAGGTGACTCTACAAAAGAGTGGAACAAATCGGCGACACTCAAGATCTCATTCAGGAAAAGGATGACTAACACTTCCTATCGAGTAAAACAAAATCACTTGACCAAGCTGATTAGAAAGCAATAATAGGGCAATACTAGGGCATCAAGGTGCAACCCATAACAACTCTTAAGAAGTTGGTAGCCCATCAACTAAAACAGATCAACGCAAACTTGAAAACAAATATGTGAGTTAGATCGAGGCGGCTTAGGCTTGGGGAGGGGAGGGGCTGCCGAGGGTAAAATGGTTTGAATTTTGACCAAAATTTGTCTCAAAAAATGGGATTTAGGATTAATATTTAAATAAACTTTGTATTATTTTATTTTATCTATAATTGGCTTCACAACTTATAGTTTTGAGTTTGAAATAAATATTAAATTATGGGAAAATAATGTCCAAATTTAATGGGGTATTAAATAATTGCACTTTAAATCACTTCAATTTAAAATAATGCAAGTACAACAACAACACTCAAAACCTTTATCCCGCTATAGTGGGGCCGGCTATATGGATCCTTTGTCTCCATTGTGCCCTATATTTAGTCATAATCTCACTAATGCCAAGTACATCATGTCTTTCCTTATAGTTTCACTCCAAGTCTGTATTGGCCAACCCCTCCCCTATTTAACATGCCTAGTGACTAAACTCACACAACACCTAATGGGTGCTTCTAATGGTCTATTTTGTACGTATCCAAACTGAAAGATCTTATTTTCAAGGTAGCTAATAACCTAGAGGGGGGTGAATAGGTTTGCCAAGGTCTTTTGATAGTCTTTTTAAATCACTTGTTTATTTCTTTTAGCTTTCAGCTTAGAGTGATCTAGAGCATGTCCTTAGCACCTACAATTAAGAAAATAAAAACAAACACAGAAAAGCAAACAAGTGTTTTATAGTGGTTCTCCAAATTTAATGGGGTGTTAAATAATTGCACTTTAAATCACTTCAATTTAAAATAAAGCAAGTACAACAAAAACACTCAAACCTTTATCCCGCTATAGTGGGGTCGGCTATATGGATCCTTAGTCTCCATTGTGCCCTATCTTTAGCCATAATCTCACTAATGCCAAGTACATCATGTCTTTCCTTATAGTTTCATTCCAAGTCTTTATTGGCCTACACCTCCCCTGTTTAACAAGCCTAGTGACTAAACTCTCACAACACCTAACGAGTGCTTCTAATGGTCTATTTTGTACGAATCCAAACTTAAAGATCTTATTTTCAAGGTAGCTAATAACCTAGGGGGGTTAATAGGTTTGCCTAGGTCTTTTGATAATCTTTTCAAATAACTTATTTATTTCTTTTAGCTTTCAGCTTAGAGTGATCTAGAGCATGTCCTTAGCACCTGCAATTAAGAAAATAAAAGTAAACACAGAAAAGCACACAAGTGTTTTATAGTGGTTCCCAAAAATTATGGGTACATCCACTCTCCTCCCACCTTTATAACTTCATGTTAGTCAAGGCACTTCTCCAAATCAATGCTCCAAGGAGCTTACACCTCAGATCCATCAGGATCTCTCAGTCTCCACCATGACTTACACCTAATCCACAAAGGCCTACCTTCAGTGATACAAGTATCACCTACCTCAGGCACTTAAGACCTACCACACAGGCTATGGAGGATATCCCTACTTCATAGCAAGCTTGCTCCTACAACTCAAAGAGACGCACTCTCCAACAATTCAGGCAAAACTGCCCAACTACTCAGTGACCTCTAGAATTGTCTTGAAAAGGCTGCAAAATATTCATCAGACATGTTGCTGTCTGATGCCTCTGAGTTAAAGCTGTCTGACTCTGCTGGTCTCCTTGGTGGAGAAGAAATCGTTGCCTTGCCTTTCCTTGTGGTTTCAGCTTTTAAGGCCAAAGACTTTTCTTTGGCCAGTGATTTTTTGGAGGCATCCTCCTCCTTCCTTGCAGCCAACTGCATCTCATAGGCGAGCAGCTTCCCAAACAATATTTGGGGAGGAGTGTCAGCAAGCTTGATCATCTCTCTTATGGCACAGATCTTAGTATCCAAGTCTCTAGTGAGAGATTTGAGAAACTTGTACTTTATTTAATAATTATTGTATACCCTTCTATATGTCTTCAATTCAGTTATGATCCTGAATAATCTTTCATAATAGGTTGTTTTGTTCTCCTTCAGGATTTTCCTGAAAGGATCAAACTCTTGATTGAGCAGAGACTTCCTATCATCTCTTACCTCAACAGTACCCTCCATGTAGACCATAAGGGTGTCCCACATCTCCTAGGAGTTCTAGTAGTGAACCAAGTTCAGGAAGGTTGAGTCATCTACAGCACTGACAATGATGTTCTGTGCTCTCTTGTCCAGGCCAGCTAATATGACCTCATCTTTGGTAATTTTAGAGAGGGTCTTTGGTGTATGGATGTTGGCATCCAGAGCTGAGACCTTCATAGGAATGACAGGTCCCTACTTAATAGTTGCAAAAATTCTTGGATCATAGGCTTCCTTGAATAGCCTCACGCTCTCCTTCCATATTCCAAACTGCTCCTTTCTGCAGATGTGGAGTTTCATGGAACTCAGCTCTCTCTGGCTCTCTCCTGAGCCAATGACCACTTAGCAGCAGCTACCTTAGAGGATCACTCAGATTGTTAAATCCTTTTTGAGGAACCTCACTCTAATACCACTTGAAAGATCTTATTTTCAAGGTAGCTAATAACCTAGAGGGGGTGAATAGGTTTGCCTAGGTCTTTTGATAGTCTTTTCAAATAACTTGTTTATTTATTTTAGCTTTCAACATAGAGTGATCTATAGCATGTCCTTAGCACCTGCAATTAAAAAAATGCAAACACAGAAAAACACACAAGTGTTTTATAGTAGTTCCCAAAATTATGGGTACATCCACTCTCCTCCCACCTTGCTAACTTCCTATTAGTCAAGGCACTTCTCCAAATCAATGATCCAAGGAGCTTACACCTCAGATCCCTCAGGATTTCTCAGTCTCCTGTAAGACATACACCTCAGCCACAAAGGCCTACACTCATTAATACAAGCATCACCTACCTCAGGCAATTAAGCCCTACCACTCAGGCTATAGAGGATAGTCCTACCATAGAGCAAGCTTGCTCCTATAAATCAGAGAGATTCACTCTCTTACAGTTCATGCAAAACTGCCCTACTACTCAGTGAGTAAAACTCACCTACCTCAGAGAGCAGCACTCTACTACAGCTCAGGAAATTTACCCTACCTCAGACCCAAAGGTCCTACAGCTCAGATACAGAAGGATTACTTCTTAATATGTTGTTGAAGGTGAAAAATCTTTTGAACTTGAGTCTTTAAACAGCTCACTGAACCTGCTAAAGCATGAAGGTTCTTCTTTCTTAATAACTGATTCTGAATCTGCTGTGGCAGATGGAAACTTGCACAGCTAACTGAACTTTTCTTGCTGGAGAGCTTAAATCTTTTCACATGCAGTAATGGCGAAGAAGATGAAGACGACTGCTCTCCTTTTTGAATATTGTATGCCCTAAAAGTTGTTTTTGTCTTGGCACCATCTCTTCCTTTTGTAGGTAGCCAATCAACGGATCTTAGAGATCGATGGGCCCAACCTACAGCTTCCAGCTGCGCCTTGCATTAACGGAAGAAGACATACAGTAGCTTCACGGTAAGTTTTATCGTGTAGTGTAGCTTCCCCGTGTCTGAATTGACCTTAGTATTTTTTGTCAATTTTGCTGACGTCAGCACCTGTGGAATTAGCCAAAATCGAGCATCATAGAATATGCGTTGAGTGAATAAGCATCACTCAACCCCAAAACACTTTGACAGATTTACTGTCTCTTGGCGTTAAGTGAGTAACCTTCACTCAATGCAAAACTACTTAGAATATGAAGTCAGTTTCTAGGCATTGAGAGATTAAGCTTCACTCAACACCAACCTGCTTTATCATCTTCCTGCTGCTTGGCATTGAGTGAGTAAGAATCACTCAATGCCAAACACATTAGATGAAATTTTGTCTTCACTAGGCGTTGACAGCGTTGAGTCAGTAACCTCAACTCAACGCTTTTTGCCTTAACCAAATTTCTGGTACTTCAGCAACTTAAGCATTGAGAGCGTTGAGTGAACATGCCTCACTCACGCTACCAGCTTTTAACCCATTTCTACATAAAGGCGTTGAGAGCATTGAGTGAGTAAGCCTCACTTAACGCTTTTTGCCTTAGCCAATTTTCTGTGTTTAAAAAAGCTGGGCTTACACTGTCTTTCTTTGAACTGATTTCGATGAATGGTGAATCTGAGCTCGACATACTTTGAAATCAGTTCAACGAACTCTCAAATGAGCTCGACGAACTCAGAATCTCATGCTTTGAACTTAGCTCGATGAAAGGTGAGCTGAGCTCGATGAACTCTGAACTCAGTTCGATGAATTCTGAACTAAGCTCGACGCAGAATCTCAAGCTCTGAACTTAGTTCGATGAACGGTAAGCTGAGATCGACAAACTCTGAACTCTGTTCGATGAATTCTGAACTTAGTTCAACTTACAACCTTTTTGTTATATGGCGTTGAGTGTGTATTCATCACTCAATGCCAAAACACTTAGCCATCTATCTCTTTAGTAGAATGGCAGTGAGTGAGTTAACTTCACTCAACGCCTGTGGACTTAGCCACATTTCAGCTCATTCCAAAGGCTATGAAATTATATGCTACACTCTGCGTTATAAGTCATCTGGCGTTGAGTCATGTTCCTTCACTCAATGCCTATGGACTTAGATTTCTATTATCCCACACCTTAGGTAAGTGTTTACCTGACTTAGCCACTTAGGCTACCAAACCTATCATAGTCATCTAATGATATGTGTATATCATTGATAAGATTTACTTCACTCAAATCCAGTACATTGTGGGCAATGGACCCAACACAAACTATCTTAGTCGAGCTTCTCGCATCTTCGCTGCAATTTGTGTCACTCCTGTCTTATCCCTGATACATTCATTCATAATTTTATCCAGTCTTGTGTGTCCCAATTTTTTTGATGATTCTGAACAACTTCAGTCATTGCATCTCGAATTTTATCAAATCCAGTTGCTTCCTCCCCTTCTAAGGTGTTGATCTCTCACCAATGCTACATCTTTGTGGTATTTTCAATCATCTTTATGCTTCTTTCATTATTTGTTGTGTGTATTGACTTTGTTTGTTCTAGTTTTGAATGTGTTCACGTATGTTCCATGTTAGGGCGAGTGTTTGTGATGAGGGTTACTTGGATGATTTTTCCTGCTGTTCGTCATTGTCATACGTGCTCCTAGGCTTATGTCATATGATGTTTGTTTCAACAATTTTTCTTTCAATTGGTCATTTGTTTGGGCACGATTGTTGTTGGTTGTTCTCATCTCAGCGGGTTGTATCATGTGAGATCATGTCGTGTGGGGCTGTGTCGTGTGGGACCACCCTTTAAGTGGATTATCCCCAATGGATGATCCTTGTTTTCCAGTTTAGTGATTAGCTCCACATCATTTGTTCCCTTTTGCATGTAGTGTGTTTATGCAATGTTGGTTGATATGGTTTCAGCAAGTCAAGGTTATGTGTGGGTCCTGCGTCGTGTGTGGATCAGCATCGCGTGTGAATAAGACCCCGGTTTAGATTTTTTTCCCGGTGGCTCGTCAAATGTTTTGTCCCACATTGCCTACCTCCATTGTCGTTATTATGAAATCATAAGGAAATAATTTATAGATTAAAGAAATCTATCTATGTGTTGGTATAAAATCATTCTCCATGAGCATGATTTGACTGCTTTTGCTTTGTTATTAAGTCATTAAGGTCTTTCCAAGCAGAGCACACCCTCTTTATTTAGCATGGAGAAAAAGGCATTGTTTTGATTGTTGATGTTTTAATCATTAAGAATGATAAGAAGGATATGACCCTCTTAAAGGCACATCTAGAAATATTATATAAGATTAAAGTCTTTGGATCCTTAAGATATGGTTTTGGGTATTTAGTTAGTAAGAATAGATAAGAAAATTTTCTTATTTCCCAAAAAAGTATGCATTGGATCTCTTGGTGGAAATAAGAATGATAAGAAAGCCCATCGATTCATCAATAGGGGTGAATCATAATATTGGCGTAAAAGATAGAAAACATATTGAGGATGTGTCAAATTATAAGTGTCTTCTAGCGAAACTCATTTGCCTCTGTCAAACTAGACCTTATATAGGCATATATTATAGGTTGTTAAAGTTCTTAGCTAGTACATGCCTGTCTAGAAGGGAAGCGAAGAAGTCGCTCACATGATTATTCGTACTCAAATATTTACCCAAAATAAGGAATTTTTTTACCTATTGACTCGACTAGTCACACCAAGCTGAGTGACAAAGTCTATAATGGTAACACCCCAACCTAGTTTAATAACAAATCAGCTGTCTGGTCGGGTCCCGTGATAAGAGGTAAACTAAGAAACAATACTACAACTAGTACATATCAGACATGATTAAATAAAGTACTAAAAGTAAGCTTTGATCAGAAGTAAGAAAGACTAAAAATGGGTAAAGACGTGCACCTCAAATGCTGATTCACAGAGCCACTAGTAAAAAAAGAGTCAAACCGTTTGCATTTACTGAAACTTTAACATTGTCTTATACATTCAAACCAATAAGTCATCCTAATATATTGCTCAAATACAAGTACAATAATTGAACTAAAAAGAAACAATTGAAACAAAACAAGAAATAGAACGAAGGACCACGTTGCTTATCCTATGCATAGTTTCCCACTAGTGACCCCTATAAAAACAAGTTCTAACCGGGTCAGACCCACTAGAGGGTAAGAAAGACTACTCCCAGTAATACTATAAAAATACATAATTAACTTGTAACCGAAAATATGTATATAGTTTATTACTACATGTGTTGAATCATGAAATTGTAAAATTTTAAGTTGTCATCTGAAATTATACATTATGATTTCTCTCTTGTTACCTGAGATATTACTTGTTCTGATTTTTAGATACCCTGTTTATTTTTCTAAAAATTTGGTATTCTAATTTTTATGGCTTATGATTTGCATGTCATCACTGATATTGGAACTCAAATGGCGACATGAAGACTCCCTGAATAGAACTGGAGTGCTCCCTGAAAGGAACGCAGCTCGCAACTGTAAACTCCAAGTCTGGAACAACGATTGACAACCCCTCGTCTGAGGCTCATCTGAACTGCAGGTCGTATGAGAAAGGGGTCGCTGATGAAGTTTTCAACTTATTTACACTTTTCATCTTCTTCTGATATGTGTAAAAATACATATTTATGTTCGTTTTTGTTGTGGTCATTTGTAACTGAATTACATGGTGTACATAACATAATAATCAATAACTGGTTCCGTTATACATCACTTAGTCCTGTGATAATTATTTTACTGCGCTCTCTGGAGTAACTTTATTATTTACACTTCTTTAATAACTAAATTACGCAAAAGATCTGAGATAACTTAAAAATTACATATATTTACTGTGATATGTCTAGCCAAGAGCAGTCGAATTTCTTATATCAGTGTTATGATACTCGTAGACGCGGTGCAGCGTCATGATTTCTCTTGATTGCTGAATTCTACACAGAAGTATCCTTCCTCGCACCTGGGGTTTCGACGGGTACTTAATAATGATAATTAAGCGAATTGGACAAGGTAGTTTACACATTATAAAAAAATCCTTACTTACCCTTAGCAAGAGTCGTTATACTACGACAAGTTTGAGTCGGAGAGGAAACGAGCCTCCATTGATTAAATTTCGGCCAACCTTCCCACCGCTAGGATTACTCCAAACCTAAAAGAAATCAACCTGCTAAAATTAGGAGATCCACAATTATACCTTGGGGTTTAGAATCTAGGATGAACACAAATAAGAACGGAAAGAGGAAGTATTTACCCCTTTGCCAAGAGTCAAACTTGATGCGTCACACCGCAAAGGGGAGCCCCAGATCTCACAAAAAGGGCGGTTACTAATAATCTTAGAGGGGCGAAAACGAAACCCTAAATAGGCTAAAAATTATCATGAGAGGAAAAAGAAATCAAAAAATTAACCCGTACTGAGGAGCGAAGGTCCACTTGGCCAAAACAATGGCCGGACAAAACTAACTACAGATGAAAACAAAGCAGGGATGGTTGACGGTTACCTGCGCAAAATAGGAGGGGAGAGGAGAAATGGCATCGACACTTCGGTGGATAAATCCAAAAAAATTTCTGGATCAAAGAGCAAGGATAAAGGCTGGAGGTGCATGCCAGAGGGGCATACAACCAACGCCTTTAGCGTTTACTACATCAGCACTCGACGGAAGAGGGGGAATCGGCAACTCCATCGGGATACAAGGGTTTTGCACAAGGGAAGTTATGGGTTAATATGGGGCGACTGACAAAAGATACAATTATTATAACTGAGAACCGATTATATGGAGGATTTATTTTATTTGTTATTATTATCAACTTTTTAAAGCTTCCAATTACTATAATGCTCTCTAAGGCATCTTAATTTAAGCAATAACGCCCCCCGCAACCTCAAAGTTGTGCCGAGACTAATTCCAAAATTTTATTAATCTGACTTTATTTAATCTATAAGTTGCCCAAAATGAAATCATACCTCGTCATGACGAAGTTCTGTTCAATTATGCTCGCGGTCGATCTCTGAAATTTATATAACATGATGCATTAATATTCGGGTGTTACAATAATGATATCGATTGGGCTAGTTCTGTCAATGATAGACAATCAACTACTGGAAATTGCTCATATGTAGGTGGAAATTATGTAACCCGATCAAGTAAAAAGGAGAATGTCATTGCTCTTTCTAGTGCAGACATTAAATACAGATTTATGGCTAAAGGCATTTGAGAAGAAAGATGTTTGAGCATTCCTAGGAGAGATTTAATTCTCCTAAAGATTAACGTGTCGATTATATTATATCAATAATGCAACAATTATCATTTAGCATAATCCTGTTAAGCACAATCTTACAAAGCACAATGAAATTCATTAGTGATAAAATTGAGCATGAGACCAATTGTAGTCTTATCTGATGCGGAGCATAGACGAGAACTTGCAGTCGATGACGAGTTTGGGGCCCATTTGGGGCTGATTTGGCCGCTTTTCATATATGATGTGTAACATTCCTCAGACAACTCGACCCCCTAGGAGTGGTTTTGTTCTGACTAGGTCATGACAAAACCAAAGAAGCCAAAGAAGACCAAGTGGAATTAGGAATAAAGGTGATTGGGATGAATGGTATGCAAAAAGTAGATTCCTAAACCCTAGTTTAGGATGACCATGAGGCTTCACCATGACTCTAAGACCCAACAATGACCTCACCAATCTGTTAAAAGGCCCTAATGGTTCATTTGAGTCAACTCAGGATGGCCAAGTTGACCAAGGATCACCTTAGGCCTAAATAGGGCAAGGTACCCTAACTAGGGTAAATGTGCCCTTAATGAGCCCAACCAACCCTACAAAGGTCTTCCTTGACCTAAAGAGGGTTCAATGGGTCACCAAAGACCCATTGGGGTTCAACCATAGAGCTTGAGTTGACCTAAGTCAACCCTAACCCAAATGGGTCAAACTGACCTACATAGGGTCAATTGACCTTCCCTTAGCCAAGTAGACCCCACCCATTCCCTCTTAACCCTAGAGTGAGTTCAATGGGTCACCAAGGACCCATTGGGGTCAACCCTAGTGGCTAAGTCGACCCAAGTCAACTCAAACCCCAAAGTGGTAAAAGAGCCCTTAATAAGGGTCAAGTGACCTTCAAGGTGCCAAGTCAACCCTACCCATCCCTACCTAGACCCTAAGGGAGGCCAATAGGCCAACAAGGACACATTAATGGCAACTCAAAAGGTCAAATTGACCTAGGTAAACCCTAGTCTAGGTTTGGTAAAACCTAGCTCAAATGGGCTAACCTAAGCTCAAGCCCTCTTTCCATTTGGGCTAACCTTATTTCCATGAAAAATATGGGTTAGTGGGCTGCCAATAGGCTAGAGTGGTCAGCAAAGTCAACCTTGATGACTAGGAGAGAGAAACTCCAACTCCTCATTAATGGGGGAGAGAGAAATGGTGAAAGAGAGCCATTCATGGCCAAGGAGGCAAGGAGCCATTCTTCATTGGCCTATCCAACTCCCCATTCAATCCAGGAAGACCAGGGGTACATTTTAGTGGTTGTTCATGGCCGGAATGGTGCTATCGCACCATGGCCAAATTGTACCTTCAATGGCTATTGAAGCCTTGGCCACTCCCTTCCACCCTTTATGGCTAGATTCAACTCCTCTAGGGAAGAGGAGGAGTTTCTAGCCATTTCCTGGCTGGATTGAGCCAACATTCATTCCCCACCACCATGGCCGAAATTCACCTTAAGGAGGCATTAATGGCCACCACAAGCTAAACCCCTCCCCTCCCCCATTTTTTTCATTTTAAAAGCATCACAGGACTCCAAACATTCGTTTCCACCCTTGCCCCGATGATCCCGAGTTACTTCACTGTGCTGTTGAAGAAACCGAGCATACGCCACCATCGGAAATGGCATCCCGATGATCAACCCGCCTCCAGGCCGCAAACAAGGTCCTCCCCTTCCTCTTTTCCTGTGGGTAGATCATAGGAATTGTTAGGGCTAATATTCAGGCTCAATTGAGCCCGATCGGGAGAAGTTTTCTACTGGATTATCCGCAAAATTAAGCTTGTCGCGATGGCCGCAATCAGCCCCTCTGGCGGCTATGTCGTTGCCTAGTGATTGCCACAACCTCGGCTGAGGTGGTGGTGGCGGTGGCCGACCAGGGAGGTGGCCGGGTGGCCGGCGGTGGCGGCTGGAAGTATCCCCATGACGGGTCAATCCTACTCGTCGGCTAGAGGAAGAAGATGAGCCAGAGCTGCTGGATCTTGCGTCAAGATTCGTGCAGGAGCATTATATTAACATTTCATTTTAATGATTTGTGTCACCCTATTTCAATTACTTTGTAAATTAATTTAAAAATATTTAGAGATTAAAATAGAGAAAGTTGTCAACATATAAATTGTAGCCCTATGGGTCTAATTTAATTTAAAATTGATTTGAGTCAATTTGGACATCTGTCTTGACCAGGGCCCTCTTTTTTGTGGGGTCTATACCTAGGGTTAGACAGAAACTAAAATGAGTGCCCCCACTTCATCCCTTGTCCAAATGACCTGAAATTTGGACAGGGAGTCACCCTAATCTATACCTAGGTCCTGCCAAAAAAAAGAATTTGTCGGGAAAATTTTCCTATAGTTTTTTAAATTATTTAAATATCTAGGGTAATTTAATTCGGGAACCAAATGACCTCTAAATCCTCCCAAATTCTTTTGAGTGGTCCATGGGGTCATCATGAGTATCTGTATAAATTTTCACCTCTTTTTGAGTTGATTTGAGTAGAAATTGATCAAACCCTAGCCTTGCCCTAATGAGGGGTATTTAGGTCAAAAGTGCACTTTTTGTAACGGTCTCCCCAGCCCATGCTAGCAAGAACGGCCGCCGGCACCCCCAACATCCATATCGAAAGGGTTCAGCCTAACCAAGTCTGCAGACCACACACCCCAAAGCCTCTCCACCCCTGTTTCTCGGTCGCGGCACATTGTTGAGGTCGGGTCTCGAACCCGCAACCTCCTTGATAAGGAGCCATCAAACCACTCCTCATCACTAACTGAGCTGCAGTGCACAATCCCTGAGTCACCCCTGCACAAGTATAGTTTGGGGACAAACTAAGAAGCGGAAGCAGTGGTGTGCCCATATGGGGGATTACATGTAAATAGTCCACTGTTAATTAGGTTTGAGTCGATTACTTACAATGACTTTTGTTACGCAGCCTCCAAC
The DNA here is from genome assembly GCA_039513925.1 of Platanthera zijinensis. Lineage (NCBI taxonomy): Eukaryota > Viridiplantae > Streptophyta > Magnoliopsida > Asparagales > Orchidaceae > Platanthera > Platanthera zijinensis. The sequence goes on from CM077092.1 coordinate 128,825,375, forward strand.
ACAACCTACACTACAGGGCGGAGTCCAATAGACTCTGAATGTTGCACAACCTCCCCCGATCCCCACTCCATTCCTACAGTCAGAGATGGGGCAGACTCTGACAGCCATTCTTAAGGCTTTTAGGGCCCAGCAGGTCCCGACTCCGCAGCCAAAACCGGGGGCCAATTGGCTGAGTATCTTTCTAGGAATTTCTCCCCCATCTTACTTGGTGACAGAGTCGGCTGTTCAGACAAAGGAGTGGCAAGATATCATGTATGAGATGCTGACTGGGATACGGTGCCCTTGGGAGGAGAGGGTGCCTTTGGTGGTCTATTGCTTGGAGTCCCATGCCAAGAGATGGTGGAAGACGTCACTGGACACGATGTTTGTTGATAGAGAGGTTGCAGAGATTGCTTGGGAGGAGTTCAGGGCCACACTATTGGAGCATTTTGTTCCGCAGTCGGCAAGATATTAGCTGTAAAGACATATTTCTACAGTTGAGGCAAGGAAACAAGACGGTGGTGGAGTACCACCGGGAGTTCAATCATCTGGCCCGGTTTGCGGATTCTTATCAGTTGGATGAGGCAGGATACACCAAGAGGTTCTATAAGGGCCTGCGAGAGGATCTGAGGGAGGCTTTGTTGTTCGTATCCGATGGTCCTATTCCTCGAATATTGGAGATGGCGAAGAGTATTAAGGAAGATTGACACACTACTCGAGGTCAGAAGCGGCCAACTGAGAATCAGGGTCGGGGAGCAAGAGATGATCAGCGAAGGGGCCGCTTTGCTAATTGGTGAGATGAGAGAAGAGCAGAGGATCAGCCTCATCAGGAGGTGAGATAAGAGCAGAGGGAACTAGTAGTGATTGCCCCTCAACCTGCCCAGATGCGGGAGATGTAGAGACCCGGGGGTATGGAATATCCCCCGCCAGAGTGCTTTAAATATCATCAGGTGTGGAATATCCGGAGAAACTAACCCATGAAGGGGGCACCACTACCAGCACCACAGGCTGCCCCGCCTGCTCAGTATTTTGGAGGCCGAGGACGTGTCCGAGGATATGGATACCAGGGTGGAGACCGCATGCAGGAGAGGGAGCAAGTGTATGCACTGGATCTGGCTGAACCACAAATCCCAGAGTAAGTGATCACAGGTACGCCAGTAAATTTTAAGTTTTCTTTCCTAAATATTTAGACTCATGGATATAGATTTTACATACTAGGACAGAAAACCATAACTAGATTTCTAAGATATTTAATTACCCCAGGCACAATCTTCATCAGCGGCAAGCCCGCTTATACGCTGTTTGATACGGGTGCTTCACACTCGTTTGTGTTGGAGGCCTTCGTGGAATGGTTGGAAGGTGTAGAGCGATTCACAGGCTTGATGATGAGGATACAACTACCCAACGGATTGGAGCTGTTCACCTCTGCCCACTATAATATGGAGGCGGAGAGTGGAGGGAAGGAGTTTGAAGCACCAATAACAATCCTAAGGATGCCAGCTTATGATTTGATCCTGGGCATGACATGGTTACATTGGAACCATGCCCAGATCGACTGCATGTCAAAGAGGATCACCGTGAGGCATGGGGATTCCCATATCGTCATCGATGGTATTAGACCTATTCCCCCTTACTTTCTATCAACTCTACAGGCTGTCAAGGCCCACTTACAGGGGGAGGAAGTCTATGAAGTGCTATTTGAAATGGCTGAGGCCAAGGATTACATCTCTGATATCCCGGTGGTGTGGGACTTTGCTGATATATTTCTAGAGAAGCTGTCAGGCTACCCCCATACCAGGAGCAGGATTTCTGGATACAGTTGGTGCCAGGGGCTAAGCTGGCATCTAGAGCTCCTTACCGAATGGCCCCAAAGGAGTTGACGGAGTTTCAAAGCCAACTGCAGGAACTAGTGGAAGCCGGATTCATCCGTCCGAGCTCTTCAACATGGGGAGCCCCGGTGTTATTCGTCAAGAAGGACGGGACACATATATTGTACATCGACTACCGAGCACTGAACAGACTGATAGTTCGGAATACCTATCCAATGCCAAGGATAGATGAGCTGTTTGATCAGCTGGAGGGGGTGCATTTCTTCTCAAAACTTGATTTGAGTTCGGGCTATTACCAGCTGTGGATTCGGGAGGAGGACATTCTTAAGACTGTCTTCAGTAGCATATATAGGTTATTCGAGTTTACCGTGATGACCTTTGGGCTCACGAATACACCGTCGGCATTCATGAGCCTGGTGAACTCGGTGTTCGAGGCTTATCTGGATGTGTTTGTCATCGTGTTTATTGACGACATTCTCATCTACTCGAGGACAGAGGAGGAGCACACAAGACATCTGATGCTGACTCTAGAGAGACTACGGGAGCACCACCTTTTTGCAAAGTTCAGCAAATGCCAGTTTTGGTTGAAGAAGGTGGCCTTCCAAGGCCATATTATCAGTGGAGCTAGGTTGGCAGTGGACCCGGCAAAGATTCAAGTAGTTCGGAATTGACCGTAGCTGAAGGCGGCCACAAACGTGCGGAGTTTTCTAGGACTTACCGGTTATTACCAGAAGTTCATTGAGGTATTCTCTCAAATTTCCCTCCCACTCATATAACTGATGAGGAAGGTTGTTCCCATCGTCTGGACCCCGTAGTGGGAGATGGCTTTTCGGGAGCTGAAGGATCGACTCACCTCGGTTCCTATTCTTATTCTTCCTTCGGGGAGAGAAGGATTCCAGTTCTACACCGATGATTCCTACCAGAACATTGGAGCAGTGCTAATGCAGAAGGGCCACGTGATTACTTTTGCTTCCTGCCAGCTGAAGAAGCATGAACAGAACAACCCTATTCATGACATAGATATGGGAGCGTTCGTGTTTGCTTTGAAATTCTGGCGGCATTATCTATACGGTGTCCACTGCGACATATACTCCGATCACAAAAATTTGAAGTATGTGGACACGCAGAAGGAGATGAATATCAGGCAGAGGTGATGGGTAGAATTTCTAGCAGATTACCAGTACGAGATGCATTACCACTTAGGGAAGGCGAACATGGCAGTCGATGCACTGAGTCGGAGAGCCGCCAACTCCAAAGCGGAGCCCTAGATTATGTCCATGGAGCTAGTGCAGAAATTAGAGGATATGCACATCATGCTGGTGTCGTCTTATTACCCTGATCTTTATGTGGAGTATTTAGCAACTATGAGTGCCACAGAAGACATTCGAGACCGAGTTAGATATGAGTAGAGACAGGATGCCAAGCTGGAGACGATATTCTCGAGCCTTAGAGGCAGGTAATTCTAGGGATTACACATTGAAAGATGACCTGGAATGCTTTAGAGGATGGGTTTATATACCAGAGGGAGGCAAGGTCCGAGAGGATATCATGACGGAGGCCAACTACAGTCGGTATTCAGTACACCCGGGAGTTACGAAGATGACTACGGATCTGAAGACGACCATGTTCTGGCCAGGCATGAGGAAGGATATCACCTACTTCGTGACCCACTGCGAGACATGCCAGCTAATGAAGGCAGAGTGCAGAAACCCCGCAGTATTTTTGCAGCCACTTCTAGTGCCGGAGTGGAAGTTCGAGGATATCGTGATGGACTTCATACATGGCCTTCCCCAATCGCGGACGGGAAACGGTTCGATCTGGGTAATCGTCTACCGGCTGACGAAGGTAGCCAGATTTATTCCGATCAGAAAGGATGACTCGGTTGGTGTGCAGTTTTGGAAATTCATGGAGCAGTTCGTCCGTTATCATGGCATACCAAGGACGATCGTATCGGATTGGGATGGACGGTTTACGTTCAGGCAATGGAGATCAGTGCATGCTTACTTGGGCACTCAGCTGACTTTAAGTACAGCTTTTCATCCCCAGACTGAAGGGCATACGGAACGCACCAACCGGACCATGGAAGATCTGCTGCGACTATGCATTCTAGATTGCAGAGATCCTTGGGAGAAGCTGTTGCCACTGGTTAAATTCTCAAATAATAACAGCTACCAGTCCAGCATCGGGATGGCTCCATATGAGGCCATATAAAGAAGAAGGTGTAGGACTCCGGTGTCATGGGTACAGGATGAGGATCCGAAGGTTTTGTGCTCGGAGTTTATTGAGGACACGGAGTCTGAGGTGAGGCTGATACCGGACAGGATGTTAAAGGCATAGAGCCGACAGGATAAGTATTACGACGCTCGACATCGTTAGGTGGAATTTCAAGTGAGGGACCGAGTATTCTTTAAGATATAATCGATGCATGGAGTTTCACGGGTGCGTGGTCGAAATAAGAAGCTCAGCCCGAGATATATGGGGCCTTACACGATCCTGGAGCGGATCGGTCAATTAGCATACAGGATGGAGCTGCCACTGGAGCTGGCAGGTCTGCACAGTGTATTCCACGTATCTTCTCTTAGGAGGGCTCTACTACACTCGGAGCAGCATATTACGACCACGGATGGGCCGGTAGCCTCTGATCGGTCAGTTCACCTGGAGCCGGTCCGTATTGACGACAAGGGGATATGAGTCTTGCGCCACAAGAAGGTTCGATTAGTAAAGGTTCTATGGAGGAATCACGGTTAGGAGGAGGACACTTAGGAGATGCAGGATCTGATGCAACAAACGTACCGAAATCTTTTCAGTTAGGTTTTCCTCACAACCTCTCGGGATGTTACAATTTACTTTTCATATTTGAAACCCCGTAGGCCTAACTAGAATTTTGAGGACGAAATTTTTTTTTAAGTATTAGGATTTGTAACATTCCTCAGACAACTAGACCCTCTAGGAGTGGTTTTGTCATGACTAGGTCATTAAAAAACCCTAGAAGCACAAGAAGGCCATGTGGACTTAGGAATAAAGGTAATTGGGATGAATGGTTTGCAAATAGTAGATTCCAGGGCCCTTATTTAGGATGACCATGAGGCTTCACCATGACTCTAAGACCCCACCATGGCCTCACCAATCTGTTAAAAGGCCCTAAGGTTTCACTTGAGTCAACTCAGGATGGCCAAATCGACCAAGGATAAACTTAGGCCTAAATAGGGCAAGGTGCCCTAACAAGGGGCAATGTGCCCTTAATGAGCCCAACCAACCCTACAAAGGTCTTCCTTGACCTAAAGAGGGGTAAATGGGTCACCAAAGACCCATTGGGGTCAATCATTGAGCTTGAGTTGACCTAAGTCAACCCTAACCCTAAATGGGTCAAACTGACCTACATAGGGTCATTGACCTTCCCTTAGACAAGTGGACCCAACCAATACCCTCCTAACCCTAGAGTGAGGTCAATGGATCACCAAGGACCCATTGGGGTCAACCCTAGTGGCTAAGTCGACCCAAATAAACTCAAACCCCAAAGTGGTAAAAGTGCCCTTAATAAGGGTCAAGTGACCTTCAAGGTGCCAAGTAAACCTTATCCATCCCTACCTAGACCCTAGGGGAGGCCAATAGGCCAACAAGGACCCATTAATGGCAACTCAAAAGGTCAAATTGACCTAGGTCAACCCTAGTCTAGGTTTGGTCAAACCTAGCTCAAATGGGCTACCTAAGCTCAAGCCCTCTTTCCATTTGGGCTAACCTTATTTCCATGAAAAATATGGGTTAATGGGCTGCGAATAGGCTGTAGTGATCAACAAGGTAAACATTGATGACTAGGAGAGAGAAACTCCAACTCCTCTTTAATGGAGGAGAGAGAAATGGTGAAAGAGAGCATTTCATGGCCAAGGAGGCCAAGGTCCATTCTTCATTGGCTGATCCAATTCCCCATTCAATCCAGGAATACCAGGGTCTATTTTAGTGGTTGTTCATTGCCGGAATGGTACTACCACATCATGGCCAAATTGTACCTTCAATGGACATGGCCATTGAAGCCTTGGCCACTCCCTTCCACCCTTTATTGCTAGATTCAAATCCTCTAGGGAAGAGGAGGAGTTTCTAGCCATTTCATGGCTGGATTGAGCCCACATTCATTCCCCACCACCATGGCCAAAATTCACCTTAAGGGGGCATTAATGGCCACCACCAACTAGACACCTCCCCCATTTTATCATTTTAAAAGCATCACAAGACTCCAAGCATTCATTTCCACCCTTTCCCCAACGATCCCAAGCTACTTCACTGTACTGTTGCAGAAACCGAGCGGCTACACCATCGGAAATGGCATCCCGACGATGAACCCGCATCCAGGCCGCAAATAAGGTCCTCCCCTTCCTCTTTTCCTGTGTGTAGATAATAGGAATTGTTATGGCCAAGAATCGGGCTATATTGAGCCTGATCGGGAGAAGTTTTCTCCTAGTTTTTCTAAAAAATTAAGCTTGTCGGGATCGCCGGAATCCGCCCCTCCGGCGGTTGTGCCGCCGTTAGGCGATAGCCACCACCTCGACGGAGGTGGTGTTGGCGGTGGAGGGCCAGGGAGGTGGTCGGGAGGCCGGCGGTGGCTGCTGGAAGAAGCCCATGGATGGTTCAATCCTACTTGTCGGTTGGAGGAAGAAGATGAGAAAGTCCCGCTGGATCTTGAGTCAAGATTCGTGTAGGAGCATCATATTAACATTTCATTTTAATGATTTCTGTCACACTATTTTAGTGACTTTGTAAATTAATTTAAAAATACTTAAAGGCTAAAAAAGGGAAAGTGGTCAACATATAAATTGTATCCCTATGGGTCAACTTTAATATAAAATTGATTTGAGTCAATTTGGACATCTGGTTTTACCAGAGTACTCATTTTGGTGGGGTCTATACCTAGGGTTAAACAGAAACTTAAATGAGTTCCCTCACTTCATCCCTTATCCAAATGACCTAAATTTGGACAGGTAGTCACCCTAATATATACCAAGGTCCTGCCCGAAAATGAGAATTTTTGGGGACAATTTTCCTTAGTTTTTGAAATTATTTAAATATCCTAGGGTAATTTAATTAGGGGCCAAATAACCACCAAACCCTCCCAAATTTTGGTGAATGGTCTTTGGGATCATCATGAGGATCTTTATAAATTTTCACCTCTTTTTTAGTTGATTTAAGAAGGAATTGAGCAAACCCTAGCCTTTCCCTAATGAGGGGTATTTAGGTCAAAAAGTGCACTTTTTGTTACGGTCAAAAAAGTGCACTTTTTGCTACAGCTCAGTTGGTGATGAGGAGTGGTTTGAAGGCTCCTTATCAAGGAGGTTGCGGGTTCGAGACCTGACCTCAATAATGCATTGCGACCGAGAAAACAGGCGCGGAGATGCTTTGGGGTACATGGTCTGCAGGCCTAGTTAGGCTGAACCCTTTCGAGCTGGATGATGGGGGTGCCACGGCCGTCCTTGCGAGCATGGACTTGGGAGGTCGTTACATGATATGCCCAGATCGATGATTGGACTCCGCAAGTCTGTTCGGATTCGCATTGTGAATCAATTTTACATATTATTTTACTATTTTGCATTTTATTTTGATGTATTTAGGTGGCCCCACTTTCGGCCAATCATAGCCATAGATGGTGGGATTCCCTAATCCTCATTTTATTAAAAATAGATGGCATGTGGGTTGAATGGAGGCAGTGCAGAATTTTGTGAAAAGAAATCCCAGATTCCAGCGATCAAGTCACGATGTCAACTCCGTGGAACCCTAGGTGATGACTCTATCTTCCTCCCCAAGGTATCCCCTAACCCTAGACTTTTTCCCCCTCCCAAAACCCTCCTGCAGCCCCCCTAGGTGATGACTCTAGGTTGAAGGAAGGGTTGAATGGAGGTAGTTGAAGGAAGGGTGAAGGAACATGCCTGTTTTTATTCAGTGTTACTATTCAAAGAAATGAAATGAACTATTAACTTTTATAGTTTTTTTTCCTCCCCTGTCAACTACCGGCCAGACACAGCTCCGCTGCTTCCTGCTAAAACCCTGAAGCCGCCAGCCCCTGTTCTCGCCTCTCCAAACATGCATGTTCCTTCACCCTTCCTTCAAACGCTGGTCGTCCAGGCCTCCCCTCCTCCAACAGCACCACCCACCGGCCACCTGTCAAGCAGCAGACCTCCCTGCTCCAACTCACCCCCTCCCCCACCAATCCTCCCCATCATGGATCCACCTCATAATAGCCCCAGTTTCCAGATCAGTCCAGATCAAGAAATTTCAGCCCCCGATCAACTATTTCTACCACCCGTCCAACACTCCCTAACCCCGATCCGTTACTATATCATCGGATCTACCCACCCCCCGCCCGGATCTCCACCTACGTGGTCAGATCTATCCATTTCCGGTCCATTTTTCATGTTTCGCTACCGAGGACAGCCACCTCCATTATTTCCACGCCGCCGGTTCCACTCTCGATCGCCGAACCACGCATCCGGCTCCGGAATCTTCATTGCCTCGGTCCGCCCACTATTAAGTGTGTATTGTTATATTCAATTATTATTATTCAGCATTCATTTATCTGATTGGACATAATATTGGCTTGGATATCTCATATGGTAGTAGTTTGTTAGATAAATATTGTGATTTGCAGGACTTTATTCACCGCATGCTCTAGCTTTGGACTTCCACGCGGAGGAAAGCTTAAGCTTGCTTTTGTCCAAATAAATTATTCTGTCATGCTTTTGAATTATTTGCGTCGGTTGATTTTATTTATTATCCAATTGTGATCTAACCGTCGGACTTTTGCATAGCATGTAGGCTTAGGTCGCTGATTTCTCGCTGCCCATAGATTCGCCTTGCATCAATTGGTATTAGAGGGAGGTTGTGTATAGCTAGGCTGCGTGCACTTTTCGATACGCAGTCGTAGAGTCTATAGCTTTTTAATATGTCTATGTGTCTCAATTATTCCTCTCCTCACTTTGGATGTCTCGAGTCCACTTGCACCCACCCTTTGGTCAGAGGTGTATGAAATCTAAGGACGCAATTAGGAAGATGATTTATGAGGTAGGCAGTAGTATGAACTGTATCACCCCAATAATATTTAGGGAGATTCATGTGGAGAAGGAGACATCGGGCAACCTCAAGGAGGTGCCAGTTCTTGCGCTCAGCTACCCCATTCTGAGTTGGGGTGTAAATACAGGAGATTTGATGTATGATGCCAAAATCACTCAGATATTTCTCAAAGTGGGAGTCAATATACTCACAGTCATTGTCACTGTGCAAGATCTTAATGTTAGCACCAAATTGAGTAGTGACAATCTTATGAAAACGTTAAAAGAGGTAAAAGACATCGCGTTTATGTTTAATTAAATATACCTAAGTATAACAAGAGTAGCAATCAATAAAAGAAACAAACAATGAGCAATCATAAATCGATGCAGTAGGACTGGGGCCCCAAACATTGATATGAATTAGAGCAAATGGAACTGAGTTATGTGGAGACATAAAAGGAAGTGAACTACGATGATGTTTAGCAGTTCACATACATCACAATGAAAAACACAAAACAAAGTGGAAGAAATAGTACGAAGAAATAACTTTATAATAACAAAAGCATAATGTCCAAGGGGACAATGCCCGGAATCCAAATTAGAGGTCTGATCTACATGAAGAGTGTAGATAAAGTTCTAAACCTTGTATATACTTCTTGAATACCGAAAAACAAGTATGAGTACAAATATATAAGATAGGAGAGAGTAAGATCTAGTTATACAAATAATGTGGGACTAAACACTAACTCCTACATGAGTAAATACATCATCTTTCCTAGTAGTTTCTAACACTCCCCCGCAAGTTTGAGGGTACAAGTTGTAGGCACCAAGCTTGGACAGGAACTGATAGTAGAGACGTAGTGGTAAAGCCTTGGTGAGGATATCAACAACTTGCTGAGCAGTAGGAACATGTGTTAACTCTATCTTCTTAACTGAACCTTCTCCCGAATGAAGTGACAATCAACTTCAATATGTTTTGTCCATTCATGGAAGACCGGATTCTTGGCAATGTGTATATCAGCTTGATTGTTGCACAATAAAGTTACGGGCGAGGAGAGCTTGACTCCTAGATCAACAAGAAGACCCTCAAGCCATGTGAGCTCAGACACAATAGCTGAAGACTTATAAAATTGCCGAAATAATATCTGTCCCAACCATCTTAATCAAGCGCTAAAAAGTTCTTAGCCTCTCATCCGGGATGTGGGTGGAAGTAGGAAAAAATTACGAAATAGAAAGTACTTACGCTCACACTCTGTCTTAACAGAAATGGAAACTAAGCAATAATAATAAAAGTTTGAAGAATTACTTGAAAACTGAAATTTTATTACTTAAAAAAGTGTTATACAGTAAAGAACCCAAACTATGGTTAGGAAAATATCACTCAAATGCTACTCATAAACACTATATTAAACTATGTGAAACTCTACCAGTTCCCTTAAAACATAAACAAGAGCCATCTATTTATAGCTGAAAAAATAGAGGTATACACCCCACTTACACGCCCCCTAGGGCATGTCGCCTAGGTGTGTTGCTTATGTGGCAGATAAGATGGTCTATAGATAGAAATTCTGGAGGCTTCTAGATCGGGTTGGAAAAGTACACGAGCGTGACATCTAGTTCATGGGTGTATCAATTGGCCGTATCTGCGAGCGTGGCTGATAGACTTCGGTGGGGCATGACAACTGGACTTCTTTCTTGGTCACGGGCGAGGTCACGGGCGTGATAGCTAGAACACGGTCATGTAGCCTGGGCATGACGGAGCATGCTGGCCAAACTGAACTGAATTGCTGGAATTGTAGGTTTTAAAGTTACACGTCCTAGGTCACGCCCGTGACTTAAGGTGTGACTTTGGAAAAAATGTCGGTATGCCCAAATGGGTACAATTACCAGCAGAGCACAAATAAGGTCAAGTTAGAACAAAAAATCAAAAAGAAAGGATTTATTTAGGTATGTACACAATATAATTACATATTTTCTTAAAATTAAACTAAAATATAAACTAAAAATATGTATATTTTGCTACTCATCAAATACCGCCATACTTAAGCTTTGCTATTCTATAGCAAAACTAAGAGTCGACGATACATACAGTTATAAAATTTTTAATTTAACTACCAATTTATTTAAATTAAGGGAAGGTAGACATAAAGATCCGGAGTATAAAGAGTTATATCCTGCATTATGCAAATGATTTAGCCAGAGATAAATGTTCGTAGCTAAAAGACTTCTTGAGAAAACTAAAAAACAAGCAACATTGTAATCATTAGTAACAAGTTAAATTGGAATTATAGAAATTGTACCTTGAAAAAAGATATGATGGAAAACAGACAACCTATTAATTTTGGTCTCTCAAAATTTTAAGCAAAATTAGATCAATTTTTAGTGGTTTTATGGTGTACACACTTGGTTTTCCGCCTATAAAGTAGGCTTTGATGTAGGATGTGATGGATTTTATCCTCTCATCCTTTTTATACTCTTGCTTTGTTACAACTGCTTAGGAAAATATTTTCTAAACCAGAAAAAACTTTGTAGAACTGAACTTCATTTTAACCCAATGTACATGTTTAATAGCACATACTCCATTTCGTATAGTCTTTTAATATTTATTGGATACCTATATTACAGAATGAAATCTTATTCCCATTTATATAAGTTCTTTTCTTTTTTAGGAGCACATACTCCTAGATGCTTTCGTGCGTAATAAAACATGCCGAGCAAATAATAGATAGGAGGTTCCAAAAACAATTTTGATAAAAGATTTTGAGAGCAACTGTAATAGCTTGAAAATTCATATATTTCTATAAGAGTGAAGTTAAGATAAAAGTAGTCTATAAATGTTTAGCAAACATAATACACATGCCTCTATTTATCATAAACAAAAAGTAGTGCTCAAAACAAATCCTATAACTTAAAATAAAATACAAAAGATATTCTTTAAAACTTAACCTCGAATATTTAGATCTATCTATTTATAATAAATAAACGACTAGCAAATTGAAAAACTAGATAATTGTTTATACATCAACTCAAAAATATTTTTGGTTTTGGAAAAGAGACAAATGAAGTAGGGGTTTTAATTTTATTTTCGGATGATTGACTAAGCAAAATATATACTATGGTGAATGCTTTTTTTTAAATATATATATGAACATGGCTGATAAAATAGTACGTATTAAAACAAGACTTGAAAAAAATAGATTTTGGAAAATACATATACATATAAATGCGGTTTTTAGATAGGCAATACACCCCCATACTTATGTTGTGCATAAGTATGAAGAAAAAGTTGCTATATACAAAATTGAAAGTAACAATAGAGTAAAGAGGCTTTCCTGATTTGAGGTCTGGGAGGCCGTAAGAAAAACATGTACAAAAAGAACAAGTATAAAAAGCAGATTACTATGGGGTGCCTCCCATAAGCGCCTTGTTTACCGTCACGTAGCTTGACTTATTTAGTGGGATGATTTATATGTTAGGGAAGGTGTATGATTCCATTTGTTTATTTGAAAAGTCCCTCACAAGGAAAAGTTTTAAGCGGTGCTCATTTACATTAAAAGAGCCTAGTTTTGGATGAGAAATAAGAACAGTACCATATTACCAAACCTCTTTGACAATAGAGGGGCCGGACCATCGGGATTTTAAATTTCTGGGAAAAATTTGAAGGCGTGAGTTATAAAGAAGGACGAGATTGCTCGTAGAAAAAGATTTAGGAAATTTTATTTTTCTATCATGATAAAACTTAGAACGCTTCTTATAAAATTTATTGCTTTCGTAGTCATTGGCACGCCCTTCATCAAGTTTATTTAGGTGATATTTTCTTTGTTTTGAGGCTAAGTTCATATCAAAGTTTAAATATTTTAGCACCTAGTATGCGCGATGTTCTAATTCTACTAGAAGATGACACGCTTTTTCGTAGACTAAATGATAAGGAATACAATCGATAACGGTTTTGTATGTCGTGTGATAAGCCTAAAGTGCGTCATCAAGTTTAAGCGATCAATCTTTTCGATTGATGGCTACAATTTTCTCAAAAATATGCTTCAGTTCCCTATTAACTACCTCCACTTGGCCGCTCTTTTGCGGATGATAAGCGGTGGCTAGAGGTGGGTACTTCTACTTTATTACATTTACTGAAGGTTTTAGTAGATACAAATATGTGTATCTTATGATTTGCAAATTCGGAACCTTTGAAAAGTTCAAAGAGTTTAAGAATGAAGTAGAGAACTAGCTTGGTAAGAGGGTTAAAGCACTCCTATAAGATCAAGATGACGAATACCTAAGTAATGGGTTTCGTGATCATCTGAAAGAGTGTGGTATTATATCACAGCTCACTCCACCAAGAATGTCTCATCATAATAGTGTCTGAGCGGAGGAATCGTACTCTATTAGACATGGTGCGGTCGATGAGGAGTCATGCAGATCTATATGTTTCCTTTTTGGGTTTTGCCTAGAGACTGCTACTTTTAAATTAAATCGTGCTCCAATGAAAATGGTTCTGAAGACACCATATGAGATATGGAATGGGAAGAATCCTAGTGTGTCTTTCATTAAGATTTGGGGTTGTGAGGCATACGTGCGGCATCAATTACCTAACAAGCTGGAACCCAAGTTTGATAAATGTTATCTTGTAGGGTATCTTAAGGAAACTAAAGGGTAATATTTCTACCTGCCGTCTGAGGGTAAAGTGTTTATCGCGAGGACTGGTGTCTTTCTTGAGAAAGAGTTCTTAAGTAGAAAGACTAGCAGGTATAACTTGAAGAATTTCAAGAACCACAAATAGTGAATGAACTAGAATTGGAACCTGAACAAGGACTACAAGAAGTTGTAGCTAGAGAACCTGCTCAAGAAACATAAGTTCCACATAGATCTGGTAAAAAAGGGTTTGAGCCTGAGAGATATGGATTTCTCGTATCTCAAATAGGTAATGTGTTGCTTATGGATCATGATGATGAGCCTACAACCTACCAAGAGATTATGAGTGGATCGGACTCTGAGAAGTAGCTTGAGACCATGAAATCTAAAATGGTCTCCATGTATACAAACCAAGTTTGGACCTTGGAGGAACCACCTGAAGGGATACAACCTATAGGGTGCAAGTGGGTCTTCAAAAAGAAGACTGACATGGATATGAATGTATAGACATTTAAGGGGCGTCTGGTGGCTAAAGAATTCAAGAAAATTCATGGTGTTAACTATGATGAGACCATTTGTAACATACCTCAAACAACTAGACCCCAAAGCTAATTTTGTCATGGCTAGATCATGATAAAATCCTAGGAAGCCCAAGAAGACCAAATGAACTTATGCATGAAGGTGAAAACCCCCTTGGGCTAAAAATAGTAATTTTCTGCTACCCACCATAGGGCTTGACTCTAGGGCTTCAACTTGACTCCATGACCCCACCATAACACTCCTAACCCATAGGGGAGGCTAATGAGTGACTAAGGACCTATTGGGGTCAAACCAAAAGGCCAATTTGACCCAAGTAAACTCAACCTCGGTTTAGGTCAAACTGGCATAAAAGGCTAGGAGAGAGAAAGCTTCACGTCCCCTTTAATGGAGGAGAGAGAAAGTGGTCATTCAAGGTGTTTTGAATGCCCTTGACCACTCAACTCTCTCCCAATTGATGGGGAATCATCTCCCCTCATCAGTTAAAGTAGACCAAAGGTTTTCCCCCTCCACTATTTGGTTGGATTCAGGAGAATTTCATCGCCGAAATTCTCCTTCATGGCCATTAATGGCATTGATGCCATGGCAACTCCCCTCCCTCATTTGGCTATTTTAAAAGCTTCACCAAGCTGAGAGGAGGTGTTTCCACCCTTCCCCTAAAGAAATAAAAGCATTTGGCTGTACTGTTTGCAGAGCACTCGAAGCTTCAAAATCCGGCAATGGCGTCCCATCGATCGCCAAGGCTTCACGGCTCCCAAAAGGTCCTGTCCCTCTCCTCTCTTCTAGTGGATTGATCCACTCTTAACGGTAGTCGGGATTGAGGACAATTGGCCCAAGATCAGCATGGACTAAAGCTTGGTTTTCAAGCTTTAAAATTCCATGCCCAAACCTCTAATCTAGCAACCTCCGGCTGGCCAGCCACCGCCAATTGCCAGCCACCACCTCAATGGAGGTGATGGTGGCACTGGCCGGCCAGAGTGGGGCTCAGGTGGCTAAGAAAATGCCACCCAAAATGGCCCAAGACGGGCAAATCCCGACCGTTGACTCCATGAAGAGGATGATGGGATGCCGTCAATTATTCTTTAGGATTCGTGTTGGCTTATTTTATAATATTTCATTTTAATTCATTGATTCTGTCACACAACTGATAGTAGTTAGAACTAATTATTAAAAATACTTATATTCCCCTACAGTGAAAGTGGCCTAGATGAAAGTTGTATCACTTTATATCTAGTTTATTTTAAAATTTGTTTTAACCAATTTGGGTTAGTGGTCTGACCACAACACTCAAAATGGTGCAAACTATACATAGGGCTAGTCAGAGATTAAATTGAGTGCTCCCACTAAACCACTTGTCCAAATGACTTGAAATTTGGGAACGGTGTCACACTTACCGATACCTATAACATATCCAAAAATAATAATTCTTGGAAAACATTTTCTTATAGTTTTTGTAATAATTTAATAAACCATGTAAGAATTAATTAAGGGGTCTATGGACCTCAAAATCAACAAAAATTTTGGTGGTTGTCTCTTAGGGTCATTATATGACTCTGATAAGAATCTCAGCCAAATTGAGTTTGATTTGAATAGGTTTTGGTATGACCAAAATTTTGTCCCTTAAGGGTAAGTTAGGGCAAAAGTGTGCTTGGGCATAAGGGGCCAATTCTCACCCAAAGGGGTTGGAACTTTGGTCAGAGCCCCAAGGTCGGTAAAAACACCCTCTCATGGAGTTTGAGCTGGATTGGGGTTGATTTGACCTAGGACCCTATTTCAAACCCTAAGGTTGAACTTTGGGGGTTTCTGAAGGATATGGAGCGATATGTCCTTATATGGACTTGGAGTTTTGTCCATGTGTTCATAAGGTGGTGAATAGCCCTAAGATGGAATTTGGGGACATTTATACTTAGGAACACAACTTAAATCAATTGGGAATCGTTTTGGCATATACCTTTTATGGAGACAAAAATGGGGTCTTACAAACTAGTATCCGAGCAAACATCGATCCAAAGAGAAAACGTCCACAAAACCTTAGGCCACCCCGCCCAAGCTTAGTTTGTGGACAAACTAGAAGCGGAAGCAATGGTGTGCCCATAAGGTCGAATCACATTCAAAAGTCCACTTTTTGTTAGTTCCACTTGTACATTAAATAACAATTGGAATTTTCCTTGTAGCCTGCGACGAACCCTACTCCTTAGCAGGGTACACCCTAAGCACAAAACATGGTTCCAACCCCGCCGGCTCTTACTCCGTTCTAGAAGACGGAGATGGGGCAGACACTGTCAGCAATTCTAGAGGCCTTCAGGGCACAGTAGGGTCTAGCCCCACAGCCTAATCCAGGGGCTAACTGGCTGAGTGTCTTCCGGGGGCTTTCTCCTCCATCCTACCATGGCACATAGTCAGCCGTTCGAACTGAGGAGTGGCTGGACATTTTTTATGAGATGCTGGCAGTGATTTGATGCCCAACGGAGGAGGCAGTAGCTTTGGTAGTTTCCTGCTTGGAGTCACATATGAAGAGATGGTGGAAGTCACTGCTAGACACCACCTTTGCTGGAGTGGATCGCGCAGACATCGCCTCGGAGGAGTTCATAGCAGCTCTATTGGAGCATTTTATACCTCAGTCAGCGAGGGATGAGCTAGATGATAGATTCCTGCAGTTGAGATAGGACAGAAGGACGGTGTTGGAATACTATCGGGAGTTCAATCATGTTGCCCGCTTTGCGGACTCATATCAGTTGGATGATGCGGGCTACTCAAAAAGGTTCTAGAAGGGCCTTCAAGAAGACATGAGGCAGTCTCGCCTCTTTGTCTCTGATGGGAGCTTGTCCAGGATATTGGAGATGGCAAAGAAGCTGGAGGCAGCCTAGCTTATAGTTCGGGGCTGGAAGAGACCGGCCAATGACTCAGGGATTAATGGCAAGAGGGACTAGCCCAGAGGTCATGTCAATGGGGAACGAAGGAATGGGGATAAACCCCGCCAGGAGAACAAGCAGGAGCAAAGGAACCTAGTGATTTTGGCTACTCAGCCTTTACAGATACGGAAGATACTGAGGGCAGTGGAGGGGGCACAGACATGCTTCCAGTGCAACTAGTCGGGGCACTTCAAAAGGAACTGCCCCATGAGGGAAGCACCCCTACCAGCACTTCAGTATGCCCCACCTACTCGGTAGTATGGTGGTCGCGGATGTGGTCGAGGATGTGGATTTCAGATTGGAGACCGCAGACAGGATAGAGGGCAAGTCTATGATTTGGATCTGGCTTAACCCTAGAACCCAGAACAGGTAATAGTAGGTACGTCGGTGACTCAAGTTTTCTTTTCTTCCCTAGAAGCTAGGTTACAAGGATATAGAATTGCTAGAAATAGGAAGGAAAAACTATTACTAGATTTCTAAGACATTTAACAAACACAGGGGTAGTCATGGTATCCGACAAGCCTGCCCACACCTTGATCGACACAGGGTCTTCACACAATTTCATCTCGAAGGACTTTGTCAAAGGAATGGAGGGCATCAGTTTATACGAGGGAGTCACCATGAGTGTGTGTCTCCCCAATGGGATGGAGATCCAGTCCACGACAAAATGCCTCCTAAGGGTGACCAGTGATGGGTTAAACTTCGAAGCTCCGACGAAAATCTTAAGCTTACCGGATTTCGATATGGTTCTGGGAATGATATTGCTCACCTGGAACCATGCTCAGATTGACTGCCCAGCAAGGAAGGTCGTACTTAGATACAAAAAGACCTACATGACCTTCGAAGGTATTAGCCCAATTTATCGCCATCTACTCTCTTCTACTCAGGCCGTCAAGGCCCATATGCTGGGAGATGAGGTATACCAAGTATTATTCGAGATGACCATGGCCCAAGACCCTATAGCTAGCATTCCAGTGGTGTGGGACTTTGCAGATGTATTTCCAGAGAAGTTTCCTGGGCTACCACCGCATCAGGAGAGAGATTTTCAAATATAGCTCGTGTCGGGGGCTAAGCTTGTATTTAGAGCTCCTTATTGGATTGCCCCGAAGGAATTA
Organism: Platanthera zijinensis; assembly: GCA_039513925.1. Lineage (NCBI taxonomy): Eukaryota > Viridiplantae > Streptophyta > Magnoliopsida > Asparagales > Orchidaceae > Platanthera > Platanthera zijinensis. The sequence goes on from CM077092.1 coordinate 128,843,413, forward strand.
GTGGAGTTTCGAAGCCAGCTTCAGGAGTTAGTAGAAGCAGGGTTTGTCAGGTCGAGTTCTTTGTCTTGGGGAGCTCCTGTGCTTTTCGTTAAGAATAAGGATGGGACACTCTGACTGTGCATCGATTATAGGGCACTGAACAGACTGACAGTCAGAAACATGTATCATCTACCGAGGATCGACGAGCTATTTGATCAGTTGGAGGGAGGGCACTGATTTTCAAAGCTGGATCTGAGTTCAGGGTACTACCAGCTGTGGATTAAGGAGGAAATCCCGAAGACCTCTTTCAGCAGTAGATATGGGTTGTATGAGTTCACCGTGATGCCCTTCGGGCTCACGAATGCACCATCTGCGTTCATGAGTTTGATGAACCTGGTGTTCGAGGCCTACCTAGATGTCTTCATCATAGTTTTTATTGATGACATCCTAATCTATTCGAGGACTTAGAAGGAGCATGCGCGTTACTTAGCATTGACTCTGGAGAAGATCTGAGAGCACAAGGTTTATGCTAAGCTTAGCAAGTTCTAATTTTAGTTGAAGGAGGTGCCCTTCTTGGGCCATATTATCAGTGGAGTAGGACTGGAAGTGGATTCGACAAAGGTTCACACAGTACAAGATTGGCCAGTGCTAAAGATATCCATTGATGTGAGGAGTTTCCTAGGACTTACCGGTTACTATCAGCAGTTCGTAGAGAGTTTCTTTAGAATTGCCATCCCGCTACCATCTCTGACGAAGAAGGTTACTCCATTTGTTTGGATGCTGCAGTGTGAGGCTGCCTTCCTTGAGTTGAAGAGTCGGCTTACCTCGGCCCCAATCCTTACCCTTCTATCTGGGAAGGAAGGATTTCAGGTTTATACTAACGCGTTGTATCAGGGGATGGGTGCCATTTTGATGCAGAACGGGCACGTGATAGCATATGCCTCTACACAGCTGAAGAAATATGAGCAAAACTACCCGATGCACGACTTGGAGATGGGAGCAGTTATCTTCGCTTTTAAGATCTAGCGGCACTACCTCTACGGTGTCCATTGTGATATTTTCTCTGATCACAAGAATTTGAAGTACATGGACATGCAGATGGAGCTAAACATCTGACAGAGACGTTCGGTAGAGTTTTTGTCAGACTACCAGTATACCATGCACTATCATCCCAGGAAGGCCAATGTGGTTACAGTCGCTCTGAGCTAGAGAGCCATCACATCAGGAGTGGATCCTCAGATGATGGCTCTAGAGCTGGTGCAGATGTTAGAAGAGATGCAGATATCACTTGTATCCGAGGACGATCCAGACCTTTACGAGGAGTACCTGACATCAATGAGTACCACTGATGACATCTGGGATCGGATCAGGGATGGGCAGAGGCTGGATGCGAGGATGGAGCCGATATTCAAGGCCTTGGAGGAAGGCATGATAGGTGATTACCCTTTGAGAGATGGGCTTCTTTGCTTTAGAGGCATAGTTTACATACCGGTAGGAGGGCAAATTCGGGAGGATATCATGACAGAAGCACAATGCAGCAGATATTTAGTGCCCTCGGGGATCACGAAGATGGCAACAGATCTGAAGAGGATGATGTATTGGCCAGGCATGAAGAAGGATATCACATACTTTATGATGCACTGTGAGGCTTGCCAGCTCATAAAGGCGGAGTGCAAGAGTCTGACCGGATTATTACAGCCACTTCTGGTGCCGGAGTGGACGTTCGAGGACGTAGCCATGGATTTTATACATTGGCTACCCCGATCTCATGCGGGGAACGACTCAATTTGGGTGATCGTCGATTGGTTTAAAAAGGTGGCTAAGTTTATTCCAATCAGGAAGGACGCTCCGGTCGGTGATTTGGTACGGAAATTTGTGGAGCAGTTTGTCCGCTACCATGAAGTGCCCAGGATGATCGTGCAAGACCTTGATGGACGATTTACGTCCAAGGAGTGGAGGTCAGTTCTGTAACATCCCATTTCCGGCTAGACCCTAAGGAGTCAGTTGGTCGTGACAGAACGCTAGGAAGCTCAAAAATTGAAATACATCTACCGAGATTTCGGGTCACGGGTTGGTCACGCCCGTGACCGACCTGTCACGCCCGTGACTTAGGGCGTGACTCCTTCGACGATCGTCGATCTCAGGGAGACAATCGTTGGGCGCAGAATTTTCAACCCGGGCCTATCACGCCCGTGACCTATGTGTCACGCCCGTGACCTAGGGCGTGACCCCTTCGACGATCGTCGATCTCAGCGGGACGATCGTCGAAGCACAGAATTTGCATCATGGCCCTGTCACGCCCGTTACCCAGGTGTCACGCCCGTGATCAAGGGCGTGACCCCCATCGGAGATCGTCGATCTCAGCGAGACGATCGCCGAGCGCGGAATTTGCCTGATGACCTGGTCACGCCCGTGACCCATTTGTCACGCCCGTGACCTAGGGCGTGACCACCCTTCGACGATCGTCGATCTCAGTTCGACGAACGTCGAACTGAGAATTGGCCACCCAGGCCTGTCACACCCATGACCTATGTGTCACGCCTGTGACCAAGGCCGAAACGTCAGCCAGACTGGAAATTTCGTTAACCGACGTCGTAATCAATTCTGATTATGGAAAGTTACACCAGGAATATTTATGGGTCGTTTCCTACTCTAATTATTTAGTAAAATAAGGAAATGTTGGTCCAATAGGAAATCGCTGGCAAACACCTCTTCGTTTCCAGCGTTTCAACTGCCTCTACCATAACCGAAACACCATTAAGAGGAGCCTTCATGACCATAATTGCTTACCTCTTTCCCCTCCCCACTTTTGATCTATAAAAGACTCCTTAAAGCAAGAGGAGAAGGTTACACGCTCGATCAAACGGATTCAGATTCCTCCCCTTGCTGTTGAAGAATTTCCGGCGACGCCGCCACCGCGCAAATGGCTTCCCGACGGTCTGCATGCCTCTAGCCCGCGAACAAGGTCCTCCCCTCCCTCTTCTTCTGCAGATAGATCTTAGAAATCATTAGGAGAGATATCGGGCTCAAAAGAGCCGGATCGGGTGAGCGTTTCCCTAGTTTTCCAAAAATTTCATGGTGGCGGGTTCGCCGGAAACCGCCTCTCCGGCGGCCGTGCCGCCGCTCGACGGTAGCCCTCACCTCAACAGTGGTGGTGGTGGTGGTGGCCGACCAGGGAGATGGCTGGGTGGCCAGGAAATGGCTTTAGAAAAGCTACAGGTTTCAAGCTTTTTTTTAGGTTGCTGGTTCGGGCTAAAGGAGAAGATGAACAGTAACATTTTATTATACTATATCTTAATTAATTCCCTTTACTGTGCACTAGGTTTAAACAAAAAATTATTGCCCGTAGGGGCTGAAACATAAAAAGTGGTTAATATAGAAAATGTAGCCCTTGAAGTCTAGTTTAATTCAAAATTGATTTCACTCAATTTGGAGTTCTGGTTAGACCACAACACCCTTTTTTGGTGAGGTCTATCCATAGGGCTGTCTTGAACTTAGAAAAATTCCCCACTCCAATCCACTGGTCAAAAAAACTTGAAATTTGGGGTGTGGCCTAATCTTATCTATATCTAAGTGTTATACAAAAATTAGGATTTTTGGAAAATATTTTTCTATAGTTTTTTGAAAAATTCAATAATCCTAGCATAATTTAATTAGATGGCTAAATGACTTCCAAACCCTCCCAAATTTTGGTGAGTGGTCCCTGGATTTATCATAAGGTTCTGGTAAAAATTTCATCTCATTTGGAGATATTTTGATTAAGTTTTTATCCAACCCTAGGTTGGTCCTTATAGGATAATCTAGGATCAAACACCCCCTAGGTATTTTGGTGGTCATATCACCTCAACAGAGGCTGATATTCTGTCCAAAGGCTGTTTAGGGCATGACACACCCTCCAAGGGAGCTTGGGGTGGTTTTTGGGGTTTATCCCTAGGGAAAATCCAATAATGGTGGTTTTTGGGGTTGTGAAGGTCATGGGGTCAAATGACCTTGGACTGACTTAAAATTTGGTGGAGAGAACCATAGAGCCAGTATAGTTCTCTGGACAAAAGTTTAGGGTATTTGGAGACAGCTACGCCACCTAAAATCCTAACCCTAGTTTAGGTCACCAACTTTAATTTGAAATTTTTAAGCTATCTAATGAACTTCAAATCAAGTAAAATTTGGGCAAAGGGATTTTCTAGTCAAAATAGACATGATATAATTTTGTTGAGATTTTTGGGTTAATTTATACAGTACTTCATTTACAACTCTAATTGTGCCCTAAATATTTATTTTGATGATTATGGAATTTCTGTTCACTGGAATATTATGAAATCTTGGATTAGGGCATCTTATAGCATGTTATACCTTTTGAATTTTTCTTAGAAATTTTAACTGATTATTTCTGGTACATATTTCTTTAAAGTACTAGTTGTGACATGGAGTCAAAAATACAAATAATGTTTAATTACTGTCTGAAAAATTATGAAATTTGGTCAGTGGGTGTTTAAAGTTATGTTAGTCACCCTGTAATTTTCTATGGAATTTTAGATGATTTAAAAATAGCATCTCCTTCTCTAAGCTAGGAAAGTCAGTATTTTATATTAAAATAGTTTCAGAGCCCAATTGTTTGATAAAAAATTATGGTACTTTGATTCTGATGGTTTTAGGTCACCATAAAGCTTATATAATTTTCTTGGTATTTTTGGATACATATTTACAGTACTTTCTTCATAATATAGTAGAAATAGCCTAAAATGGTAAATTAGAAAATAATGGCCTAAACACCTCTGGAATTTCTCAAAACTTGGAATTGCTGTTTAAATGTCTCATAAGATTTTTACTGATTTTATGATGATTTATTGTTGGCTCATTAGTGCCCTTCATGTTCATACTAGGGCATTTGGAATCTTAGAATAAATAAATTAAATGCCCGATAAATAGGAAAATTTGGGAATCTTGGTCTTAGCTATATTATGTCACGATAGACCTCCAGTAAATATTATAGGAGATTCGAAAGACAAATTGGAGTACCTCCCCTCATACTCCTCACGTATCTTAGGATGGTCTGCATATAGTAAAACAACGGAAACTGAACTAGAGCGGATAATGAACTTGGGAGATGGAATTTTGGTAGTTTCTGGTTGGTTATGGCAAGCTAAGTTAAAGACCATTATTTGGGTCAGGATTGGTAGAGTGTGAGACTGGTTAAGGTTAAGTAGCGTACGGGAACGACGAAAGATCGTCCACCCCGAGTAGTAGTGGAAGAGTCTTAATACGCTAGGGCCAGATCTAAAGTAACTTAAAAAGGGGATCAGGTAATGGGTATCAACTAATAACAATAAGTGCCTTGCGAAAGGGAATGGTGGGTTTCAGCTACCATCATAGTTCCTAGTGCCCTTGAGAGCCCTTCACGGGGAATACCGGGGGCAGTCCTAGGCTAATGTAAACTGTAGAATTAATAATCTAAAGAGCAACTAGTATAATTAGGGTTGCACACACATGCACCCCGATAGCTAGAAAGGTAGGATAATTGCTTTGGTTGCCATTCAGACGGTAGCTCTGAAGGTAGATGCACGGACGGGACAGTCCGGGGAGCCGAGGGCTCGAGGGTTGGAGTACAGAATAAAGGTGGTGGGTCTTCGATATCTGATTGTCGTTCACACCGGCAATGGTATGTTGACTCGGCGGTATGGGACACTTAGCCAAAGAAAGTCTGGTGGGTACAGCCAGCAGTAGTAAGCGGATACTCTAGGTTGTGTTTTTCTAGGGGTGTACGGAAGGGCTAGGCCCGGTAGTGTGGATACCCGCCTAGGAGTGGGGGGCCCGACCCACTGTCTCCGTTTGCCACTACGGAGGTTCCTGGGAGTGAAGCTAGCTGCCCGAATAGGGGGAACTAAAGGTATGTACGCATAGAGTCATGTGCGTAAGTTGCACTTGCATGAATCATGGCATAGCATATCAATACACTCATATTTGCATACAACTGACACCCCAATGTATAAATCGGTATGGGACTTTTTATACGATGGGAGCCTTGTAGAAGACCCCTTAACTTATAAGTTTGTATGGGCATTCATATAAGTTAAGGTTACCTACTTATTTACTTGCTTGTTTACTTACTGTTCTCTAGCTACCTTTTTATACAATTGCTACTTACTACTTCTCTTCTTTACCACTTACTACCATAGAATTGCTAGTTGTACTTTGTTCTAGATAGTTTTTAGAATAACTCCCCTGTCACCTGCTTGATTATTCTCCACCTTTGTAGCTTCCCTTTCCTCCTCTCTGCCCGGTGCTTAGGAGCCGTGGGGGGAGGGGTAGGGGATGATAGGGCTTAGTCTTTATGACTAATGGTTTTCGAACCACAACATTACAGGAGCTTCGGATGGGAGACAGGGACCAGCAGTCCAGGGACCAGCACCAGCGAAGTACGGTACGCTTGGAGGTGGGTCAGTCTAGCACCGGTGCACCTACGACTAGCTGCGTGAGTGATTAGTATTTTTATAGCTTCCGCGATGAGTGAATTATAGTGAGCACTCTGATGTACCGGGCTCGAGCCCATTTATCTATTTCCTGTTATTATCTACTGATGGACTGGATGTGATTTCACTTTTTTTTACATGTTTCTATGGACTTGTTTACATTTTATATATAATTACTTCTCTCTCTTGTGATCGAAACGGGCTGGCAGAATTGGCGTTTTGTAGTGGCGGCATTCCCGCGAGTCGGTGCCACCGCAAAGCGACAATTCTGGGCTAAGACCCCGATGGTTTAAGAAGAAAAAAAACGGGGTCTTACAAGTGGTATCAGAGGAAACCTCGTTCGAAAGAGAAGTAGTCAACAAAATCTTGGGCCACCCCCGTGCGAGCTTAGTTTACAGACAAACTAGCAGCGGAAGCAGTGGTGTGCCCATAAGGGAAATCACACGTGAGAGTCCATCCTAACCCTTCTTAAAATTCCATTCATTCGCTCTCTAACAAACGGAATTTTTGCTTGTAGCCTACGACGAACCCTACATCACAGTAGGGGACACCCCAGGCTCCAAATGTTGTCACGCCTCCACCGGCTCCAGCTCTGTTCCAGCAGATGGAGATGGGGCAAACACTGACATCCATTCTGGAGGCCTTCAGATCTCAGCAAGCCCCGGCCCCACAGCCAAACCCCGGGGCCAATTGGATGACTATCTTTCGAGGACTTTCCCCACCATGCTACCAGGGGACGGAGTCTGCAGTACGTACGGAGGAATGGTTGGATACCATTTATGAGATGCTAGCAGGGATTCGATGCCCCACGGAGGAGGCAGTCGCTTTGGCAGTCTCCTGCTTAGAGTCACACGGAAAGAGGTGGTGGAAATCTCAGTTGGACACCACCATTGCGGGGATGGACTGCGCTGATATTACTTGGGAGGAGTTCAGAGCAGCGCTCTTGGGACATTTTGTACCTCAGTCGGTGAGGGATACCTGGAGGATACGTTCCTGCGATTGAGGCAGGGGAACAGGACTGTGGTGGAGTACTATCAGGAGTTCACTCACCTGGCCCGTTATTCAGACGCTTATCAGTTAGACGATGCTGGCTATGCCCGGAGGTTTTATAAGGGGCTGCAAGACGACATGAGACAGGCCCTCCTTTTCGTCTCAGAAGGGAGTCTGGCCAGGATTCTGGAGATGGCTAAGAAGAGAGAGGCGGATCAGCTTACAGTGAAGAGCCAGAAGAGTCCGGCTGATGATACAGTGATTGGAGGTCGTTGAGACCGTCCTCGGGGCCAGGTTATTGGGGAGAGAAGGAACGGGGATCAGCCTTGTATGGAGTTTGGGTAGGAGCAGAGGAGTCAGGGGGTACTGGCTCCCCAGCCTATACAGATGCTGGAAATGCCAAGGACAGCTGAGCAGCCACCGGTATGCTATCAGTGCAACCAGTCAGGGCATATCAAGAGGAACTTCCCTATGAGGCGAGCACCCCCACCAGCACATCAGGGCGCTCCACCTCCCTGGTAGTTTGGCGGACGAGGACAGGACCGAGGACGAGGATTTCATGATCGAGGCCGCAGGACAGAGAGGGAGCAGGTGTATGCTCTAGACCTGACACAACCCCGAAACCCGGAGCAGGTTATCGCCGGTATGGCAGTACTTTTAATTTTTCTTCATATAAACTAGTATTCTAGACATAACCTAGTTAGAAATTAAGAGAAGACAACTACAAAAAAATATATATAATAAGACACTTAATTACCCCAGGCATTGTCTTTGTTAGCGGCAAGCCCGCTCACACCCTCTTCGACACTGGTGCTTTGCACTCGTTCATGTCGGAGGATTTCGTGAAAGGACTGGAAGGTGTGGAGCCATTCACCGGGAAGATGATGAGGATGCGCCTACCCGATGGATCAGAGATAATGACCTATGCTCATTGTAATATGGAAGCCAGGATCGGCGAGAAGGCATTTGAGGCACCAGCGACGATTCTAAAGATGCCAGATTACGATCTGATCCTGGGCATGACTTGGTTGTGCTGGAACTATGCCCAGATCGACTGCGTGGTGAAGAGGATCACTGTGAGGCACGGCGACTCCTTCATTGTCATCGAAGTTATTATACCAGCACCTCGTACCTTATTATCGTCTGTGCAGGCCGTTAAGGCCCACCTGCAGGGGGGAGAAGTTTATCAGGTCCTTTTTGAGGCAGTCGTGGCCAAGGACTCCATTTCAGATATTCCAGTAGTGCGGGACTTCGCCGACGTGTTTCCGGAGAAGCTACCAGGGCTACCCCCGCACCGAGAGAAGGACTTTCAGATTCAGCTCATACCGGGGGCTAAGCCGGTATCCAGAGCTCCCTATCGAATGGCTCCAAAAGAGTTGGTGGAATTCCGAAGCCAGCTTCAGGAGTTAGTGGAGGCCGGGTTCGTTCGGCCTAGCTCTTCACCATGGGGAGCTCCGGTGCTGTTTGTTAAGAAGAAGGACGGGACCCTTCGACTGTGCATAGATTACCGGGCCCTGAATAGGTTGACAGTCCGGAATACTTATCCCTTACCAAGGATAGACGAGCTATTTGACCAGCTGGAGGGAGCCCATTGGTTCTCAAATCTAGATCTGAGGTCAGGGTACTACCAGCTTCGCATTTGGGAGGAGGACATCCCTAAGACGGCCTTCAGCAGCAGATATGGCTTGTACGAGTTTACCGTGATGCCGTTCGGGCTCACGAATGCACCCTCCGCATTCTTGACTTTGATGAATTGGGTGTTCGAAGAGTATCTGGACGTCTTCGTTATCGTGTCCATCGACGACATCCTTATCTATTCAAGGACGGAGGAGGAGCACGCGAGACATCTGGCCTTGACCTTGGAGAAGCTGCGGGAGCATATGATGTATGCCAAATACTGCAAGTGCAAGTTCTGGCTAAAGGAGGTGGCCTTTTTGGGCCATGTCATCAGTGGAGCAGGTCTGGCAGTGGATCCGGCGAAGGTCCAGGCAGTACGGGATTGGCCACCACTAAAGTCGGCCTCTTAGCCTATAAACTAGAGCTACCACCAGAGTTAGCGGGATTGCATGACGTCTTCCAACGTATCCTCACTTCGGTGGGCTCTGCTACGCCCTGAGCAGCTGATTTCCTCGGCAGATGGCCCGGTGGCCTCGGATCGGTCAGTCAACTTGGTGCCTATCAGGATTGACGATACAGCAGTGCGAGTATTGCGACGGAAGAACGTTCCGTTAGTCAAGGTTTTGTAGAACAATCATGGGCAGGAGGAGTATACATGGGAGCCACAGGACTTGATGCAGCAAAAATACCCGGAACTTTTTCGTTAGGTATACCTCACAACCCCTCTCGACAATCAATTTGCCTTCCTGTTTTAAACCAATAGGACTGAAATTTCAAGAATAGGGGCTAATCTTTTGTTTATTGGGGTGTATATACCTAGTTAATTGGGACGAATTAATCTTAGATTTGAAACCGCACAAAGCAAACATAACGTAGAGATGTAATCTTTGAATTCTCATGGGATGTTACAAGCTTCTTTTTCACGATTAGAGTCCCGTAGGCTTAACCTTCATTTCTGGGACGAAATCTTTGTTTTGTTTATTGGGATTTGTAACATCCCATTTCCGGCTAGACCCCTAGGAGTCGGTTGATCGTGACAGAACGCTAGGAAGCTCAAAAATTGAAATACATCAACCGAGATTTCGGGTCACGGGTTGGTCATGCCCGTGACCGACCCGTCACGCCCGTGACTTAGGGCGTGACTCCTTCGACGATCGTCGATCTCATGGAGACGATAGTCGGGCGCAGAATTTTCAACCCAGGCCTGTCACGCCCGTGACCTATGTGTCACGCCCGTGACCTAGGGCGTGTCCCCTTCGACGATCGTCGATCTCAGCTGGACGATCGTCGAAGCGCAGAATTTGCGTCGTGGCCCTGTCACGCCCGTGATTCAGGTGTCATGCCCGTGATCAAGGGTGTGACCCCCTTCGGTGATCGCCGATCTCAACGAGACGATCGCCGAGCGCGGAATTTGCCTGATGACCCGGTCACGCCCATGACCCATTTGTCACGCCTGTGACCTAGGGCGTGACCCACCTTTCGACGATCGTCGATCTCAGTTCGACAATCGTCGATCTCAGTTTGACGATCGTCGATCTCAGTTCGACGATCGTCGATCTCAGTTCGACGATCGTCGAACTGAGAATTGGCCACCCAGGGCCTGTCACGCCCGTGACCTATGTGTCACGCCCGTGACCAAGGCCGAAACATTAGCCAGACTGGAAATTTTGGTAACCGACGTTGTAATCAATTTTGATTATGGAAAGTTACACCAGGAATATTTATGGGCTGTTTCCTACTCTAATTATTTAATAAAATAAGGAAATGTTGGTCCAATAAGAAATCGCCACCTGGCAAACACCTCTTCGTTTCCAGCGTTTCAACTGCCTCTACCATAACCGAAACACCATTAAGAGGAGCCTTCATGACCATAATTGCTTACCTCTTTCCCCTCCCCACTTGCTGATCTATAAAAGACTCCTTAAAGCAAGAGGAGAAGGCTACACGCTCGATCAAACGGATTCAGATTCCTCCCCTTGCTGTTGAAGAATTTCCGGCCACGCCGCCACCGCGCAAATGGCTTCCCGACGGTCTGCACGCCTCCAGCCCGCGAACAAGGTCCTCCCCTCCCTCTTCTTCTGCGGATAGATCTTAGAAATCATTAGGAGAGATATCAGGCTCAAAAGAGCCGGATCTGGTGAGCGTTTCCATGGTTTTCCAAAAATTTCATGGTGGCGGGTTCGCCGGAAACCGCCTCTCCCGCGGTCGTGCCGCCGCCTGACGGTAGCCCTCACCTCAACAGAGGTGGTGGTGGTTGTGGCCGGCCAGGGAGATGGCTGGGTGCCCAGGAAATGGCTTTAGAAAAGCTACAGGTTTCAAGCTTTTTTTTAGGTTGTTGGTTCGGGCTAAAGGAGAAGATGAACAGTAATATTTTATTATACTATATCTTAATTAATTCCCTTTACTGTGCACTAGGTTTAAACTAAAAATTATTGCCCATAAGGGCTGAAACATAAAAAGTGGTTAATATAGAAAATGTAGCCCTTGAAGTCTAGTTTAATTCAAAATTGATTTCACTCGATTTTGAGTCCTGGTTAGACCATAACACCATTTTTGGTGATATCTATCCAAAGGGCTGTCTTGAATTAAGAAAATTCCCCACTCCAATACAGTAATCAAAATGACTTGAAATTTAGGGTGTGGCCTAATCTTACCTATATCTAAGTGCTATCCAAAAATTAGGATTTTTGGAAAATATTTTTCTATAGTTTTTGGAAAAATTCAATAATCCTAGCATAATTTAATTAGATGGCTAAATGACTTCCAAACCTTCCCAAATTTTGGTGAGTGGTCCCTGGGTTTATCATAAGGTTCTGGTAAAAATTTCATCTCATTTGGAAATGTTTTGATTAAGTTTTTATCCAACCCTAGGTTGGTCCTTATAGGATAATCTAGGATCAAACTCCCCCTTGGTATTTGCGTGGTCATATCACCTCAACAGAGGATGATATTCTGTCCAAAGGCTGTTTAGGGCATGACACACCCTCCAAGGGAGCTTGGGTGGTTTGGTACAGGGTAGCCCTAGAACCCTAGGGAAAATCCCATAATGGTGGTTTTTGGGGTTGTGAAGGTCATGGGTCAAATGACCTTGGACTGACTTAAAATTTGGTGGAGAGAACCATAGTGCCAGTATAGTTCTCTGGACAAAAGTTTAGGGTATTTGGAGACAGCTAGGCCACCTAAAATCCTAACCCTAGTTTAGGTCATAAACTTTAATTTGAATAATTAAGCTATCTAATCAAGTAATTTTGTTGAGATTTTCTTGTCAAATCAAGTAAAATTTGGGCAAAGAGATTTTCTTGTCAAATAGCCATGATATAATTTTGTTGAGATTTTTGGGTTAATTTATACAGTACTTCATTTACAACTCTAATTGTGCCCTAGATATTTATTTTGATGATTATGGAATTTTTGTTCACTGGAATATTATGAAATCTTTGATTAGGGCATCTTATAGCTTGTTATACCTTTTGTATTTTTCTTGGAAATTTTAACTTATTATTTCTGATACATATTTCTTTAATGTACTAGTTGTGACATGGAGTCAAAAATAGAAATAATGTCCAATTACTGTCTGAAAAATTATGAAATTTGGTCAGTGGGTGTTTAAATTTATGTTAGTCACCCTGTAATTTTCTATGGAATTTTAGATGATTAAAAAATAGCATCTCCTTCTCTAAGCTAGGAAAGTCAGAATTCCACATTAAAATAGTTTCAGAGCCCAATTGTTTGATAAAAAATTATGGTACTTGAATTCTGATGGTTTTAGGTCACCATAAAGCTTATATAATTTTCTTGATATTTTTGGATACATATTTACAGTACTTTTCTTCATAATATAGTAGAAATGGCCTAAAATGGTAAATTAGAAAATTTAGGCCTAAACACCTCTGGAATTTCTCAAAACTTGGAAATTGCTGTTTAAATGTCTCATAGGATTTTTACTTATTTTATGATGATTTATTGTTGGCTCATTTGTGCCCTTCATGTTCATACTAGGGCATTTGGAATCTTAGAATAAATCAATTAAATGCCCGATAAATAGGAAAATTTGGAAATCTTGGTCTTAGCTATATTATGTCACGATAGACCTCCAGTAAATATTATAGGAGATTCGGAAGACAAATTAGAGTACCTCCCCTCATACTCTTCACATTCTTAGGATGGTCTGCTGATAGTAAAACCACAGAAACTAAACTAGAGCGGATAATGAACTTGGGAGATGGAATTTTGGTAGTTTCTGGTTGGTTAGGGCAAGCTAAGTTAAATTCCATTATTTGGGTCAGGATAGGTAGAGTGTGAGACTGGTTAAGGTTAAGTAGCGTACGGGAACGACGAAAGATCGTCCACCCCGAGTAGTAGTGGAAGAGTCTTAATACGCTAGGGGCCAGATCTAAAGTAACTTAAAAAGGGGATCGGGTAATAGGTATCAACCAATAACAATAAGTGCCTTGCGAAAGGGAATGGTGGGCTTCAGCTACCATCATAGTTCCTAGTGCCCTTGAGAGCCCTTCACGGGGAATACCGGGGGCAGTCCTGGGCTAATGTAAACTGTAGAATTAATAATCTAAAGATCAACTAGTATAATTAGGGTTGCACACACATGCACCCCGATAGATAGGAAGGTAGGATAATTGCTTTGGTTGCCATTTAGACGGTAGCTCTGAAGGTAGATGCACGGACGGGACAGTCCTGGGGAGCCGAGGGCTCGAGGGTTGGAGTACAGAATAAAGGTGGTGGGTCTTCGATATCTGATTGTCGTTCACACCAGCATCGGTATGTTGACTCGGCGGTGTGGGACACTTAGACAAAGAAAGTCTGGTGGGTATAGCCAGCAGTAGTATGCGGATACTCTAGGTTGTGTTCTTCTAGGGGCGTACGGAAGGGCTAGGCCCGGTAGTGTGGATACCCGCCTAGGAGTGGGGGGCCTGACCCACTGTCTCCATTTGCCACTACGGAGGTTCCTAGGAGTGAAGCTAGCTGCCCGAACTGTGGGAACTAAAGGTCTGTCCGCATAGAGTCGTGTGCGTGAGTTGCACTTGCATGAATCATGGCATAGCATATCACTACACTCATATTTGCATACAACCGATACCCCAACGTATAAATCGGTATGGGACTTTTTATACGATGGGAGCCTTGTAGAAGACCCCTTAACTTATAAGTTTGTATGGGCATTCATATAAGTTAAGGTTAACTACTTATTTACTTGCTTGTTTACTTACTGTTCTCTAGCTGCCTTTTTATACAATTGCTACTTACTACTTCTCTTCTTTACTACTTACTACCATAGAATTGCTAGTTGTACTTTGTTCTAGATAGTTTTTAGAATAACTCCCCTGTCACCTGCTTGATTATTCTCCACCTTTGTAGCTTCCCTTTCCTCCTCTCCACCCAGTGCTTAGGAGCCGTGGGGGGATGGGTAGGGGATGATAGGGCTTAGTTTTTATGACTAATGGTTTTCGAACCACAACATTACAGGAGCTCCGGATGGGAGACAGGGACCAGCAGTCTAGGGACCAGCACCAGCGGAGTACGGTGCGCATGGAGGTGGGTCAGTCTAGCACCGATGCACCTATGACTAGCTCTGTGAGTGATTAGTATTTTTATAGCTTCCACGATGAGTGAATTGTAGTGAGGACTCTGATGTACCGGGCTCGAGCCCATTTATCTATTTCCTGTTATTATCTACTGATGGACTAGATTTGATTTCACTTTTATTTACATGTTTCTGTGGACGTGTTTACATTTTATGTATAATTACTTCTCTCTCTTGTGATCGAAAAGGGCCGGCAGAATTGGCGTTTTGTAGTGGCGGCCTTCCCGCGAGTCGGTGCCACCGCAAAGCAGTAATTCTGGGCTAAGATCCCGGTGGTTTAAGAATAAAAAAGGGGGTCTTACAAGTTCAAGCATGCATATGCTCTCAATTGACTTTCAGCACGGCTTTCCACCCTCAGACAGACGGGTAGACTGAGCGCACCAACCAGACATTGGAGGATCTTCTGCGCCTATGAATTTTGGACAGTGAAAAGCCCTGAGAGAGACTATTACCACTAATCGAGTTCTCCTATAATAATAGTCGTCAGTCCAGCATAGGCATGGCCCCATACGAGGCTTTATACGGACAGAGATGTAGGACACCACTATCTTGGATCTAGGATGAGGATCCAAAGGCACTTGGCTCGAAGTTTGTGGGGGACACAGATGCTCAGGTGAGATTGATCTGGATAGGATGTTGGAAGCCTAGAGCAGGCAGGCAAAATACTATGATGCATGACATTGTCAAGTGGAGTTCTAGGTGGGATACTAGGTATTCTTGAAGATACGGCCGATGCATGTAGTCTCATGGGTTCCCGGGCAGAAGAGGCTCAATCCGAGATACATTGGGTCTTACAGGATCCTGGAGCGGATCGGCCCCATGGCTTACAGACTAGAGCTACCACTGGAGTTAGCGGGATTGCACGATATCTTCCAAGTCATTTCACTTCGGAGGGCTCTATTATGACCTGATTAGCTGATTTCCACTACAGATGGCCTGATGGCTTTAGATTGATCAGTCAGCATGGAGCCGGTCATGATCGATGATATAGTAGTGTGGGTCTTGCGGCCTAAGAAGGTCTCGCTGGTCAAGGTACTATGGAGGAACCATTGGAAGGAGGAGCACACTTAGGAGCCACGGGACTTGATGCAGCAGAGGTACCCGGATCTCTTCGAGTAAGGTATACCTTCAATTCCTAGGGATGTTATATACTTTGGCTTCAGTAGAAACCCTATAGGCCTAACCTTAATTTCGGGGACGAAATTTTTTTATATATATTGGGATTTATAGCATCCCTGAAATAACTAGACCCCTAAGATGGTTTTATCATGGCTAGGTCATGACAAAACCAAAGGAAGCTCAAGAAGACCCAATGAACTTAGGCATGAAGGTGAAAACCCCCTTGGGCTGCAAATAGTAATTTTAAGTAACCCACCATAGGGCTTGACTCTAGGGCTTCATCTTGATTCCATGACCCCACCATAACACCCCTAACCCATATGGGAGGACAATGAGTCACTAAGCACCCAATGGGGTCAAACCAAAAGGCCAATTTCACCCAAGTCAACTCAACTTATGTTTAGGTCAAACAGGCCTAAAAGGCTAGCTCAAGTCAAGCCACTTGGGCTAAGCCCAATTGAGGTGGCCCCCTAGCCTCATGAGGGTTATAATCACATAAAAATACACCCATTTTCTGGAATTGCTGACTAGGAGAGAGAAAACTTCACTTCCCCTTTAATGGAGGAGAGAGAAAGTGGTCATTCATTGTGTTTTGAATGCCCTTGACCCCTCACCTCTCTCCCAATTGATGGGGATTCATCTCCACTCATCAGTTAAAGGAGACCAAAGGTTTTCCCCACCCTCTAGGTAGCTGGATTCAGGAGAATTCCATGGCCGAAATTCACCTTCATGGCCATTAATGGCATTGATGCCATGACCACTCCCATCCCTCATTTGGCTATTTTAAAACCATCACCAGGCTGAGAGGAGACGTTTCCACCCTTCCTCTGAAGAAATCAAAGCATTTGGCTGTACTGTTGTAGAGCACCCGAAGCTCAAAAATCCGACAATGGCTTCCCGTCGATCGGCAAGGCTTCACGCCTCCCAAAAGGTCTTGTCCCTCTCCTCTCTTCTAGTGGATAGATCCACTCTTAATGGTTGTCGGGATTGAGGCCAATTAGCCCATGATCGGCATCTCCGAAAGCTTGGTTTTCAAGCTTTTAAATTCCATGCCCAAACCACTGTTCTGGCCATCTTCGGCCGGCCAGCCACCGCAAATCGCCGGCCACCACCTTAACGGAGGTGGTGGTTGTACTGGCCGGCCGGATAGGGGCTCAGGCGGCTGGGAAAATGCCTCCTAAAATGGCCCAAGAAAGGCCAATCCCGACCGTTGGCTCCAAGAAGAGGACGATGGGATGCCGTCAATTCTGCTTTAGGATTCATGTTGGCTTATTTTATAATATTAATTTTAATTCATTGATTCTATCACATAACTGACAGTAGTTAGAACTAAATATTAAAAATACTTATAATCCCCTACAGTGAAAGTGGCGTACATTAAAGTTGTAGCCCTTGGTGTCTAGTTTATTTTAAAATTGGTTTCAACCAATTTGGGTCATTGGTCTGACCACAACACTTAAAATGGTGAAGACTACACATAGGACTAGTCAGACATTAAATTGAGTGCTCCCACTAAACCACTTGTCCAAATGACATGATATTTGGTAAGGGAGTCACACTTACCTATACCTATAATATATACAAAAATAGGAATTTTTGGAAAACATTTTCTTATAGTTTGTGTAATAATTTAATAAAATATGTAATAATTAATTAAGGCGTCTATGCACTTCAAAATAAACCAAAATTTTGGTGGCTGTCTCTTAGGGTCATAACATGACTCTGATTAAAATCTCAGCCCAAATGGGTTTGAATTGAATAGGTTTTGTTATGACCAAAATTTGGTCCCTTAAGGGTAAATTTGGGCAAAAGTGTGCTTGGGGCATAAAGGGGTCAATTCTCACCCAAAGGGGTTGGAACTTTGTCCAGAGCCCCAAGGTCGGAAAAAACACCCTCTCATGGATTTTGAGATGGATTGGGGTGGATTTTTCCTAGGACCATAGTTCAAACCCTAAGGTTCAACTTTGGGGGTTTGTGAAGGACATGGAGTGATATGTCCTTGTATGGACTTGGGTTTTGTCCATGTGTTCATAAGATGGTGAATAGCCCTAGAAAGGAATTTAAGGACACTTAGACTTAAACACACAACTTAAATCAATTGGGAATTGTTTAGGCCTATACCTTTTATGTAAAGAAAGAGGTCTTACACCTTTTCCCCTATTGCTATTGTTAAAATCCATCAGAATTCTGCATGCTATTGCTGCATATTATGACTACAAGATATGGCAGATAGATGTCAAAAAAGCTTTCCTAAATAGAAACCTCCTTGAGAAAGTATATATGACACAACCCGAGGGTTTTGTATCTACAAGTGAAGCCACTAAAATATGCAAGCTACAGAAATCCATGTTTGGATTAAAACAGGCATCTCGATGTTGAATCTGCGTTTTATGAAAAGATCAAAGAGTTTGGTTTTATCAAGAATGAGAATGAACATTTTGTTTATAAGGCAATTAGTAGTAGAATTGTTGTCTTCCTGATATTGTATGTAGATGACATACTTTTGAACGGGAATGACAAACCGACCATACAAGCTGTTATGAACAACCTAGGGAACTTCTTTTTTACGAAAGACTTGGGTGAATCGACTTATATACTCGATATTATGATCTACAGAGATAGATTGAAGAAGTTGATTGGTTTGACCCAAAGTACATATATTGAGAAGGTGTTGAAACGGTTAAACATGCTTGAGTCCAAGAAAGGATTCTTACCCATGTATCATGGTGTGAGTCTCTCTAAGGACCAATGTCCTAAGTCTTCTGAAGATAAGGACCACATGAAGTTGATTCCATATGCTTCAGCAATTAGATAAATCATGTATGCAATGATATATACTCGACTCGATGTCTCTTATGCCTTGAGCATGATAAGCAGGTATCAGTCGGATCCCAGTAAAAGTAACTGGATATACATTAAAAATATCGTAAAGTACTTGAGAATGACTAAGGATATGTTCTTAGTATTTGATGGAGAGGAAGAGCTCGTCGTAAAGGGTTACACGGATGCTAACTTCCAAACTGATAAGGATGACTCAAAGTCTTAGTCAGGGTTTATATTTTGCCTAAATGGAGTAGATGTTAGCTGGAAGAGTTCCAAGCAGGAGACAGTTGTTGATTCTATAATTAAGGGTGAGTATATCGCTGTAACAAATTTAGCGAAGGAGGCTGTATGGATTAGTAAATTCATCGGCGCATTAGATGTAGTTCCTAGCATTTTTGATCTCGTAGTTCTTTACTGTGTCAACAACTGTGCAATTGCACTTGCTTCTAAACCTAGATCTCATCAGTGCTCCAAGCACATACTTCGGCGGTTCCATCTTATTCGTGAGATTGTTGATCGAGGAGATGTGAACATTTGCAAAGTGCTGACTAAAGAAAATATTACGGATCCACTGATAAAGCCTCTCACACAGAGAAAGCATGATGGTCATGATAGATCAATTGGTATTAGATACCTGAATGATCAACTCTAGTAAGAGTCTTGTGGGTTGTATGTTTGTCGGTTGTAATAATTCATTTGATGAATAAAGTACTATACATTTCATTTTATATTTATGGCAAGTTCTTTTATTGTGAAAATTCATTTATATTGTGATATATTAATTTAACGTAATATATGCCCTTAGAATGTTTGCTTCCATAGGAGTTTAGTGGTGACTTAAATGTGAGAGCATATGTTCTTAGAAGCTTCATTCTTAAATGGTCCCTAATCTGCATGTCATCTTAGAAGCTAAGGGCGATGATGATACATTAAGACTAGCATATGCGTTGACTGATGACCGGTTCTCACATGTAAGTATTGTGATATCAAGTCATCGCATGATTACTTGTTAGTGAACAAGTTGTATTGGAAAGACCCACCATGACAATACTTTGTGGATTGTTATATGACGTGTCATAAGTATGGCTCAAGTGGCAATAGTGTTTGCAGTCCTTTGTTCTGAAGTCATAACATTCATCAAGTGAGGAAGAGAATTATTTGATTCTATCATAAGTCCAGTTTTGAGAAAGTTGGATGATAAATGTGGTTATTGAGAATGTTACGAATCATATGGGTGTTTGCATGTGGACAAAAATGAGATTTGTCCTCCTATATGACAGGAGTTTGATCCATGAGCCCCTTGATGGAATAAGACTAAGAAATGCATGGTCATGCGTGGTTGAGTCAATATATGATATTGTACTCACTGATTTCTGGAAGTCAATTCAGGATCAGAAAACTAGGATTGAATAATTATGAGGGTGACACGGTCTATACCCTTAGTTCTATCTGGATGTAAGGGACGAAGGGACATGACAACACTAATACATTGGTCACAATGGCTCTTGAGTTTTAAACTCTTTTAACTTAAGGAGAAATGATGCATTGTAACATCCCATTTCCGGCAAGACCCCTAGGAGTCGGTCTGTCGTGACAAAACCCTAGGAAGCCCAAAAATTGAAATCCATCGACCAAGATTTCGAGTCACAGGTTGGTCACGCCCGTGACCGAACCGTCACGCCCGTGATCTAGGGCGTGACCCCTTCGACGATCGTCGATCTCAGGAAGACGATTGTCGAGCGCAGATTTTTACAGCCCGGGCCTGTCACGCCCGTGACCCATGTGTCAGGCCCTTGACCTAAGGCGTGACCCCCCTTCGACGATCGTCGATCTCCGGAAGACGATCGCCGAGCGCAGATTTTGCATAACGGGCCTGTAACGCCCGTGACCCACGTGTCACGCCCGTGACCTAGGGCGTGACCCCCCTTCGACGGTCGTCAATCTCTGGAAGACGATCGCCGAGCGAAGAATTTGCATCATGTGCCTGTCACGCCCGTGAACAATGTGTCGCGCCCGTGACCTAGGGCGTGACTCCCCTTCGACGAGCGTCGAGCTCAGTTCGACGAACGTCGACCTCAAATCGACGAACGTTCGACCTCAAATCGATGAACGTCGACCGTAGAACACCTGTCACGCCCGTGAAGAAGGCCGAAATGTCGGTTCAGGCCCGAAATTATTCTAATACGCGTTATAATAAATTGGGAATTGTTAAAAGAACCGCACATTTGGCTAATCGCACTGCATTTAAATCTTTTAATACTTAAAATTTATCACTCTAAAAATATACCTGCACCGCACTGCTGCTTCCTCGCACCGCAGCCCTAAAATCCCAGTCTTCTCCTCACGCCTCCTAACGCGCCGCTGGCTCCTCCCGCCTCCTCCAGCCCCCTCCAGCCCTTTCCGTCACCGACACTGGCAGATATCAGCGCCAATGCCGCCTCTCCTCACGCTCGGATTTTACGCCTTTTAGAAATACGCCTTGTACACGCAATTTCAGGAAAAGTCTTCAACATGAAAGTTATAGATCTCGTCGAGATCTACAACATTCGTGTTGAACACTTTTCCTGAAATTGCATGTACAAGGCATATTTCGAAAAGGCACAAAAAGTTAGGTGGTTTTTGGGTGCAACTAGCCAATAAAGAGCTGCGGTTAACAATCACCTATGTTAAAGGACATCTGAAATTTCTTTGAGTGTTCATTACTGTTTCTATGTTTAGAAGTAAATTGTTGCAATATTATTGGTCCTCCTAATGAATTGTGCCTCGAGTATTATTGGTTCATATTATAGATGTCGTTGATGAAAATCACAAATATTTGAAGAAAAGAGCATAATAATTTAGACAACACATTTGATGGTTTTTTTGTATCAAATATTTTTTCTATTGAGTTTATATTAATATTGTAATTCAATGAGAACCTATTTTAATTCATAAATTAAGTGTGATGCGTTTATCTCAATTGCAGTGCGAATAACAATGTGCGGTGCTTTTAACAATATGTGGAAAACTGCGGTGCTTTTAACAAAGCGGTGCGATTAGCCAAATTGCGGTGCTTTTAACAATTCCCAATAAATTCTAGTATAGAAAGTTAAACCAAAAGTATTAAATGGGCCATTTCCTTCTCTAATTTCTTAGTAAAATGAGGAAGTGTTTACCCAATAGGAAATCGTCACCTGGATCAGCCATTTCATCTTCCACCTTTTCCTCTCCCTCCACCGTAACCAAAATATTATTAAGAGAGAGAGAGAGAGCATTCATGGCCATGAACGTTTCACCCTTTCCCCTCCCCACTTGGAGATCTATAAAAGCCTCCTTAGAATAAGATGAGAAGGTTACACTCTTGACAAAACAGATTAAGATTTATTGCTCTTGCTGTACGAGAAGTATAGGAACGCCACCACCGCGCCTTGACAATCCGGCGTTCATCTTGTCTCCAAACCACGAACAAGGTCCTCCTCTACTTCTTCTTTTGTGGGTAGATCTTAGGATCTTATAAAGGAGTTCGTGCTCAAACGGAGTCATACCAATCTCGCATTTTCATGGAAAAACAATGAAAAATATATTTTTGGGTACGCCGGAAACCGTCACCTCCGGCGGCCAAACCACCGCCGACCGATAGCCATCACCTCGACGGAGGTGGTGGAGGTTGTGGCTGGCCAGGGATGTGACCGGCCGGCCGGAGATGGGTCACGTAAGAGCTATAGGAAATGTGTTTTCCTGAGTTCTGTTACGGGTTCTATTTGGTGTAGAAGATAAACAGTAAACCATGTTTACATTATAAAGTTTTAAATATAATATAAGGAGAAAAATATATATATAATAGGCATATTGTGATGCTGCAAAACGAGGCACATAGAAGCTATTTAAAGAAATATGGCCAGTCACGAAAGATGTAGCCCTTCGAGTCTAGATTAATTTAAAATTTATTTCAACCCATTTGGATAAGCGGTTTGACCGCAGTACCCGTTTTAGTGGGGGCTATACCTAGAGTTGGGCTAGAACTAAAATGAATGCCCACTCTTCGTCCCATGTCCAAATGACCTGAAATTTGGGCAGGGGATTACCCTTAGCCATATCTAAAGGTTGTCTAAAAATTGGAAATTTTGGAGATACTTTGCCTAAATTTTCTGTTTTAATTTAATTATATTTGAGGAATTTATTAAAGTAGTCAAATTACATCCAAACCCTCCCAAATTTTTCTGAGTGGTCCCTGGAAATAAAACCTAGCTCTGTATAAAATTTCAACTCATTTGGATGAGTTCTAGATAGGAAGTTACCTATTCTTAACTAGGCACTAATGAGGTGTTTTTGAGTAAAAAGTGCGCAAGAGGTTAGAACGGTCATATCACCTCAACAGAGGCTGATATTTTGACCACTGACTTAGAGGGGTTATTATAACCCACTTGGAGAAAAAGGTGTGATTTAGGGTTGATTTACCCAAGGATCCAAACTCAAACCCTAAATGGTAGGTTTTGAGGGTTGTGAAGGACGTGTGGGCAATTGCTCTCGTATTGCCTTAAAATTCCGTAGAATTGACATTAGCATGATATGAATCATCTGGATGGAATCTTGGAGGATTTGGAGATAGGTAGATACCCCGAGACACTAACCTTAGCTTTAGGGTAAAATACTGATTAAGTAAAACCTATCACTAAACATTATCTAAAAGCTATGAAACTCAAGTAGAGTAAGTTTTGGGGCAGGTAGAATCCATGTTAATTTTACTGGAATTTTATGATGTCTATTTCCAGCACTTCATTTATAGCGATTGCTATAGCCCTATTTGATGTTTTAATTATTTGAATCTTTCTTTTCATTAAAACCCCATGAAATCTTGGAAGTAAATGTTTTAGGTCAGAATGGTTGCTCCCGAATTTTTGTATAATTTTTAGTTTAGTAAATCTAGTACTTCCTTCATAAATGTTAAAAAGGGGTTTTATGCTTTGAAAGTTAATTTTGGATGATATTATAGCTGAAAAATTATGAAACTTGGAAAATGCTATTTTTAAGGTTGTACCAGCATAATATAATTAATTTATAATTTTTGGACCGATTTTTTCTATACTTGATTCATAAATAACGAAAGATATGAAATATTGATAAAATAGTTTTAGTGCTCTTTTATGATAGAAAAATTGTGATCTTGTGGATTTAACATTTTGAGATAGCAAAATATTTATAATAATGTTGTTGGACATCTTGCATGAGTAATTAGGGTAGTTCAAGTTCAAACCGGTAGCCCAAGGAATTTTGAGGAAATTAATTAAATGCCGGATAAATTAGGAAAATTATAATTTTCTGATTATAGGCAAATCATATCATGATAAACATCCAATAAATGAGTTAGGGCATTTGGATGAGTGTTGGATCATTTCCTAACCGATTCGACATATAGTCTAGGTTGGTCTGCATATAGCAAATTGTTGAATTGTAATAGGGCATGATCTGGGAAAGTTGTTGGAGTTAGTAAGTTTGTTTGGGTGGATAGATGTGAATGAATTCGTAATAGAATGATATGAAGAGTAGTGTGAAGTTGTGTTGGCTAGAGTTAAGAGGTGCTCGGGTTCAACGAAAGATCGTCTTTCCCGAAGAGAGGAAGGTTAAAAGTCAGCCTAGGATAGACTATCATAATATCAGAAGGGAATGGGTAAAGGGAATCAACCAATAACAATAAGTGCCTTGCGAAAGGGAACGATGGGCTTCAGCTACCATCATAGTTCCTAGTGTCATTTGAGAGCCCTTAACGGGGAATACCGGGGGCAGTCCTGGGTTAACGTAAACTGCAATAACAAACTGACATGAGTAACTTAGTAATTAGGGTTGCACCTTTCACAAACACTGTTAGCAGAGGAAGATTTATGGGAGCTTCGGCGCGGTTAGTTAAGAGACGGACAGAATGGTCCGGGGAGCTTCAGCTCGGTTGGTTAAGAGACGGACGTTTTGGTCCAGGGAGCATCGACTCGGTTTTTGTGTAATTATGATTAAATTTGCATGTGCATAAAAGGAATGAAAATTAAGGTGGTGGGTCTTCGGTATTGGAGGGTCGATGCACCGACGCCAATACGCTGACTCGGCAAGTGTGGTTAGCACTTCGCCAAAAGAAGTCTGGTGCGCCAGCCGACAAGAGTACGCAGGAGTCCGCTCCGTGCACCAAGCATTGAGGCGTACGATAGGTCTGACAGGTAGTGCTTTACTTGTTTAGAGGTGGGCGAGGCCCAACCCATCGCTTCCGTCTGCCACTACGGAGGTACCTGGGAGGTAACGGCTCTGAAAGGGGGAACTAAAGGTCTGTGTGCACAGAGTCGGGTGTGTGAGTTGCACTTGCATGTTCCATCATACCCACTTGCATGTCATAGCATAATCGATTCATTTAAACCTTACACCTAAAGTATAAGTGGAATGGGATGCTTATACATTAGGACTTGCAAAACAACCCCTTGGTCTATGCTTGTGTGGGTAAGTTTATAAATTAAGGTTAAATTCAATATATATATGCTGTTGTTTGATAACCGACACCCCAACGTAAAAGTGGCATGGGACACTTTATACGATGGAAGCCTTGCAAAAGATCCCTTGGCTTATGCTCTTCCGCACATAAGTTGAGGTTACTTTTCCTACTTTATGTTTTTGTTATATTTAATATAGAATTGCTAGATTAGTTTCGCTGCCACCTGTTCCTTTGTTTTAATCTCCACCTTCATGTCCTTCCCTTTCATCCTCACCGCTCGGTACCTAGGAGCCATGGGGGAAGGGGTAGGGGATGATAGGGCTTAGTCTTTGTGACTAACGGTTTTCGAACCACATCATTTTAGGGAATCGTGGAGCCCAGCACAGGGGAGCAGCCCCAGAGATCGGTGCGCTTGGAGATGGGGCAGTCTAGCTCCGGAGTTCATACAGCCCGGACCGTGAGTCTCGACCTTGAGTAGATGTTTTGTTTTGCTTCCGCATGAGTGACTTGTAGTGAGGACATGTTGTACCAGGCTTAAGCCCATATTCTATTACTCTGATTTATTATTCTGTGGAAACTCCCTTCGTGGAGTTTTATTTCTATATATGTGATTTTCATGTGGACTTTCTTTTACTTCATTTATTGTGCTACCTTTTTGTGATTGAATTGACCGGCAGAATCGGCGCTTTGTTGTGATGACCCTTCAGGGCGTGAAGGTGTCACCGCAAAGTGGTGGTTCTGGGTCTAAGACCCTGGTGTTTTAAAAGAAAAAAGGGGGTCTTACATGCATTACTAGATGCCACTCATTATTTGTGAAGCTTTTTTATGATATTTTCAAGATCAAGTGGGAGACTGTTTATGTTACCATTATGATCTGGAAGTGACCAAACATGTAGTCTCACTGCCAACATAATATGAGCCTGCAGGGTCACACATAAGATCGTTTGGAGAAATTGGAGGAATTGATTATGTTTATCTTACTCATATGTGATGAGTGAAGGACTAAGCACTGCCAGACATTGATTGCATTGAGACCATACTGCCAGGCGTTGAGTGCATCGAGACCACTCAATGCTTCATCGAGTCAAGTGTTGATTCGCCGAGTGCATGCGTTGAGTACATTGAGACCACTCAATGCTTCATCGATTCAAGTGTTGATTCGTCGAGTGCAGGCACTGAGTGCATTGAGACCACTCGACACTTCATCGAGTCAAGTGTTGATTCGTCAAGTGCTGACATTGAGTGCGTTGAGTCCACTCGACACTTCGTCGAGTCAAGTGTTGATTCGTCGAGATAACTTCCATGTGTTATGGGTCTGCTGATAGCGATGAATTTCTACTCGTTATTCCTTTGGGTATAAATAGAAGATTTCTTAGGATTTTATACAAAAAAGCTGAGTGCGACAGTAACCCGAGAGGAAAAAAGCCGACAAAAATCGTTTTCGAAAGACATGATCCAATCGTCGTCGCTCAACCCATTTTCAGCGCCCGTCGTCACCACCTCTTCTAGAGCAAATCTAGCAGTCTGTGAATACTAAGAGTGATTTTCTCCAACCTAGATCTTGTGTGATAAGAGTCTAAGGGTTCTCCCGTTCGTGTGGATCACCTGTAGACAAGTGGACATAATTCTGCGCTCGGAACTCCAGCCGTTGTTGTTCATCGGATTTCTTGGAGCATCTCAGTTGAGTAGTGTCTCAATCCCGCAAAGGTAAATTTTATTTATAGCAACTTTACTTCTTGATTAATATTCATCGCAAGATCTATTTCTTTTTGGGGTTTTCTTATTTTCCTTATTCCACTGCGAACAAACATTGTGACTTATAGAAAATCCCAACAATTGGGATTAATTGATTTGTTATTCTAGAAGTTGAACGGAGGTTGATAACTTATTTAATCGACCTTGAAGAGTCATTAATGTTCCGGTGGAGCCTTTTGAGAACGTTAGAAACTATTTAGTGAATTTTGTAATTACCACATTTTGTAACACCCTGCCCATCATGAAGAATATAACAGGTCTGATCGCGGACCCACGCCATATTCCACGTACATATAATAGCGGTATGAAATTGAAATACCATACATCTTCGTAGCATAACACAGAATTGCATTCTAGCGGGAGCAAAGGAGTAAATATAACCCACAACATGGAATGTCCACTCTATGTATAACTTGGAATGAGTGTATATAAAAGCATTTTTCCTTAAGGTCTTACAAACTTTTTAATGTTTACAATACATGTAATTTTCATACTTCGGCACGGAGGCCGAAAACACATGAAAATAGTAAAACAAGCACTTGGGCCTTCAAGGGCCAGCACAACATCAGGTTTTCAGCCAATTATTTACCGCTCGGCTCGCCAGCACCTACAAAGGTACAATCCACAAAGACGTTGGAAAACAAAAGAGCGATCAGCTAAAGATTACCATGGTGGTGTAACGACCAAACCCCTTTCTTGGGGCGACTGTTCTCCTTCCCTACAAATAAGCTGTATATAACAATATATATATATATATATCGATAGGAATGTGCAATTTATGCACCATTCTATATAAGTACAACAACCACAAATGCCAACACGCACAACCACGCATTTCTTTCTCTCAAGGCACACTTTCGGTATACTCCCCGAGTCCCACCACCATCCTTAGTCCCATACCAAGACAATACAATTTTGAGCACTAGCTAGTCTAAGATAAAAGTCAAGGAATCTTCCCAAGCCAACGACGAAAGCTAGGTACTTCAGGGAATCTAAGTCGAATTACAAGGTGTAGGTATAGTTCAGCCATATCCCATTGCTCAAATCGCCATGTCTACGAGATAATGGCATCGACCATCCTCCTTTTTCCTTTTCATAAAAAAACCAACATTATGTTCCATGATCAACAATTAGGGCCACTGATGCGGACTACGACAAGTGTACCAGTCACAGAAGTAATATAAAATGGGCGAATTTTCCTAAGTATCGATCTCTCAAGGAACACAGTGAGGTGGAGTTAATTTTGAGGAGGACTAGAGATTGAAGTCCTTAGGTCGGTGTTTACGAAGGGGGGTTTTGAGTGTTGCGTAAACAGAAAGTAAAACACTAACAAACTACTCCTAGGCAATGCCGCTATGCAATGCTTTGCCAGGCGGATGGAAAACTATACGGGCCGTAATGCACCGAATTGCTCGTCGAATAGACGATTAGGATTGCGGATGAGGTGGTGAGAATGGCGGAATGAGCGTCATGAGAACCTCTTCGCAATGCACACAACTAGTAATCGCTAGTGCGGCACGATGTGGTGGAGGATGGAAAATGGCGCACCTCAAGCTAATAAAAAAAATATAAAATCACATAAATATGATTGTACACAAACGTATATCAAATTAAGCACAACTTCATCAAATACAAAGAGATCTACTACACTATCAACAACAAGAGAAGAAGAGAGTGTGAAATCGACCGGATCCAAAGTCTTGCTGAGGATTCACGAAAGGAATCGCCGGGTTGTCAATCTGCGTCCTAGCTCAGTCCTCAACTGCATCTGGGGTAGATGAGACAGTAAATAACTCCAAATGGACCCGTCTTCTTCGTGTCACGATCCGGTGGAGGACGATACAAACTCCTCTTACCTTGATGTAGAAAGCTAGGTCAAACCCTTTTTTAAGCTCAAGGATGAAGGACGAGGCCGAGAGGAAGCTACAACTTTAATTTGGCAGTGAAGGCTTTCCTGGAGCACCTCCCTACGGTGGAAGATGAAGGAGATCAGCGGAATCCCTCCTAAGAGACAAAAAAGGCGGAAAAATGTCGGGGGGTCCGAAATTAGGGTGGAACCTGCAAATTTATAGATTACAGAAATAACAATGTGCACGATCACTGGCGCATGACCAGTGGTCGTGCGCACAATGTCCAGTGATCGTGCGTACTGGCAAGGCAGAACCAGGTAAAAATTGGAATCAATGCACACGATCAGTGGTGCACGACCAGTGGTCGTGGGCACTAGGGCAAATGTTCGTGCGATTGGCCCAGACAGAACTTGGAAAAATGGAGAATAGTGTGCACGATTCAAAGGCGCACGACCAGTGGTCGTGCGCTATAGATCCAATGATAGTGCACAGTATTCCTATTTCCAAACAATCCCGAAACATGCACACGACCCCTGTACCAGTAAGAAAACAAATCACTAATATGTACAAACATTCCAGGCAATCACAATAAGAAGTACAATCTATAAATGTAACAAAAATGCACAACCACGGGCCTAAATGTGCACTTCCTATGAAAACAAAGATAATATGAAATATATACGATAACGAACTAAAAGTGAAGTGAATTTGAAAGAAAATTATCCCAGATGAGTCCGAAAATCAATATAAAAATAGCACTCATCACACCCCCAGACTTACCTGTTTGCGCGTCCCGAGCAATCCAAATTTATACAGATAGGGAAAATAAACTAGCTAACAATGAAATTGAGATACAGAGTACCATGCGAAGTCGCATGATCGTGCGCGTAAAAATATAATATAGGAAATTTCTAAGTATTCAAAATAGTTTATACTTTTCACAATGCGTATCAATATTTTATTACTACTCAAATATGGAATCACGGTGAATCTTCCGGTCACGCGCAGGGAGAAAGACGGCATGCCACAAAGGTGAGCTTTGCAAAAGACTGGGCCTCAGGATAACCTCTAAAGGAATCCACTAATGTTGGGGACCATACGCTTTCCCGTTTACACTCTCTCCATGGTAATAGTTCGACTCAAGTGTGAATCCGTAGGACTTTAGGTGAAGAGATGGGGCTTGGGTTTCGGTGAGGTAAATAAAGATAAATAAAAAGGCTACGCACCTAACCCAAATGAGCTAGCATAAAAAAGAAACTATGCGCTAACCAAAATACATGCGGGTGCACAACACCCCCAGACTTAACTTTTAAAATATGGGTGTGTGCATCGCCTACTCCAAATACAATCTCATCTCAAATAGAATTTTCAATTATACTTTTTTTTTCACTTTTTTTTCACAATTTAATTTTCATATAATTATTCAAATCATATTTTTGTTTTAACAATTTTAGCAAATAAAAACTTTGGAGTACATCCGCATATTCACAAGGAATATCACCATATCAATACCCCAAAATGAAAATGTAAAACATTAAAGCTCGACTTAGGTGTGCGACAAGGATCGACTATGAGGCTTTGGTGAAATAATTGTGGAGTTGAATCAAAAGAAGGGGTAGGCACAACGGGGCTAGCGAGGAAAAGACGTTAGGAACTGTACAAAGCTCAAACGGGCCAAAATGATGGCCTACATCACGCTCACACTTGACTAACCAGGCACCAATTCTACGAGAGTAGCTTGGGGGCAAGTTCTTAGCCATTGAGAAAGATGATCCTTCCTCCCGACTCGAGCAAAACGAGTCTAGTGACGGCTACACACATCTTTACACTACCGTTCGATTCATACTGGATTCACCAATTTTTGAATAGAATAAAAAGTCTTTACATAAATAGAAAATATAAAACTATAAGCATAAAGAAAAATTAAATCTACTCCAATTTCTACACGAGACGAGAGCACTCGACTAGGAGAACTGCAGGAGTAAAAATTTACTCTGTCTCTCAATCCTATGCCAACACAATAATTTTCCCAAATCATACAAAAGAAATGAGTTTAACTCGCATCACGCTAACACTAAGCACGCGCTTATGTGGGTACAGTGGTGCGCGATGAAATGAACTAATCAAAATAAAACAATAAAAGCTTATAGTATGCAAATGAAATGTGTGTGTGCAAAAGGTAACAAATATTGGCTCTCCCCCAGACTTAAACTAAACTACACAACATATGATATAGAAATTTAAATCAGATAGAGACAAGGGAAGAGGTTACCCAATGCTCAGCCAGTGAGCATACCAGAAGACGCATGAAAAATAGAAGCAGGTCCGCCAAATGAAGAATCACAACCTCGCTA
The DNA here is from genome assembly GCA_039513925.1 of Platanthera zijinensis. Lineage (NCBI taxonomy): Eukaryota > Viridiplantae > Streptophyta > Magnoliopsida > Asparagales > Orchidaceae > Platanthera > Platanthera zijinensis. The sequence goes on from CM077092.1 coordinate 128,874,414, forward strand.
ATACGAAGTTGCCATGAATACATGCAGGGGTGAGCTCCGCAAAAACAAAAGAAAAATAGACAATATACAAAGAAATACTAAAACTAAGATATACATGAAAAATAAAAATGCAGGAAATGTAAGATAACTACTAGGGTTATTGTCCTTCCATCACGAATTATTAAATTCTATATATTTCTAGCTAAAGGGCCTATGAAAGGAAAAGTGCAAAGGTAACTGTTCCATTATCCATTTCGGTAATGGGTACTGATACGGAGATAAAGCAGTTACCCACTACCTAAATAATAATACCTGCCAAACACAAGTAGAGGAAATAGGAAGTAATAAGAGGAGGAGCGTTGGTCCTCACTCATCTCACCACAAAATAAATCCTTGCCCAGCACGGTATCGTCTACAGGGAGATGGCAGGAGGAGAAAGCAATAAATGGAGCTTCCTTAATAGAGGAGGCATCACCCTCCACACGAAAGATGATGCTATCATCAATGACTGAGCTAAAATCTCAAATTCCTCCTGAAGCACCTGCAAAGACTGAACCCGCATAGGCTCAGCTACAGAAAGGGGATCAAGAAATAAAGGAGATGCAGAACTTAAATAATCAAAAATAGGGGGAGTGGTCCCGGTCTCACACCCAGCAGGATCAAAGCATAGATCATCGTCGGTATCATCAACCGACTCACTAAAAATTAGGATAGATAATTCTTGCAAAGAAAGCGGAGGAACAAAAACTAAGATAAAATATCTGCGGGTTCCTCCAGGGGTGAATCCAAAAGAGGGGAAGGATGTATAAGGATAAACGACACCACAATGTCAGCACACCGATCAGCAGAAAGTCTGATGGGTATATCCGCAAGCAGTCCCCCATAGACAAGGTTGTACTTTGAATATATCATCAGAATTAGAAGGGGCAGCCAATTGAGAGGTGGATGAAACAAATCAGATACCCGGTTCATCATCCTCCTCCAACTGGCGCTGAAATTCTACACAATCTTTCAACACGTGCTCGGTACTACGACAACACAAACACCGTTTTCCATTAATCCTCAATCCTGGTGGGACTTGAGAGGAATAAGAAAAAGGTGAAGGCATAGAAGAGAAGTGACCATAAGAATTGGGTATGGTGTATGAAGTATCATAAGACGATGGTGCTCCATATACTGAACAACTAGAATTATGCTCACTTTCTTCAGTATGGCAGTTATCACTACCATGCATATAATCCCCGCACCATATACAACAGATATTCATATAAGAAAACATGGTGAAACAAGAAAGAATTCACCAACATAAATATTTTAAGCAAAACTTAACTACACACTTGTAGATAAAAGAAAAGGAATATGTGCTGCTGAAAAATTAAAATTAGAAAAGGAACAAAGAAAAATAAGCAATAAATTTTAAAAACTAAAGCAAAGAAGAAACATGATATGAACAAATGGAAAAGGGCTTCTATATCCTATCTCCCTCTCCAAAAAGTAACACGACTGTGTTCCCCGACAACGGCGCAAAAAACTTGATGCGGACTACGACAAATGTACCGGTCACACACGTAATATAAAGATCTCTCAACGAACACAGTAAGGTGGAGTAAATTTTGAGGAGGACTTGAGATTGAAGTCCTTAGGATGGTGTTTATGAAGGGGGGTTTGGAGTGTTGCGGAAACAAAAAGTAAAACACGAACAAACTACTCCTATGCAATGTCGCTTTGCAATGCTTCGTCAGGCAGATGGTAAACTACACGGGCCGCTATGCACCGAATCGCTAGGCGGTTGGACGAGTAGGCTTGCGGATGAGGTGGTGAGAACAGTGGAATCAGGGTCATGAGCACCTCTTCGCAACGCATGCCACTAGCAATTTCTAGTGCGGCACGATGCGGTGGAGGATGGAAAATGGCGCGCCTCAAGCAAATAACGAAAATATAAAATCACATAGACATGATTGTACACAAACGTATATCAAATTAAGTATAATTTCATCAAATACAAAGAGATCTACTACACTATCAACAACAAGAGAAGAAGAGAGTGCGAAATTGACCGGATCTGAAGTCTTGTTGAGGATTCACGGAAGGAATCGTCAGGTTGTCAATCCGCATCCTAGCTCAGTCCTCAACTGTGTCCGGGGTAGAGGAGGCTGTCAGTAACTCCCAATGGACCCATCTTCTTCGTGTCACAATCCGGTGGAGGACGGTACAAACTCCTCCTAGTTTGATGGAGAAATCTAGGTCAAACCCTTCTTGAAGCTCAAGGATGAAGGAGGAGGCTGAGAGGAAGCTCTGGCTTGAATTTTGCAGTGAAGGCTTGCCCGGAGCACCTCCCTATGGCGGAAAATGAAGGAGATCGGCGGAATCCCTCCTCGGAGATGAAAACGACAGAAAAATGTCGAGGGGGGGGGGTCCAAAATTAGGGTGGAACCTGCGAATTTATAGATTGCAAAAATAACAATAAGCACGATCACTGGCGCAAGACCAGTGATCGTGCGCACAATTTCCAGTGATCGTGCATACTGGCAAGGCAGAACCAGGTAAAAATTGGATACAATGCACACGATCAGTGGCTCACGACTAGTGGTTGTGCGCACTAGGGCCAATGGCCGTGCGATTTACCCAAACAGAACTTGGAAAAATAGAGAATAGTGCACACGATCAGTGGTGCACAACCAGTGGTCTTGCGCTATAGATCCAATGATCGTGCACAGTATTTCCAAACAATCTCGTAACACGTATATGACCCCTGTACAAGCAAGAAAAAAAATTCACTGATATGTGCAGACATTCCAGGCAATCACAATAAGAAGTACAATTAATAAAAGTAACAAAAATACACAACCACAGACCTAAATTTGCACTTTCTATGGAAATAAAGATAAGATGAAATATATACGATAACGAACTATAAATGAAGTGCATGTGAAAGAAAACTAGCCCAGATGAGTCCAAAAATCAGTATAAAAATAGGACTCATCAGCCACCAAATCTAGGCATAGCAGGCTCAATAGCTTATCATGTTACCTACCTAGTCCCCAGGACACAGGCTCCGCAACCACAAAAGCTCACTGGGATCTATCGCAAGCGATTTCACTATCGCCACATAATATCGATAGAACCACGAATATCTCTCAGTCTTGGGTTCATAACCAACTTAATAACAGCTTACTTGTTTCTACCAGCATAGCTATCACTAGTGATATCATGCTACCGTGAGCGATAATAACTAAATCTCATTCTCTATTGCAATCTTGGGTGTTTCTTGGAGAGCACCTCCAGTACTTTCTGCAGCAACCTGCATCACCCCCAAACTTTGAAATCTACTCATTTTCTACGGATTCTTCTCCGACGTGCAAATCAAAACATCACCAAGCCAAACTAACTTATCATAGATGGGCTTCACACAGCATGTCTATTTCCGTTCAATGATCCAGACTCTATGAAATTTCTTCTTGGGATAAACCATATCAACTCGTTGAAAATCTCATCTCCCACTAATTAATGGAGAAAATTTTATACAACTATGCAAATAAATAGGACGAGCATGTCACAGTAATCAGGAGAAAGATCATTACCCTCGTCAATAGTTTTGGTGCCATGAATCATAACTTGAGTCGGATGGAAAGGATTGCCTCACTTTCCACTCTACGAATCTTTAATTGGCTCATAATTCCAACCTTAGAGCTCTTCTAATAGCTTCTATTATGGCTGTACCAGCCTTCTTCTTCCTCCTCTTCCCTTTCCTTTCTCAAGTTTAAGAGAGAGAATATGTTAAACAGAATGAAAAACTCTTTCCCCTTCAGCCACCATAGCAAATCATGGGTCTAACTTCAAACACATAATGCCAAACCCAAAAACAATGGACAACCTTGATTTCACAGGGAAATCTTAAAGAAATACTATCACTGGGCGATAGCCACTATCGCCGTGTGATATCTTAGGCAGAGGCGGTGGCCTTATCTCGTATTGCTTTGTTGCTTAATAGTAGCTTCATAGCTAATTTACACGTGGTCACCAGCCATATGACATATGATTATTTTCACTAAGTCCAAACTTGATGCGGATTCATTCTACATTCTATAATAAACTATGTAGATGGGCATAAGCTAGATTGAATTATCATTCAGGCAAGTGCACCTATCAATCATAGTATAGGAGAAATCTACACCTCGTGTCGTATTCCAAAGGGTCTTTTCAAGTACTCGTACTCACTTTCACTCTATTGTCATACCTATATTAAAATTGGAGGGTAGTTTTAATTAAAATAGATATTCTAAGGATAAAATTATTTAGTGTTTGTAAACGGGTAGATTGGTGATACAATACTTTGGTGATAATTACATAAGTAGAAATATATGATTTCCAAAATAGATTTTAATATTTTCTATCCATCATTTCATATGATCTACATGACCGTAGAGTCTTCGAAATTCATCGAGTTCTCTATCGAGCAAATTAATGACTAAGCCTAGGTTGAATGTTAGAAATCTCTTTCGTAACATAACTCATAAAACTTGATTTAATCTTCATGAACTTGACTCTTTAGTGAAGACACTAATACAGAGAACTTATGTTCTTCTATCTCTAGAATCACATGCAAATCCTATCATCTAAATATGATCTTATCAAGTCTTTCATCTCTCGATCTCAAGACTTAAAATCAAATAAGATTATCTGGGTTACTCTTCATCTAATCATGAGAATGTTAAACCTTTCATCTCTTGATCTCAAGGCGTAAAATCACATAAGAATATCCGGATTACTCTTCTTCTAATCATGAGAATGTAAAACCTTTCATCTCTCGATCTCAAGGCTTGATGTTAAACTAGAGTAATCCAAATCGTAGAAGATCTTATAGAGTTATAAAACTTAGATGAATCATAGTAAAGATCAAGAAAAGGGATGATTAAATAAACTAAAATCTAGATATTACAAAGCGTATAATCCATAAACATTGTTCTCATAATCCATACACAAAAAAAAGAGATACTCAGATATAAATGATACAAACATCAAAGGGGAAAGAAGAATTGAAAAATAAAATACTTTACAAATTGAATTCTTTGATCCACCTTCAAATGAGCCTTCTCTAGCAAAGTACTCACATTTCATCGTCCAAACACTAGCACAATTTGTCCCCAGCAAAGAGAGAGATTTCCGGTTTCATTTCTGGTCATATTTATAGATTTGGAGAAAACAGGCATTGATATGGCTTCAGACACGGCCGTGCTCATGGCCATGTAGATCTGTATCTGATGGTTACAGTGCAAGAACGCGTCTCTTCAGCAACTTCCATAGAGGCACACGACTTTGGACACGGCCGTGTTCATGGCCATGTCCTTCTCTGTCTTTTTGTCTCCTCTTATAGCATTCAGGGGGACATGGATATTTTACACGGCCATGGACACGGCCGTGTGCATGGCCGTGTCAAGGGACACGGCTAGTCAAATTGCCGTGTGCCTGGTCGTGTCAAGTGACATGGCCGTGTGCCTAGTCGTATCAGGTGACATGGCCGTGTGCCTGGCCGTGTCAAGTCACATGGCCGTGTGCCTGGCCGTGTCAAGTGACATGGCTGTGTGCCTGGCCATGTCAAATGAAATGGCTATTGACATGACTGTGTGCTTGGCCGTGTTCCTCTCTGCCTTTTCTTCTGCTCTTAAGCATCTTCTATAACTGCATATGGCTCCTGACACGGCCGTGTACATGGTCGTGTACTTTCTGGAACTTGGTTCTTTGGCCGAATAATGCCCAAGCTATCCCTTCTCCTGTATCTCATGACTAACCTGTAGTATTTATTAGAAAGTTACATCATTTCTACAATATAACCTCACATTCATCACCTAAATCGAATGGTTAGATAAAACACTATAAAAGCATGTTATGGGTGAGGTTTTCATTTAAAGTTAGGTAGACAATGATAGTAAATATGCTTTATAAATCACACTCATCAAATACCCCAAGACTTGAATGATTGCTAGTCTCGAGCAAACTAATGCAAACCCCCAAAATTGAAGAAGTGAATTTTTTCCATCGCATAATGAAAGTAATGAGTGCACGGAGAAACTCCATGCCCTAAACATGTAGAGAATTTTTAGTAGAGATTTTTAAACATATGCTTATTCTAGACCTTCCACAAAATATCAATTTGGCTATTTCTTACTCCCACATTGAAATGAATACATATTTATCCGGAATTAATGTGAGGAAAAAGTAACCTAAGGACTCAGATGAGTATTAGTCTCTCAGGATTATTGGGTAGCCTCAAAAGAAATCCATCAATATCGATTGCCATAGGCTTGCTTTTTCACACCCTCTCCACAACACTAGTTAGATTTTTAACTAATATAGATCAATAGGGCTTTAAATAGGATGTAGCTTTAGGTTTAGATTCATAGGATATAGATAAGGAGGGACAATTATAAACATGATGGCATAAACACACCTAGATCACGATTTAGCCTCTTGCTAATTACCCGAACATACATCAAGATTATAAAAGCACCCCCAGACTTCACAATTATTATACTTCCCACATTTTATTTTATTTTTGTTTTTTTTAACTTTTTTTCTTTCTTTCTTCTTATGCATATTCTATATTTTTGTTATCCAAGGGTCCATAGTAGGGATCATTCTGAGTGGGTGCAAATGTACACGCACTCAGGCCACATAGTACTATGTTTTTCTTTTAGGATTCATAGTAGGGATCATTCTAAGTGGGTGCAAGTATACACGCACTCAGGCCTCATATCACTATTAATAAACTCTTTCCATGAAGATCTCAATGATAGGTGTGCTAATAGGTAAGGATTGGCCTTGGTGAATTTTAGTGGTAGAGTACCAAAAGGCATGGGGATTAGTTCCAAATTGGGTGCGCAAGGGTATAATGTTTAAGGTTTTGGGATTGCAAGGCCCAAACTATCAAAAAGGAGGCATAAATCACTTCCATACTAATTAACTAACTTATGCAAATGTCTTGAGGATTGCTAGGGGCAAGTTCTAGACATCGAGAAAGGATACTCTTTTTATCTAGATTGACCAATACTTCTCTTAGTCAACTATTTCAAACATCAACTCACGTATTCACGGATAAGTAGAGTTTTCTAATAGGGACTAACAATTAGCCATAGATAATAAGGGAAGTTATAAAAATTAGATATGTAGAGAAATTTAAACTAATGGATTTCCTACTATGAATCGCGAGCAAAGAGTTAGAACACTAATGAGTCCGCAATCCACTCCTATGATCATTGTGCGATAGCTAATTTGCAACTCCTAATCCTAAGGGAATTAATTAGAATGTTCTAAAAGGACACACAACATTCATTATCTAAATGGCAGTGAGATGAGGAGTCCGTTAGATGTTTTATGCATGAGATTATGAAGAGATTAATAAAGTCAAGGCGAAGAAAATGTAAGAAAGTTTTGAAAATTGCTATAAGAGGTGTTGTATAGGCATGATAAGAATAATTTCCCCTCCCCAAGCATAAACTTTAGAGTGTCCCAATGAAAGCAGAATATGAAATTAAGATAAAGAGATGAGTGTGTTATAAAGCAAATAAGTAGACTGACACAGAATAAAAAAAATATGAAATTAAGATAAAGCTTTCAAAATAGAAAAAGTGTGAGCACCAAAAACTTGTGATTATTTTCACTATCAAAACTTGATGCGGATTCATTCTAATTCTATAATAAAATAGTAGAGTAAGCTGGACAAGTGCACCTATAAATCATAATAGGAGAAATAATCTCGTATCGTATAGGGTCTTTTAACTCGTACTCACTTTATCATTGTCACTATATTAAATTGGAGGGTAGTTTTAATTAAAATAGATATTCTAGGATAAAATGATTTAGTGTTTGTAAACAGGTAAACTGATACAACTTTGGTGATAATTACATAAGTAGAAATATAGTTTCCAAAATAGAGTGAATATTTTCTTTCCATCATTTCATATGATCTATATGACCGTAGAGTCTTCGAAACTCATCGAGTTCTCTCTCGAGCAACTTAATGACAAAGCCTAGGTTGAATGTTAGAAATCTCTTTCATAACATAACTCCTAAAACTTGATTTAATCTTCATGAACTTGTCTCTTTAGTGAAGACACTAATACAGAGAACTTATGTTCTTCTATCTCTAGAATCACATGCAAATCCTATCATCTAAATATGATCTTATCAAGTCTTTCATCTCTCGATATCAAGACTTAAAATCAAATAAGATTATTCGAGTTACTCTTCATCTAATCATGAGATTGTTAAACCTTTCATCTATCGATCTCCAGGCATAAAATCACATAAGAATATCTGGATTACTCTTCATCTAAACATGAGAATGTCAAACCTTTCATCTCTCGATCTCAAGGCTTGATGTTAAACTAGAGTAATCCAAATCGTAGAATATCTTATAGAGTTATAAAACTTAGATGAATCATAGTAAAGATTAAGAAAAGGAATGATTAAATAAACTCATATATAGATATTACAAAGCGAATAATCCATAAACATTGTTCTCATAATCCATACACACAAAAAAAGAGAGATACTCAAATATAAATGATACAAACATCAAAGGGGAAAGAAGAATTGAAAGATAAAATACTTAACAAATTAAATTCTTCGATCCACCTTTAAATGAGCCTTCTCTAGCAAAGTACTCACATTTCATCGTCCAAACACTAGCACAATTCGCCCCCAATAATGAGAGATATTTCCTGTTTCATTTCTGGTCATATTTATATATTTGGAGAAAAAAGGCATTGACACGGCTTCAGACACGGCCATGTTCATGGCCGTGTAGATCTGTATCTGACGGTTACAGTGCACGAATGCGTCTCTTCAGTAACTTCCATAAGGGCACACGGCTTTAGACACGGCCGTGTTCATGGTTGTGTCCTTCTCTGTCTTTTGGTCTCATCTTCGACAGAATTCAGGGGGACACAGACATTTGACACGACCATGGACACGGCCGTGTGCATGGCCGTGTCAAGGGACACGGCTAGTCACATGGCCGTATGCTGGCTGTGTCAAGTGACATGGCCGTGTGCCTAGCCGTGTCCGGTGATATGGTCGTGTGTCTGGCCGTGTCAAGTGACAAGGTCGTGTGCCTGGCCATGTCAAGTGACATGGCCGTATTCTTGGCCGTGTCAAGTGAAATGGCTATTGACATGGCCGTGTGCCTTGCCGTGTGCCTCTCTGTCTTTTCTTCTGCTCTTTAGCATCTTCTATAACTGCATATGACTCCTGACACGGTCGTGTACATGGCCGTGTACTTCTGGAACTTGGTTCTTTGCCCGAATCATGCCCAAGCTATCCCTGCTCCTGTATCTCATGACTAACTTGTAGTATTGATTACAAAGTTACATCATTTCTACAATATACCCTCACATTAATCACCTAAATCGAATGGTTAGATAAACACTATAAAAGCATGTTATGGGTGAGGTTTTCATTTAAATGAGGTAGACAATGATAGTAAATATGCTATATAAATCACTCTCATCAAATACCCCCAGACTTGAATGTTTGTTAGTCCCGAGCAAACTAATGCAAACCCCCAAAATAGAAGAAGTGAATTTTTCCATCGCATAATGAAAGTAAGGAGTGCACGGAGAAACTCCATGCCCTAAACATGTAGAGAATTTTTAGTAGAGATTTTTAAACATATGCTTATTCTAGACCTTCCACAAAATATCAATTTGGCTATTTCTTACTCCCACCTTGAAATGAATACATATTTATCCGGAATTAATGTGAGGAAAAAGTAACCTAAGGACTCAGATCAGTATTAGTCTCTCAGTATTATAGGGTACCCTCCAAAGAAATCCATCAATATCGATGGCCATAGGCTTGCTTTTTCACACCCTCTCCACAGCACTAGTTAGATTTTTAACTAATATAGATCAATAGGGCTTTAAATAGGACGTAGCTTTAGGTTTAGATTCATAGGATATAGATAAGGAGGGACAATTATAAACATGATGGCATAAACACACCTAGATCACGATTTAGCCTCTTGCTAATTACCCGAACATACATCAAGATTATAAAAGCACCCCCAGACTTCAGAATTATTATACTTCCCACATTTTGTTTTTTTGTTTTTTTTGTTTTTTTTAACTTTTTTCCTTTCTTTCTTCTTATACATATTCTATATTTTTGTTATCCAAGGGTCCATAGTATGGATCATTCCGAGTGGGTGCAAATGTACACGCACTCAGGCCACATATCACTATGTTTTTATTTTAGGATTCATAGTAGGGATCATTCTAAGTGGGTGCAAGTATACACGAACTCATGCCTCATATCACTATTAATAAACTCATTCCATGAAGATCTCAATGATAGGTATCCTAATAGGTAAGGATTGGCCTTGCTGAATTTTAGTGGTAGAGTATCAAAAGGCATAGGGATTAGTTCAAAATTGGGTGCGCAAGGGTATAATGTTTAAGGTTTTGGGATTGCAAGGCTCAAACTATCAAAAAGGAGGCATAAATCACTTCCATTCTAATTAACTAACTTATGCAAATGTCTTGAGGATTGCTAGGGGCAAGTTCTAGACATTGAGAAAGGATACTCTTTTTATCTAAATTGACCAATACTTCTCTTAGTCAACTGTTTCAAATATCAACTCACGTATTCATGGATAAGTAGAGTTTTTTAATAGGGAGTAACAATTAGCCATTGATAATAAGGGGAAGTTATAAAAATTATATATGTAGAGAAATTTAAACTAATGGATTTCCTACTATGAATCGCGAGCAAAGAGTTAGAACACTAATGAGTCCGTAATCCACTCCTATGATCATTTTGCGATAGCTAATTTGCAACTCCTAATCCTAAGGGAATTAATTAGAATGTTCTAAAAGGACACACAACGTTCATTAACTAAATGGTAGTGAGATGAGGAGTCCGTTAGATATTTTATGCATGAGATTATGAAGAGATTAATAAAGTCAAGGCGAAGAAAATGTAAGAAAGTTTTGAAAATTGTTATAAGAGGTGTTGTATAGGCATGATAAGAATAATTTCCCCTCCCCAAGCATAAACTTTGCAGTGTCCCAATGCAAGCAGAATAAGTAGAACAGAATATGAAATTAGGATAAAGAGATGAGTATGTTATAAAGCAAACTAGTAGTTTGACGAATATAAAATATAAATTATCACACACAAACTGACACATAGTAGTAAGTCACAAGTAAAAAAAATATTTGTCTTGGTAGATTAATGGAGTTTAAACTTTCAAAATATTGAAAAAGTGTCCCCGGCAACGGCGCCAAAAACATGATGATTATTTTCACTAAGTACAAACTTGAAGCGGATTCATTCTACATTCTATAATAAACTATGTAGATGGGCATAAGCTAGATTGAATTATCTTTCAGGCAAGTGCACCTATCAATCATTATATAGGAGAAATCTACATCTCATGTCGTATTCCACGGGGTCTTTTCAAGTACTCGTACTCACTTTCACTCTATTGTCATACCTATATTAAAATTGGAGGGTAGTTTTAATTAAAATAGATATTCTAAGGATAAAATGATTAAGTGTTTGTAAACGGGTAGACTGGTGATAAAATGCTTTGGTGATAATTACATAAGTAGAAATATACGATTTCCAAAATAGATTTGATAATTTGAATATTTTCTTTCAATCATTTCATATGATCTACATGACCGTAGAGTCTTCGAAATTCATCGAGTTCTCTCTCGAGCAACTTAATGACTAAGCCTAGGTTGAATGTTAAGAATCTCTTTCGTAACATATCTCCTAAAACTTGATTTAAACTTCATGAACTTGACTCTTTAGTGAAGACACTAATACGGAGAACTTATGTTCTTCTATCTCTAGAATCACATGCAAATCCTATCATCAAAATATGATCTTATCAAGTCTTTCATCTCTCGATCTCAAGACTTAAAATCAAATAAGATTATCCCGGGTTACTCTTCATCTAATCACGAGATTGTCAAACCCTTCATCTCTCGATCTCAAGGCGTAAAATCACATAAGAATATCCGGATTACTCTTCATCTAAACATGAGAATGTCAAGCCTTTAATCTCTCGATCTCAAGGCTTGATGTTAAACTAGAGTAATCCAAATCATAGAAGATCTTATAGAGTTATAATACTGATATGAATCATAGTAAAGATCAAGAAAAGGAATGATTAAATAAACTCAAATCTAGATATTACAAAGCGTATAATCCGTAAACATTGTTCTCATAATCCATACACAAAAAAAGAGAGATACTAAGATATAAATGATACAAACATCAAAAGGGAAAAAAGAATTGAAAGATAAAATACTTTACAAATTGAATTCTTCGATCCACCTTCAAATGAGCCTTATCTAGCAAAGTACTCACATTTCGTCATCCAAACACTAGCACAATTCATCCCCAGCAAAGAGAGATTTCCAGTTTCATTTCTAGTGATATTTATAGATTTAGAGCAAAAAGGCGTTGACACGGCTTTAGACACGGTCGTATTCAAGGCCGTATAGATCTGTATCCGATGGTTACAGTGCACGAATGCGTTTCTTCAGCAACTTCCATAGGGGCACACGTCTTTGGACACTGTCGTGTTCATGGCCTTGTCCTTCTCTATCTTTTGGTATCCTCTTCGACAACATTCAGGGGGACACGGACATTTGATACGGCCATGGACACGGCCGTGTGCATGGCCGTGTCAAGAGACATGGCTAGTCACATAGCCGTGTGCCTGGCCGTGTCAAGTGACATGGCCGTTTGCCTGGTCGTGTGCCTGGCCGTGTCAGGTGACATGACCGTGTGCCTGACCGTGTAAGGTGACATGGTCATGTGCCTGGCCGTGTCAAGTGACATGGTCGTGTGCCTGGCCGTGTCAAGTGACATGGCTATATATATGGCTGTGTGCCTCTCTTTCTTTTCTTCTGCTCTTTAGCATCTTCTATAACTTCATATGGCTCCTGAAACGGCCGTGTACATGGCCGTGTACTTTCTGGAACTTGGTTCTTTCCCTGAATCATGCCCAAGCTATCCCTGCTCCTGTATCTCATGACTAACTTGCAGTATTGATTAGAAAGTTACATCATTTCTATAATATAACCTTACATTAATCACCTAAATCAAATGGTTAGATAAAACACTATAAAAGCATGTTATGGGTGAGGTTTTCATTTAAAGTTAGGTTGATAATGATAGTAAATATGCTATATAAATCACTCTCATCATTGACACACTATCTCCTGGCAATATAATTGTCACTAGCGGTATCAAATTGACTTCATCAATCTGTCAACTACATCGACTGCATCGGTGTCAAATGCATTGGTATCGACTACATTGACCTAACCAATATTGTCGTGCAATATTGTTATGGGCAGCGATAGCTCCAAAAGCAAACTTTATTATTATTCAACTTTTGGGAAAACTGGAGTGTTACAAATCTCCCCCTTTAATGAAATTTCATCCCAAAATTATTCAGTTTATAAAAACAAAACTACAGTATATAATATATAATAATGTACCTCAACGAAATAACTCAGGGAACTCTTCTCTCAAGGTTTGCTCGTGCTCCCATGAAAGTTCCTCGTGACCAAAATTGTCCCAACAGACTCTAACCATCCTGATCGCCTTGTTCTGCAATTGTTTGGCCTCCGTGTCTTCGATTCGAATTGAATTAACTTTCTTCTTCAACCCACCATCGATCGACACTTGATCCAAAACAATAATATATGATATATGGCAACCTCATGCAAGTCAAAGACCATGTAGCTAACATAGGTTAGGACCCCATTTACCATGGTCAGTAATTGTTGAAGATTGCTTTGTAACATTATTTGCAAACGCGCTGGAGCAATATATGTTGGATGTGCTTGAACAATTTTCTTGTTTTACAACTATGATGTAATAGATGCAGCTTGTTCATTTATCTGTTGAATATCTTCTGGATGGCGCGTTAGCTAAACTTTTCTATCTGTGCAATTTAATTGTGATCTATATTCTACTCATGCTGGATGATTGTTCACACATATTTTTTCATAAGTGCAGGCTTAGAATCCTGCGAACTGACAAATTTACTCGCGGTCAGCTTTTTTATACGCATATTATAAAGGTCTATAGATAGCGCTATCCTTCGTGATTTCAGTAGAAAGTCTTGGATGTGCCCATAACAGAAATCTTGGTAGTTTGAGAATATGGTTGTCGTGCGAGTAGTTTTCAATGATGTCTTCCATGCTGCAGATCATAAGGAAAGCTTGAGCTCGCAGGCCAAGTTCGATAAGTTTGTCGTAAATCATATGCGAAGCATGGATAATGTGATCACGTGGTATCCTGATCGCCACGAAAGGATTAACACATCTAATGAAAATCTTCTCGCGGTCCCTATAGACCAATTCAACTACAGCTTCATGTTTCTAGTGATGTGGGAAGTCATCGAGGTTTTTGATAACAATGACATCATACTTGACAAGTTGGCGCTTAACTCGATTGCTGTGATCTTTAGTTTTGTCATATACCTTCGAGCTTAAATGGTGAAGTTCATCCTGAACCTCTTCCGATACTGTTTCTCAGTGCGGTCAATCACTAACTCTAGTAGAAAAGTTTTCAAATTAATTTTACATTTTTGATGTAGAGGGATGAAGTTTGTGACTCTACCAAATAAGGTTCGCAACTGGAGTGAACACTACCTCATCTTCGAGGGGAAATTTGGCCGGCTTCCAACTCATCCTCAAGTCCACGTGGAGAGTGTTTTCCTCAAATTCACCAAGCTGGGGGAAGTTGAAAAGGGTATCATTGATTCCTTTGATAACGCACGACTACACGCCGCTTACAACATTCCTCTGTTCCCTTCATTGGATGGGATAACCCCTGAAGATAGTAAGTATTTTTCTATGACAAAAAACTCTTAACCACATTAGCCTCAAGTCTATAAATACTTCTTCCTTGCAAAAATTTTACTGGTACCAGCGAACAAGCTGCTGACTTCGAGCGGTCCATTCCTGACTCATCGGGGAAGGAGAAAAGATCTCGTAAGAAAACAACGGGAAGAGGAAGATGTATCTGCGGACTCTTCTGAAGAATCCTTTTCCTTTAGCGAGATTGGAAGTATTATGAAGGACCTGCATAGCAAGCTGACCATGTGGTGGCATTTGTGTAATAAGTTTGTGCAGGTGTCCGCCACTCTTCCTTCTTAGAAGAGCGACAATATTACTCGACATGCCTCTGCGGTCGCTGCCATATATGGTAAGTGAAACTTTAAGGAATTAATGAAAATTCCTTTTCAAGAGCAAATACATCTATTCGCTCAGACCCAGGCGAGGGGCTTGATTACAAGCCACTTCATCGGTTATGTTTTCAAGAAGACATTGAAGAATAATTCGCAGCTTCAGGATGAAGTGGCGCAGCAAGAAACACAGAATGCGTTACTAGAAGCAGAGAATGCGTGGCTAACAAAGTAGAGAGTGGAAATATATTACCTAACTCGGGGAACGTTTCTTTACAACACACAATTTTTTTTCTTAAAGGAGAGTATAAAAGATGCTCTTGTCTGCTTCAACGTCTTGGCCTACATGAAGGAGGGGTTTGAAAAAACATCCTTTGTCGACCTCTTTTCCAAATATAAGAAAAGGGCGGTCGCGATGAACTGCAAGACTAAGGGCAAAAGCAAGGCTGGTGAAGAGCAGGAAGAAGAGGGAGAAGAAGAGTGGTATGAAGAGGGAGAAGAAGAGGATGATGAAGAAGAAGAAGAAGGAGGAGGAGATAGAGGAGCTTACCGGAGGAGAAAAGGGAGATGGTGCTAAATTGGACACCGACGGTAAGAAAGCAAAGACCGCATAGGCCACTTCTGAAGACAAATCATCCAAGAATAGCGACAAGAGCCAAGTTAACGAATTTTTGGAAAGCAAAGACATTCGTGACAATAATGACAATAATGGTGTTGCAAACTAGCTTGACGTCCCGATCGGGCAGGAATTACTGGACCTTCTTAACTCTCAGAACAGTCGAGCACGCACACAGCCAATGAAAATAGGAAGTTGACACAAGAGGTTTTAATGTGGAAAAACCCCTCAACTAGATTAAAAACACGTGACCGGATCTGTGCTGGTCAAAGTCCATTATCAGCTTGCGGTTACAATATGCTTGGAGAATCGAGGGCGACAGGCCGCTCCTCATTAAAACTTGGTGGTGTGAGAGAATTCTTAACTCGAACCGGGCAACAGGCTGCGTCGAGGGAGTGCTGGATGCTGCTTGGTGGTTGGTGTGCTGGAGTGTTGGTGATATTCGTCTTATTCCTTTCTCTGCACACTTGGGTACTTGGGCACTTCTCTGGCTCGTAGGCGGCTTGAAGATGACCCGAGGGAGGAGTTCAGCAGAGCTCTGGCTTAAGGAAGAACAAGGTTTGGGGAGAAAAAAGGTGAGAAATGAGGAGGCATGTAGCTTCTTTTATAGCCTCCAGGAGGTGGTTATGGTGGTTCCCCCACAAACCTGGTGGTTAGAGGGTTGTTACCTGTAGATCGGACGACGATTGATGCTCTGTAGTGATTGGACGGTGGCCAACCTGCATGCGGCGGCAGACTGACAGGCAAGCGGCGCCGGCGGCCGGCGGCGGTAGTTGGTGGGAGGCGGTGGCCGGTGGCGATGGCGGGCGGCGGCGGCAAGAAGTGGCGGCGGGCGGCGGCAGCGGTAGTTATTGGAATGGAGGCCCCCGTGATCCTCCTTTTGTGGAGGAGATCATGAGAGGTGGGTTGACTGGTCAAACCTATGATCTCCATGATAGGAGGAATCATGGGGGAGAGTGGTTAAATGCACCCCCAAGGCTTTAAATGGAGGTTCATCCCTATCAATTGCCCCCAAAATCCATTGTTGTCGGAGGTTTACACAAGTGAGAGAACATGGATTTCCCTCATTCCATTCGACCATGATGGCGACCAGCAAAGGCAAGAAACATAAGAGAGCGGTGCCCGACGAGCCCAGGTAACGATATGTTAAAAAGTTTCTACGGGAGAGAGGGGAAGGCAAGAGGAAGCGCCAACGCACCCAAAAAAGAGGGGGACTCCCAATGCCCCATTGTCGGGCGGCGCAACAGTGGTCAATGCGGGGGCACGCGAGGAGGCGCGCGGCCCGAGCCGTGCGGGTGCGTGCATTGGGCACGCGCGTTGGGCGCGTACGCGTACCAGGTCCCGCGCGTGTGCACAAGGTCACGCGCGCGCACACCTGGGTGTGCTCCCCTGGGCGAGCGCCCCTGTGTGCACGCCCCTGTGTGCGTGCACCTTTATGGTGCGCGAGCACACCTGAGTTCCTACGCACCCGAGGCGCGCCTACTCTGGTGCACACACTCAATGCGCGCGGGCCTGCTGAGCGCGTGCCCGGTGTGAGCGTGCCGTGCACCAGGCCGCGAGGGCGTGCATCAAGCCGCGCCCGTACAGGTGTGCATGATGGTGCACTTGCGCCTGCATGCTCTTCTTCAAGGGGTGACCCTCGGCTTGCTTTAAGGGGGCCTACCCTTTAATTTTACCATGCGAACTATGCTTTCATACTACATCTGACTTTTCCTTTTTGGTGGCAGGGCTTGAAGTGTACCATGAGACCACTGCATCTACGCTCCTCTCTTATCGAGGACCAAATCGTTGTTTGGAGAAAGAGGTTCGGGCTACCTGCCAATTTAGTGGTGTAGATTCCGCTTACCGTGGAGAGAGTGCAAAATCCCCCCTGAGGCTGGCTAACGGTCTGCGAGAGTACTTTGTGGTCTGGTATCCAATTCCCACCTTGAAAGGAAGTCATCGAGATCTTGAAATTTTGCGGGGTACCGATCTCCCAGTTTACCACATTGGGAGTAGTGCGCCGTATGGGCATGGTTATTTTCTTCCGTGAGCATGGCGGAAGACTTTCTTTGCAGTGTTTCCGAGATTGGTGCGATGTCCGCTCCGATGGTGGGGAGCGTGTGGAGATTCATAGCAACAAGAGTTGGCTCACGTTCGAGGCTCTGATAGACCGTCTTCACGGAATCACCCTTTTCAGATACATTAGGAACCCTTGTGGCTTACCGGAGGTGTGAAATTCGCTCCCCGATCATTGTCGCCGCCAGAAGGGAGATGCTATCTTCTGACATCGGAGATGGTATGCAGTCGCTAGGGGGGAAGGCCGAAGATGGTATGCTATCTTCTGACCCGGAGATGCTATCTCTTGACAGCGGGGGTAATTACCTCCGAATGTGAATACTTGATCATGGTATGCTATCTTCTGACCCGGAGATGCTATCTTCTGACATCGGGGGTAATTACCGACGAATGTGAATACTTGATCCGGGTGCAATCGCTAGGGGGAAGGCCCTAGCAATGGCATGGCGATGGTATGCAGTAACGACGGAGAATGTAAGTACTCAATTCGACCGTCGGAGAATATAGGTTCTCAATCCTGTTGCGCGACCTGTCCCGGGTATGAGTTGATTGTCTGAGAGTACAAATACTCAATCCGGGGGCAATCGCGAGCGGGGCAGGCCATAGTGATGGTAGGGCAATGTTCTGCAGTAATGGTAGAGAATATAAGTATACAACCCCATATCAGGCGAGTGGGGTCGGCAGGAGCTAGACTGGCCAAGTCCAGCCCATTACCCGGGCAAGCCTGGCCCGTGTCATCGAGTGAGGTGAGCTCACTCGACACCTTTAGTCGTGGCATCGAGTGAGGCGAGCCCACTCAATGCCTCTAATCGTGGCATCAAGTGAGGCCAGCTCACTCAACTCCTTCAGCAGCGGTATTGAGTAGGGCGAGTTTACTCAATGCATTCAGCCTAGACAGCAAGTGAGGTGAGTTCTGTCAATGCTTCTTACTCTTGGCATTGAGGGACATGTCAACATCTGCTGGCTCGCACTCACATCGGAGAGTTCGGCAGTAGCCCTGACTCGCCCTAACGGGGTGGGATGGTTTGAGAGGGGCGAGTTAGCACTCACCAAGCCCCTTTTATCGAGCTCTTTGTTGTTCGCCGAGCTCTTGGCCTTTTGTCGAGCTCTTGGCTGTTTGCCGAGCTCTAGGCATTTTGTCGAGCTCTTGGCTGTTGGAAGACCTCTGGGCCTTTCGTCGAGCTCTTGCCTGTTCGTCGAGCTCTGGGACTTTCGTCGAGCTCCGGGCCTTTCGTCGAGATCTTGGCTATTCGTCGAGCTCTTGGCTATTCATCGAGCTCTTGGCCGTTCGTCGAGCTCTAGGCCTTTCGTCGAGCTCTTGTCCTTTTGTCGAGCTCTTGGCTATTCGCCGAGCTCTGGGCCTCCTGATAAGCTCTATCCGCTCAATGAACTCATGCCAGGTGAGCCGGGCAGGCTAGGCCTGGACTCGCCAAAGGCCGAGCAGAAGCAGCGAGTGCCAGCTCCATTGAGCACTCACCGCCCCTACCGAGTATAGATTATTGAGGGCTACTCGTACTGTTCTCTTTGATGTGTTTTTACCTTTTTGAGCCCGCTGTCCTACCCATAGCTAGTAAGAATAGCGGAGTTATGTGTTGGCAGACGCAGTTGGGCTGCACATAGCTATTCAGAACAACGGAGGTTGGCTATTTGCAGGCCATTTCTAGAAATCTATAAATAGGACCCAAGGGGCACCTTAGAAGATATGTTTACTTGTCTGCCAGTCTTCTAGCACTTTTTGAGGTTGCCTTAGCTCGACTCTTGTCTAGGGAGTGGAAGCGCTCTAACATCTTCCGGGTGTGTGGTGGGACCTTCGCACCGAGCCCTTGGATCAGTTCTTTGTTCTTTTTCCTTGTCATTTTTCTTGCAGAAGAGAAGTAGGTGTGCGATCACCCCTTCCCCAAGGGTGAACTCCACGGAAACCGATTTTTCGGTTTCAACATTCTGGTGCGATGAGCGTTGAGCGTTGTCAGCACAGAAAATCTTCAGTAGGCTTGATGATGGGAGAAGAAGGACAAGGCTCGGATAGGTCTGACTCGCCACCCCCACCTCTCGCCACGGTGGGGATGTTCAAAGACTTTAGGCGAGATATGCTTGGCCTCGTCAAGTTCGCACTCGGTGCGCGTGCCGAATGCTCGACTCCAGCGGCGCCAGTGCTCGCAGACCAGGCCCTTGACGAAGACGCTCCCGATAGGCGAGCTGGGAAAGAAGTTGCAGAAGAAGGAAGAGGCGGCGAGCTCAACGGGCAAGTACTATTCCCGGGCTCGGTGAGCGGTGGCAGGTTTGGCGAGATGGGGGTACGAGACCCCCGACTCGCTTAGTAGGGGGAGGCAGCCCCGTCAGCGAGCTAATTTCTTCTGCCCCTATTCTAGAGGGGTTGAAGGTGCCCGAGATGTCCTTCTATGCCGGGAAGCGAGACCCGGTCCAACACATCCAGTGGTTCGAGGACATGGTCTCAATCCAACAAATGTCGGATGGGTTTAAGTGTCGGCTCTTCACCATCACTCTCAAGGAGAAGGCGAAAGAGTTTTTCCACCCGCTACCGGCCAGCTCCATTTACTATTTTGACGACCTGCGCTGGGGGTTCATGTTGATGTTCACCACCTCCAAGAGGAGGAAGAAGGATTCGGAGTCCCTATTCCACATCAAGTAGGGGGTGAACGAGAGACTGGCTCAGATATTGTATGTGTACTCCCCTCATAACATGCGCTAAGGACTTTTTAGAATGTGTAACACTACATAAATGACATATCATCGCATAAGCACACGTGCCAAGTTAAAGATCTGCATGATGACATATGTACACACATGAATTGAAATGAAACTTAACATTCACACATTCATATTATAAGCACAAGTTAGAAGCATAGCATCATTTCATTAATTTCACAGAGCAAAGTAACAGCAAGAGCAAGTATCTGTTCGTTCCCGATCTAATTTTAGTCTGTTTGATTATGATCTGGGTTAGGATATTCGAGTTTACTAACTTAGGTGTCTTAAGCTAGTTCCTCTATAAGTCGTTTGCTCGTATCTGTAGAATATTACCCCGAAAAAGTTTTGCTAAAGGAATATCTTCCCAGTTTGTGATGTCTTAGGCAAGGTTTTGACTAGATATCTGTTTGTTCTATAGAAATGCCAGCTAAATGCATTGCGATGAGGTTGACTCCCCAGTCGGAGGGGGAGTCTTCTAGTGCCTAACGTGAAGTAGTGATTGATGGGCTACGATAAAGTAATGAGTCCCTGACAAGGCAGATGATTGACATGTAATCACAGATACAGTCGTTGTTGGCTGTCGTCACCGGGCAGTAGACTAGAGCACAGGACCCTGCCGCGGATCAAACTTTTCCTAATCCTCCTACTGCTCTAGTACCCCCTGTTTCTCTGCCACCAGAGATGAATTTTATTTCTCACTTCCAGCGACTAGGACCTCCTACGTATGATGGTAGGGCAGACATCATGGCATTGGATGACTGGATCATCGCCATCGAAGAAATGTTTTCTTATTCTAGCATTTCCTCCGATCAGAAGGTGATGATTGCGGCATAGCTCAAAGGACTTGCAAAGAGTTGGTGGATTATAAAAAGGAGAGTCTTACTGATGGGTGCTCTTGGGATTCATTCAAGAGTATTTTACCAAAGAAGTTTCTACCATCGGTCGAGCAAGACCATATGATGAACAACTTCTTGCACCTGAAGTAGAGGCAACTCACTATTAGTGAGTACGAGATAACGTTTAGTAAGCTCACTCATTTTGCCCCAGATCTGGTAGCGTCCGAAGAAGGCAAAGTAAAACGCTACCTGGTGGTCTTAGGTATGACATCTAGCAGTTGGCTAGCGCGTACAAATCTGAGACCTTGGTAGAAGTAGTCGAAGCCGCCTTAAAGGTTGAGGCGATAGAAAATGCGAAGAATCTGGGATTGTATGCAAAGAAGTACAAAAGGAAATCTGATGACGATGGAAGTATAAGGGAATCTAGCCCTATAATGAAGAAGGATTAAAAGATAGCATGTAGCTTCTATGGGAAGCCAGGACACCCTTTTGAGAAGTGCTTTAAGAGACTGGATGCGTAGAAGCAGTCTCTGGTACACGCGATCCAGGATGCACTAAAGGGAGGCCCTGTCTATACTTATTCCAAAAAGAGTGGGCACGATGTGGCCCGTTATCGCAAGAAGGCTGGAGCTTGTTTCCTCTGTGGACAGAAAGTACATTTGAGGGCTAATTGCCCGTAGGGCTAGCCTGCACTGCATGCAGTTCCGTTGCAGACTCTACCGCCACCCCCACCTCTAATGGACATAGGAAAAGGAAAGTTGAATGTACTGACCAAGGATGAAGCCTAATCATCGGCTCAAGTGATCTAAGGTTAGTCTCTGACTCAACAAGTAATCTCTTGTTGTAGAATTATAGTTTTGTATTTTATTTGCACGCGCAATGTATATAGGTGAATTTAAGGTGAATAATAAGTGGGCGCGTGTTCTATTCGATTCGGGTTCTACTCACTACTTTATAGCAAGGAGTTTTGTATACCGATATCGCTGGGTTCTAGACAAGTTAGACACTTACCTAAACGTCAAATTACCTTCAGGAGAGCTGGTGATGTCAAGTCAGGGTATCCAAAAATGCCCTATCTTCATAGGTGGTTTTCTAGCCTTTACGGATTTGAAGGTGCTAGACTTGGAATACTTTGACGTGATTTTGGGCATGGACTGGCTGTCCCGCTATAATGTTGTCATTCAGTACAAGCACAAGCGCTTGGATTTCAGAGGCGACAAAGGCCAGCCCATGAGTGTGTATGGTTTGCTGCGTCACGAATATCCAATTATTTTCGCGGTACGTGCTCGTAAATTTCTAGAGTCTGGCTGTGATTCTTTCCTTGTTTCCATTTCTGTTCTGGAAGATGCACTTATCGTGCCTCGGGTTGAGGATGTTTCTGTGGTGCGTGAGTTTCCGGATGTCTTTCCCGTTAGTCTTCCTGGACTTCCTCCTAAGAGAGAGGTGGAGTTCGTTATAGACCTTGAGCCAGGCACTCGCCCTATTGCAAAAGCACCGTACCGCATAGCAACGCGTGAGTTGGAGGAGCTGCGTACTAAGTTGGATGAGTTATTGCAGTGTGGTTTTAACAGACCAAGTTCTTCCCCCTGGGTACACAAGTCCTCTTCATGAAGAAAAAGGATGGAATGATGAGGTTGTGCATAGATTATCGAGAGCTAAATAATGTGACTATCAAGAACAGATATTTGTTGCGTAGGATCGATGACTTATTTGACAAGCTGTGAGATAGTTCCATGTTCTCGAAGATTGACCTTTATTCGGGCTACCATTAGTTAAGAATCCGTGAGTCAGACGTCCCGCAAACTGCATTTCATTTTCGATATGGTCATTTTGAATTTCTGGTAATGTCTTTTGGATTAACGAACACACCGTCAACTTTTATGGACATGATGAACAGGGTGTTAAAGGACTTTCTATATAAGTTCATAGTTATATTCATTGGCGATGTCCTGGTATATTCTAGAAATACAGAAGCGCGCCTTGCACTTGCGCTTGGTCTTAGCTACTCTAAGGGAGCACAAGCTGTATGCAAAGCTTAGCAAGTGCGAGTTCTGGTTGTCTCAGGTGTCATTCCTAGGGCACATTATAAGCAAGGACGGTATCTCAGTGGATCCCGCAAAGATAGCCTCCGTCTTGGATTGGAAGAAACCTACATCACCTAAGGAGATAAACAACTTCTTAGGGTTGGCAGGTTACTACAGAAGATTTGTGAAAAGATTCTCCATGCTTTCTGCGTCGTTGACAGGGCTTACGCAAAAGAGCGCAGCTTTTGTTTGGAGTGATGCCTGCAAGGAAGCTTTTCAAGAGCTCAAGAGAAGACTGTGTTCTGCTCTAGTTTTGGCATTGCCGGTGGAAGGAGTAGAGTATGTTGTTTATGTGGACGCCTTGCGAGTTGGATTTGATTGCGTGTTGATGCAGGACGGCAAAGTGATTGCGTATGGATCGAGACAACTGAAGGTCCATAAAAAGAATTATCCTACGCTTGACTTAGAATTTGCTGCCATCATTTATGCTTTGATGTTGTGGAGGCATCTTCTCTATGGAGTGTCATGCAAAATCTACACGGACCACAAAAGTTTGAAATATGTCTTCACTAAGAAGGAGTTGAATTTATGCCAGCGTAGATGGTTAGAATATGTTGCGGACTACGAAGTCGATATCCTTTATCATCCCGGCAAGGCGAATATAGTAGATGATGACTCGAGCTGAAAGCCTGCAAATATGTTTAACCTCTCAATGCAATCCCTTATAGAGGAGTTTTTGCCCATGGACATAACCGTAGGGAATAGCGCTTCTCCGAGTAGCTTAAAGGTGGAAGAGCCTTCATGGATTACTCTCACATGGCTAGAGCAGAAAGGCGATCCTGATTTGCAGCACCTCCGCAGTAGGACGGAGAAAGGGAAATTACCTGACTTTTCAATTGATGACGTTGGTACCCTAAAGTACCGCGGTAGATATAGTATTCCCACTGTTGGGGACATCCGATCAAGAATATGCAGTGAAGCACATGGTTCATGTGTTGCTTATCATCCTGGTTCCACAAAAATGTACAGAGATTTTAAGCAGGTTGTTTGGTGGTCAGGTATGAAGAACAACATCGCAAGATTTGTATCTGAATGTTATACCTGCCAGCGTGTCAAACCTGGTCATAGAAGGCCGGGTGGTAAGTTAATGCCTTTAGACATACCGAGTTGGAAATGAGAGAGTTTATCCATGGATTTCATAACCAGTTTGCTGAGATCTCCCCGAGGGAATGATGTAGTGTGGATTATTGTGGACAGACTAACCAAGTGTTCCCACTTTGCGCCTTTCAAGATTGACTATTCTATGGAAAAGATAGATGAGCTTTATCTGAAAGAAGTCATCAGGTTATATGGTGTGCCTACGAGTATCGTGTCAGATAGAGATTCAAGGTTCATGTCTCATTTCTAGCAGAGCTTGCAAGGAGCTTTAGGTACTGACCTTAGGTATTCTACTGCCTATCATCCTCAGACAAATAGTTTTACGGAGAGAGTTAATCAGATCTTGGAGGATATGATTAGATGTTATATTCTGGACCATGGTGGGGCTTGGGATAAACGCCTCAGACTGATGGAGTCGCATACAATAACAGCTCTCAAGAGAGTTTGTAGATGGCGCCCTTCGAAGATTTATATGGGAGGCATTATCGAACTCCCCAATTTTGGGAAGAAGTTGGTGAGAAGCCTATGCTCGGTCCAGAAGCACTGGAGGATATGAGAATTTCAGTGAAGCATATTCGTGAATAGCTGAGGTTGGCTCAGGAGCTATACGAGAAGTATTCAAATCAGCGTAGAGTTGATCTGGAATTTGAAGTTGGGGATATGGTATTTCTGAAGGTCTCTCCGATGTCAGGTGTTAAAAGATTTGGAAGGAACCATAAGCTTGATCCAAGGTATGTGGACCTTTTCAGATTCTGGAGCGCATCGGAGTTTCTGCCTATAGACTTGAATTGCCTGTTTTATTCCTTGGTGCTCACGATGTGTTTCACGTGAGCCAGTTGCCGATGTGTATTCGTAGTGATCGACATGTCCTTGACTCCGTGCCCTAGTTGCAGCCTAATCTCTCGTAGGTCGAAGAGCATATCCGTATTCTGGAAACACAAGATTGTGTGCTAAGAAAGAAGACAATTCCGATGGTTAATGTTCTCTTACGCAATCAGGATGCTAGAGGTGTAACTTGGGAATTGGAATCTGCAATGAGAGAATCTCGTCCTCAGCTGTTCTCCTAGTCTTCCATGGTTAGTATTTTTGTTTAATGAATTCTTCTATCATGTCTCTCCCTCTGCCCTCTTGTTTCGTTTTGTGTTCCAAGTTTCGGGACGAAACTTCCTTTTTGGAGGGGTGACTGTAACGCCACTGATTTTTCCGACAATTATTTAATCCTCTAGGTGACGTCAAAATGACGTAAGGGGCATAACGTTAGTGTGGAGGTTACGGCGCGTCGCCGTTAGTGCGTTTTTGCGTCTGTTCGGTCAAGTCGGCCAAATTCGTGAATCCATGTAGAAAATGAAAAATCTCACGTTAGGAAATTAAATTAATTAATTTTTGACGTTCTCGTCAAGTTTCGTCGCAATCCGAGCGATATTCGAGCCTCGGCGAATTTCCGAAGTTTTGTAGAATTTATGTTCGTCGTAGACTTTGAAAATTTATATCTCGATAACGACACGTCGGATTTGTGTTCCGTCTTCGCCGTTGGATTTGTAGCATCAGTGTTCGCCTACGGAGCGAATTTCGTTTAATTCGGCGCACGTTTGGGCCTCCGTTTGAACTTGTATTTTCTTGTTCAAAATATATAAAAAATATGATTATTTTAATATCAAAGGACTATTCAAAAATGAAAAGTACTATTCATTCTAAAGTTTTATGAAGGTGTATTTGAAAAATTCACTATTCATTTGAGCAAATAAAGCACTGTTCATGCAATTTATTTTTTGTTCCTTCTCGGGAACACTTGTACTATTACTCGAGAAAGTCAAAAGCTTCTCGGGAAATCCTGTATCAGTACTCGAGAACTCATTTACCTTCTCCGGAAATCCGGATATAGTACTCGAGAACTTTAAGTTTGTTCTCAAGAAATCCCTGCCCCCTTCTCGAGAAGTCATGTACTACACTCGAGAAATTCGAAGTTCGTCCCGAGAAATCCGTTTCAGCCTGCATTCGGGCTCCATTTTGAGGGTCAAAACAACGTCATATGGAAAAATAGTAAACATGGATTTTGTTCGTCTTGACGAGATCTACAACTTCCGTGTTGATAACTTTTTGATTCTGAGACATATTTTGCCTCTATTTTCATTTTCCGCGTGCCTACACTTTAATTACCCGCGTCTTTCCGGTTTAGACAAAAGAAAATATATATATATATATATATATATATATATATATATATGTAAATATTCTTATACTTTAGGATAAATAGATCAACTTCATCTTCTTCCTTAAGTCCTGACCGAACCAGAGAGCTAGAGTGACGGCAGGGTTCTAAGTTCGTTAAGCTTGGGATCGCCGCCGTCGGAGCTACGGTGCTCAGAATCGCAAACCGAGCATAGATCCCGAAAGCTCTCGCCGAGATCTTCAAGATCGTGGTATGTATTTCTCGTTTCGTGGAAGTTTTTCGTTATGGTTTTTGGCCCTAACCTCTCTTTTGGCCAAATCCTTGTAGATTCCGCTTCCCCGCGCCTTCTTTTAGCTAGATCCGCGACGTGGAGTAAATTGGAATACCGATTGTAGTAGAGACCGAGGCAAGTGAAGTTCTTGCTCTCCCTCTTGCTCTTTTCTTCCAAATTTTTAGTCATATTTTGTGGGTTTGACATGTTTAAATTTCCTAGAAACTTGTTTTGAATTTCCAATTTATTTTTCTTAGATTATGACGTGTGTTTCACCTAGAACCATTACTCCCAATTTTATCTCGTACGGTGGGTAAACAAATGTAGTGGTCATGTCTCTTAAACCATCGAGTCATATTTATCGATGCGACACCTTGTGCATCCCGTTATTTTTATCGCGCCGTACTTTGCTTAATCCTTGCAATGCCCTTATACAGTCCAAGTCATCTGTTGACCGTTAGTCTATGATGAATAAAAGAAACTTTGCATGTATAATTATGTAACTAAAGATAAATCTGATGGTTTGTGCGCGTTGGTGTTTCTCCCTCGGCACAATGCCATATGGTTGAGTCTGTGTGCGTTGTGGACCATCATCCCCGACACATTACCTTAGTTGTTGGATTATGTGCGTTGGGGTTTCTCCCTCGGCATAGTGCCCTTTTGGCTAGGTTAATGCGCATTATGGACCTTTTCCCGACAGAGTATTCTTTCCTGTTGAGCTGATCAGTATCTTTTAAAAATGATGAATAACATGAATAATAAAGAAAGATGAATGTATGTGTACAACCCCGTATCCGGCGAGTGGGTCAACGGGAGCAAGACCGACAAAATCAGGCAGTCGGAGTCCCTCGGCGAGCTCGCAGGAGGGGGATCCCGGCTGTCTCCGGCTCGCCTAGTCTAGGTGAGATTCTTTTGGGAGGCGAGCTAGTACTCGCCAAGCCCTGTTCGATGTGCTCTGGGCTGTTCGTCGAGCTCTGGGCTGTTCGTCGAGTTCTGGGATGTTCATCGAGCTCTGGGCTGTTCGTCGAGCTCTTGGCTATTCGCCGAGCTCTGGCCTGTTCATTGAGCTCTGGGCTGTTCATCGAGCTCTGGGCTATTCGTCGAGCTCTGGGCTGTTCGTCGAGCTCTGGGCCCTTTGTCGAGCTTTGAGCCGCTCGCCGAGTTCGAACCGATGAACAAGCCTGCGGCGTGCGAGTAGGGCAGGTCGAGCCCGTACTCGCCAATGGTCAAAGATAGGCGGCGAGTGCCACCTCCATCGAGCACTCGCCTCCCTTGCCAAGCAGGGTTTGTTGAGGGCTACTCGCCTAGTGATCTACGAGGTATTTTTTACCATTTTGCCCCCGCTGGCCTGTCCATAGCCAGTTAAAATAGCGGAGTTACGCTGTTGGAAGACCTAGTTATGAAACACATAGCTGTTCAAAATAGCGGAGGTTGGCTATTTGCAGGCCATTTTAATAAATCTATGAATAGGACCCAAGGGGTACCTCAGAGGGCATGCTCACTTGTCTCCTAACTTTCTAGGACTTCTTGAGGTACCTTAGCCCGTCATTTGGCTAAGGAGGGGAAGCGCTCAGAGATCTTCCGGGTGTGTGATTGTTTCCCCGTGCCGGGCCTTTGGTTTAGTCCTCTATTCTTTTTCCTTTGTCGTTTTTCTTGCAGGAGAGAAGTAGGTGCGCGATCACCCCATCCCCAAGGGTGAACTCTACCAAGACCGAATTCTCGGTTTCAACATTTTGGTGCGGTGAGCGTGGAGCGTGGTCAGCATAGAAAATCTTTAACAAGCTCGATGATTAGAGGACAGGGCCGACTCGCAACCCCCCCCCCCCTCTCGCAACGATGGTGATGTTCGAGGACTTCAGGCAGGAAGTACTCAGCTTGGTCAGATTCGCACTCGGCGGGCGTGCCGAGTGCTCGACACCAGCGGTCCCTATTCTCAAGGTTACAGCTCTCGGCGAGGACGCTCCCGGCAGGCGTGCTGGGAAAGAAGTTGTAGAGGAAGGAAGAGGCGGAGAGCTGCCCGAGCGAGTGCTCTTCCCAGGCTCGACAAACAGTGATAGGTTCAGTGAGATTGGGGGGCGAGACCACCAAGCTCACCTAGTAAGGGAGGCAGCCCCTTCAGCGAGCTGGTTTCTTCTGCTCCGGTTCCAGAGGGGTTCAGGGAGCCCACGATGTCCTACTATACCGGGAAAGGAGACCCGGTCCAGCATCCAGTGGTTTGAGGACGTGGTATTGATTCGATTGATGTCAGCTGGATTTAAGTACAGGCTCTTTGCCATCACCCTCAAGGAGAAGGCGAGAGAATGGTTCCACTTATTGCCGGCCAATTCCATCTACTACTACGAGGACCTACATCGGGTGTTCATGTTGAGGTTCACCACCTCCAAGAGGAGGAAGAAGGAGTCGGATTCCCTATTCCACATCAAGCATAGGGTGAATGAGACCCTGGGGAGCTACGTGAACCGGTTCTAGGATGAGGTAACCCAGGTCCAGGAGATGTCAGGGCATACCCTGATGATGGCCTTCACTTTGGGGCTACAACAAGGTTTCTTCCGAATTGAGCTAAAGAGGGTGCCACCCATCTCCTACGAGGAGATAATGTAGAGGGTGGCAAGAGAAGTAGACGGGGAGGCATCAAATCCATAGTTTGCCCGGAAGTTAGCCAAGTGAGCTACGGACGAAGAAAGCCCCAGAGGGGGCAGAGGTCAGGAGGAGAGGAAAGCTGAACCCCGGCATAGGGAGCAGCAGCAGCAGCAGCCTAGGTGGGGGCGTTAGGAGTCGAACTATCGGCTAGGTTGGAGGCCGGAGTGGCAAAATTAAGGGTCGTTGAGAGGCCACCATGGGGGGGGACAATTGTCAGGGTGGGCCAGGGCCAATTTTTCCCTCCAGGAGGGAGGCAAGGCCAAAGGCCACCTCTACCCGACAAGGACCAGGCTATGGCGATAGCCATGGGGAGAGGAGGAGAGCAGCGTGGAGGAGGAGAAGGGAAGTTAAGGTGGAATTTCCCTACTGCGACTTCCATCAGGAGGAATGGCACGCCACGACCACGTGCCTGGTGTTCCTCGTGATGAGAGGAAACAGGGAGCAGCAGCAACAACAAGACCGTTAGTAGGTACAGATCAAAGAAGTCCTTCCCCGTGCGAAGGATGATAGGTGTGAAGACCGGGTAGATGTTAGGACCCGGGGAGGGATAAGAGTGATCCATGGGGGGGAAAGGCTTCCTGCAAGGCAAGTCTCCACACCATGTACGACAGGAGCGTTGGCTCCACGTCCCAGACCCCAGCCCAAAGGAGAAGAATACCTTCTCAAGGAAGGACATGCCGGGTAATAAGGATCCCTTTTGCGATGCGCTGGCCATCCAGACAGCCATCGAGAATTTCACTGTCTCCCGGATCCTCATCGATAATGGGAGCTCGGTCAACGTCATCTTCAAGAAGGCGTTTGATGCAATGAAGGTGAATGTCAAAAGGGTGCTGTCCTCGGATGAACCCTTGTTCAGATTCTCGGGGGAGAGGAAGGAGGTGGAAGGAGGAGTGAGACTCCATATCACTTTGGGGGGCAGTCCTGCGCCTGCCGGTTCGTTATCGTGGATGCCCAAAACAGCAACATCGCCATCTTCGGAAGGCCCCTCATCAGTGCCTTCCGCTGCGTCCCCTCATCCTTCCACTAGTGCCTGAAGTTCAACGTCGAGGGGATCCAGGTCCGTGTCCGGGGAGTATGATGATGCATATTTTAGCTTAATTTATTAGGGTAAAAATATCTTATTTTTGTTTTAAATCTCTTTCTTTATGTATTTTTTAGGTTTATTTTTCTGTAAATAATCTAACTTAGTTTATTTTGTGTTTTAGGATGTTTTCTCAGCTTATGGACAAAATTGCCCTGACACACCCCCCTGACACGCCCTCCTCGGGCGTGTCCCAGGGCGTGTAGACTGATCTAGAGGAAGCATAGCTGCCAGAAGAATTTTCAAAGAAAAGTGATTTGAAACACACCCATGACACGCCCTCCTCGGGCGTGTCACAGGGCTTGTAGCCCGATCCATAGGCAGATTGATGCCAGGACCCAAATACCGATCAAAACCCCCTGACATGCCCCCATGAAATGCCCTCCCTGGGCGTTTCACCGAGCATGTCACCCACATCCTGAAGTATGCTGCTACATTCAATGCTTTTTCGTCCGAAGTCTGATGGATTTTCGACCGCTGATTTTGACATGAAGTGCCTGTCACGCAGCCCATACATGGGCATGACCTAGGGCGTGTCCATAATTGTGCAGAAGCAATCATCATTCCTGCCAGAATTTAGCTCTTTAGGTCAACTCCGTACATTTCACGCCCCCCTGACACGCCCTCCCTAGGCATGACAGGGGGCGTGACCAACCAGTGAAAAATCTCTTTAAATACCAGGCCATTCCATGCATTCCAGACCAATGTTTGGGGAGAGGGGAGGTGCTGCTAGTTCATTTCTTAGGAATTTAGTGCTTTTATTTTCATGTTTTTCTCTCTCTCTCCCTCCATTTCTAGCTTTTATTTTCATGCAATGCACTTTCCTTTCTTGTAATAGCTTTTTATTAGTATTGTAGCAGTAGTTAGCTTCTTTTCATGCACTTGTAACGTCCATTTCCTAGTTGTAATCTCTTTGGGTTTTTAATAAATTCTAATTAGTTTTCTCTCTTTCTCTCTCTTTAGTTTTCATGCACCTTTATTATCTACCCCTCTCTTTCCCTATTACCATGATTAACTAATCATTATTTGTACTCGATCGCGATGATCTAAGAATGAGATGATCAAGTTATGATGTTTTAGCTTTCCATTTCTTTTTAAAGTAATTACCTTCGATTTACTCTTGGTTATTATTTAGTGGGCCTAAATTGCCGGTATATAGTTTCCATTTTAGCTTTCAATCTTAGTTAGCCGAGAGGCTTGTAGATTGAATCGAGCACCCAAGAGTAAAGAGAGTTGCACGCACACCTCGAGAGAGGCAGACGTCCAAATCTCCCGGATTGGAGTGAAATCCAATAGCGGGGTTCACCACTTAAGGCGATATTTAGGTCTTCGATTTGGATGAGAGTTCGATCGGACCTTCCTAAACTCAGGTGGGCACGACTTCAAGAGATGCGTGTTGATGACTAGTTTTAGTCATCGTTTTTGGAGTAATTTAGTAGCTTAATTACCTTAGTTTATTTATAATTTATGCTTGTTATTTCATGTTTTAATATCTTTCTATAATATATTAAAATTACTAGTTTTATTATAGTTTTATTGTTTTGTCGCAATTTTATTTTATGTTATTATATAAAAATATATAGTTTTATTATATTATTATACTTGTTATGTATTATGTTTCATGTTTGTCTAATTTTAAGTTATAAATGTTTTATGTGTTATGTTTGTTAAGTTTATTATAATTATTGTTATGTTATTTTTTATTTTTCACTTTTATTTTATGTTTTATATTATCATGTTATAAAGTTTCTAATGTATGTTTTATTTCTTTTTGTAGGTGGTCGGCCCACGTCCATTTGATGCAGCCCACTTCCATTTGGTGCAGCCAAGCCTCCTACCCGAGCCCACCATGGAGCAGCCCTTCACAAAGCCCAAACCCGAGCCCACTCACTCATGCATTTTTACATGTGGTCGGCCACATTCATATCTCTCTCTCTCCCTTTATTATTTTTTCCCCCTCATTATTTCCACATGCATGCATGCACCTTGCCACCTTCTTCTTCTCTCTCTCCATCATTTAATTTATTTCATGCATGCATCCTTCTCCACCTCATTCATCTCTCTCCCCTTTATTATTTCCTTCTACACACTTCCATTCATCCCCCCTCTCTTTATTTTATATTTTCCATTTCACTTCCATTAAATATAATGCAATGCATGTAGCCATTCTCTCTCCCCTCATTAAAGCCATGCATGAACCTCCTTCCATCCACATGGCCGGCCACCCCCTTGGTTTCCCCCTCTTCATTTCCATCTAGAACCTTCCCCTTCATCTATAAAAGGAACCCCTCCCCCTTTGTTTGATGTTAAGTAGTTTATGTTGCAAGTAGTTTTGGTAGGGATAGCTAGTTCAAGTGCAAGTTTTCTTCTTTCTTTGTTGCTAAGTAGATTTCTTTTATTGTAATCCTTTGTTTTGGTAGCATAATCTTGTCTCTCTTTTTAGTATTATTATTTTGTACACCTTTTTCTATTAATGCAAATGAAATTTCTTTTTCTTATTGTTGTTATTTCTTTTTCAATCATGCGTAGCTAAATAATTTTTGTGCCCGATCGCGATGATCTTTTCGATGAAATAACTTATCTTTATTTTTATGTTTGGATTTGTATTTTGCTATTTTTGATCCTTCCTTGATCTATTTCGTATCGACTCCGTATTTCTAGTATACGGTAGTAGATTCCGATCTCATATTCGAGTGGCCGAGAGGCTCGTGAATATGAAAGATCACTCAAGGAAGGAAGGAGTTGCACGCACCCCTAGAGATAGGATGACGTAAATCCTCCGGATTGGAGTCAAATCCAATAGCACGGGTCACATCGATAATGCGACTTTAGGCCATTTTGACTTGAAAGAGATTTCGGTCGAAACGTCTATAAGTTAGTGGATTTAATGCTCTAGCGAGATTATTTCCTAATATCGGATCCGTCACGGTCTTAATAGATTTACAAATGCTAAACTAATTTATTCCGTTATTTTATTTCAAAGTGAATCGTCGATCGCGCACTCTTTTCTCGTAATAGTTTATTTCTCTTTAAGTTTAGTTTATTTTAATTTTCAAACATCATTAATCGTTTAGTAGGATAATAGAGTCGTTGTGAGTAATAGTACTTGCCTGCCCCGAGTTTTTATACGACCTTAATATTTTTCATATCCTATGCTATATTTCGATAGGTACACTTGCCTTAATCGAGTATAGATTGGAGAATACGATTTTCTCTATCACGTGTTCATGCTTCGGGAACCTCCACGGTCAAGGTAGTTTTACTTTATTTAGAAACAGGTTGTTATTCCATTTTGATTTTTCTTATTTCAATGTGATTCAAGATTGAGTACTTCTCTTTATCTTTATCTTTAACCCTTTTTTATTTTTGTGAGTAGTTTAGTTTTCTTTTTGGTTTGGTATTTTAATTCCTATTTTTAGTTAAGTAATCTACTCTTAAAAAACATTTTATAAAATAATAGTAATCTCCTCTGAGTAGAAGTAATCATTACACCCCAGGGAAATACGACCTTGATACTAATCTTTAGTATCCTATACAATAAATGATAAGGTACTCTTGCCTTTATCGTATATAGAATCGGAGACTATTATCAACTTCCAACACATCTGCCTTCTTTTCTCTTTAACCCCTCTTTCCACCTTTGCGATTCTTTGTATCAGAGACCGCAAGGTGCCGAGGGAATGCTACGTCACCGCCGTGAACTCCATCTCTTGGCAGGAGGGAGCCGAGGAGATAGAGCGAATGATGGAGGAGGCGGAGCAGTAAGATGGCAGGGAGGAGATGGAGGTAGAGGAGAGACGCGCTCGGGAGGAGGAGGCGGAAGAAGTCCATGACATCTTGATCTTGTGATTTTTGGGAAGCATTTTCAGGTTATCACAAGATCAAGATGCACCCCCCCCCGGCATCAAAGATGTCTCCTTCATCACGGGGGAAGGGTTCTACTTGTACAAAATAATGCTCTTTGTGCTGAAGAATGCAGGAGCGACCTACCCGAAGATGATGGACAAGATTTTCCGAGAGAAGTGGGGGAGGAACCTGGAGGTGTATGTAGATAACCTCATGATCAAAAGCCGAGACGTGGACTCCCACCTCCAGGACCTAGAGGATACCATCGCTACCCTGTACGAGTACAAGATGAGGCTGAACCCCCTGACGTGGATCTTCGGGGCCAGCAGGGGAAAGTTCCTTGGCCACCTTCTTACCCCCGCGGTGGTAGATCCAAATCCTGATAAGGTTCGAGCAATCATGGAGCTGGGATAACCTCGGAATGCTAAAGAGGTACAGCGGTTGATAGGGAAGCTGGCAGTGTTGAGCAGGTTCCTTTCCCAGGCTAGGGA
The DNA here is from genome assembly GCA_039513925.1 of Platanthera zijinensis. Lineage (NCBI taxonomy): Eukaryota > Viridiplantae > Streptophyta > Magnoliopsida > Asparagales > Orchidaceae > Platanthera > Platanthera zijinensis. The sequence goes on from CM077092.1 coordinate 128,909,510, forward strand.
GAAGTGATCCCCTTCTTCAATACTTAAAGTGGAGGCCAGAAGTTTGAGTGGACAAAGGAGTGCAAGGAGGCATTCTAAGCCCTGAAGAAGCTGTTGACTCAGGCTCTGGTTCTCCAAGGGCCGAAGGAGGGGAGGATCTATACTTGTATGTCGGGGTCGGAGCAGAGTCCTTGAGCTCCGTCCTGGTTCGAGAAGAGGGGAATAAGAAACTCCCCATATACTATGTAAGCCGGGTATTGAGGAAGGCCGAGCTCCAATATCCCATCTTGGAAAAGTTGTCCTTCTCTCTAGTCATCTCGGACCGGAGGCTCCGAACTTATTTCCAGGAACACTCGATCCGGGTGGTGACTGACCACCCCCTCTGCAGCATCTTCGAGGGGGTAGAGCATTTGGGCAGACTGGCTAAATTGTTGGTGGAGCTGAGCGAGTTCGACATCACCTTCGTCACCTGTCTCTCGATCAAGGCCCAAGCGATAACCGACTTTCTGGACAACTATGTGGTCGAGGTAGCAAAGGAAGAACTCACTCACCCAGTTCCATGGAAGGTGATGGTAGATGGTTCTTCGGGAAGGCATTCCCTGGGAATGGGGGTGATCTTGGAAAGTCCCCAGGGAACGAGAATTGAACAAACGATGGTGGTGCACTTTCCCATCACCAACAACCAGGCTAAGTACGAGGCAGTGATTGCAGGGCTCGTTCTAGCCAAGGAGCTAGGAGTGCATTACGTACAGGTCCTCACTGACTCGATGGTGGTGGCCTCGAAGATCAACGAAGAATTTGAGGTAAGGGAGCCTACCCTTCAGTTATACTTGGCAAAGGTGAATGGGTTCATCGGGATGTTCCATACTTTCTCCATCCGACACATGCCCAGGGAAGAGAATGAGTTGGTAGACCAACTGGCAAAGCATGGTCCTCGGGTGGGAGGTACCATCACCAATCTGTTCAGCCCTTCCATCAAAGAGGGAGAGCTGATGGAGGTGGATAAACACCCCTCGTGGATGGACCCATTCACGACCTTCCTTTCCACATGGGAATATCCAGAAGGGATGGACAGGAAGAAGCTCAAGTACAAGTCGGCCTACTATCTCATGCGCGATGGGCAGCTGTACCGAAAGACGCTCTCAGGGATGTTGGCACGTTGCGTGGCCGAGAGAGAGGTCTAGAGGATCTTGTATGAGGTCCACTATAGAGAGTGTGTAAGTGTAACGCCCCCGATTTTTTCGACGATTTTATTTAAATGGGAAGCATCATATTTATGACGTCATGGCATTACCTTTAACGTCAAGATGATGGCGTAATGCCATAAAGGCATTTTCGCGTCCATGCGGTCAAGTCGGCCGAATTCTTGTTGTAATGGGAAAATTTTGCATTTGGAATTTAAGTTGAGTAATTTTTGACTTACTCGTCAAGTTTCGTCGCGATCCGAGCGATATTTGGGCCTCGGCGTTTTTTCCAAAGTTTTGTGGAATTTATGTTCGTCGTAAACTTTGAAAACTTATATCTCGAGAATGGCTCGCCTGATTTTTGTTTTGACTTCGCCGTTGTGTTCGTAGCGTCTATTTTCGCCTACGGCGTGAGTTTCGTTCAATTCGGCATGCGTTTGGGCCTCCGTTTCGAACTCGCGTTTCCTGATTCAATGTGTATAAATACGATCATTTTATTATGAAAAGTACTATTCATTCGTATAGTTTGATCAAAAGGTATATTTGCAAAGAAATCGTCTTTCTGCTTTCCTTATACTCGAGTGAGATTCCCTGCGTCTCGTGAAGGTACTGTTCATGCTAAGCTATACTCGAGTGCCGGTTCTTTTACTCGAGTGATTTTCTCAAGTACTCGAGTAAATTATTTCTCCTACTCGAGTAATCTTTAATCTACTCGAGTATATCCATCATGTTACTCGAGTAATTCCTTCTTCTACTCGAGTTATCTTTTCTGCTACACGAGTAAATTAATCCTATTACTCGAGTAAATTTTTCTTCTACTCGAGTATCTTTCTGTTACTCGAGTATATCAATCCTGTTACTCGAGTAAATCTTTCTTCTACTCGAGTAATCTTTCTGTTACTCGAGTATATCAATCCTGTTACTCGAGTAAATCTTTCTTCTACTCGAGTAATCTTTCTGTTACTCGAGTATATCAATCCTGTTTCTCGAGTAATTCTCTCTTCTACTCAAGTAATCTTTTCTACTACTCGAATATATATCTACTCGAGTAGTCGTTTCTACCTCTCGAGTACCCGTAAGCTTGTTCTTGTGTAGTCCGTTGCAGTCTGCGTTCGGGTGCATTTTGGAGGGTGGGTCAAAACGGCGCCGTAAGGAAAAATGGCTAACATGAAATTTGTTCGTATCGACGAGATCTACAACTTTCATGTTGGGCACTTTTCGATTCGAAGCCATATTAGACCTCTAATTTTGTTTTCCGCGAACTGCTCGTACCTATACCGTTTTTTTTATATTTAGACAAAATATTTTATAAGTACTTATATATATATATTCTTATACTTAGGTTATTAGAAAAGAATAAATACTTCATCTTCTCCGATTCTTTCTCCCGAACAAGAGCGGCGTGAGCGAGAGAGAGAATATTTCGTGAATCTTCCGGTGCCCGCCGACGGAGCTTCGGTGCTCGAAATCATCAACCGAGCATAGATTTGGAAAGCTCTCACCGAGATAAATTTTTCCCCTTTCTTTGAGTTTTCTCGTTAGGGTTTTTCGGCCCTAACTCCCTTTTTGACCATTTTTGTCTAGATTTCAACTTCCTCCATCCTCTTTTGCCCCGATCTGTGACGTGGACTGATTTTGAGAACTTTTCCGGTAAAACCAAGGCAAGTGGTGTTTTCCCCTCATTTCTCCTTGTCCGATTTGATGGTAACGGTTCAGTTTTTATGTTCTTTAAAATTTTCTTCACTTTGTTCTCCAAGTTATTGCTACGATTAACCTTTTTGGATGATCTCTCGAGATTGTAAGATTTTGTCTTGGTGAACTTGATCTTGTCATGATATATTTAATCGTTCTTGATGTGTCTTATTAATGCCTTTAAATTCATTACCTATCGTTATTGATCGTATTAGAGTTTGTGTAGGATTGTAAATCGTTCATAGGGGTTGATCAACCATGTCTTGAAACTAGAAGTGTCAAGTAGAATCTGACGAGCCAAATCTCGAGATATATTTGTGTTGTGGTTTCTTTGGGTTTCTAAAATTTGTGGGAGTTAGTGGATAAAACCACCTCCGCATGGTCTGACTCCATTATGGTACCTTGTGGAAGCCTACCGGTTTTTTTTTGGGCATCTGCGGTGTATGGTGGAGAGTATGAGACTCCCTCGCAGTTAAGCGAATAAATTATTCGTGAGGGGTGTATCCAGTTGAGGGACCATCTCGCCCGTGTTTTGAGGTAGGGTCGACCACAGGTGCTTAGTAAAGCTTATTAAATTTCTTCTTTATGTTTTTACTTTTGTTGTTCCCTTTTTTCCTTGAGAGATCTGGTGTATTTGTGGGAGTACGTGACGATTCACGTAGGTATTTCTTTCTTTTCCTGTTCGACACCTTACTTCAGTACTGTTGGTCTTGGGTTGGTACCCCGTCTGACGTTTGTTTTATTTTGTTTACTTTTTCTGCCACCATTTGTACGCTTTTGCTGAGGTGTTCTGTCTTTGGAATGCCTCAGGTTCGGAGCATTAGCAGGTAGCGGAGCCGGTTTCGGAGCCTTAGCAGCAACAGTTTGGCTGCAGTTTTCCCCCTCGACGTAGCGAGATAGTTTGTTGTTTTAGTTTTCTTTTCCTCATTTCAGACATATTCATACTGTGGGTTCATGTCAGGTTGTTGACGCCCACAGGTTTGTTGACCTTTTTTGACACTTGCTAGATGTTGTGATTTCCTTGTGTTTGGTTTATATTACTTGCTCTCTGGGATGATTTATTGCTAGGATTGCATGTTAGATATTTTTTAACCTATAAAACCCTACAATTAGTAAAGCATACTTGTCATCTCTTTCAAAAATTAAGCCACTACTTTCTATTTAGCGTAAAGACTTTTCTATACTTATTATAAATCTAGGGTTTTCGTAGTATGAGTTGTTCCTCGGGGACATCTATACTCCTGTAGAATATTAGAGTCAATTTAAATAAGTATTTTCCGCAAGCATATAATTTATATTTTAAATCGTGAACTAGATGATTCACTAAGCCGAGGCATACGGCTACCATCATAACTTAAACTGGATTTTATTCATAACCATTTATGTTTTCTTTTAAAAATTATAGAGTTTGGAGTCTTGCCTGAACGTCTGCAGTTATCCCCTGCACGGCGTGGCATCACGACGTGTATTTTCCCCTTGCTCTGATATAATTAAATTGTTGGGAAAAATGCGGGTTGTGACAGTTGGTATCAGAGGGAGGTTGCTTGACAAATGGTCGGGCAACCTTCCCTTGTTAGTGTTAGTTGCTTAGTGTCATATCATACACACACCGATGTATCATCAATATGTCTTGGCTGAAGCATGAACACTACACTCATAAGCATGATTAGAAGTATACGAGGCATATTATGTAGTATGGGATGCATAATATGTGTTTGTATATGGATCCACCATAGGTGGCAACATGTGAGGGTTATGTAGTATGGGATGCATAACGTCACCACATGAATGCCCATTAGCTCGTTTTCTTTTCGTTGCATGCAATATTATGTAGTATGGGATGCATAACATTTCATGTATACGCCGCTCATAACATGCATTAAGGCCTTTTATAGAATTCATAGCACCACATGCATAGCATAACATAACATAAGCACAACATGCCAAGCTAAAGATTTACTTGATGACATATGTACACACATGATTTTAAATAAGAGTAAAGAATTCATGCATTCATATCATAGGCACATGAGTCAATAGGATGATAGGATAACATCCTGAGTAGGACATATCATCATCATATAATCCCAGAGCAAGTGACAGCTTTAGTAAGTGTCTTTCAAGTATGGTCTGAACTAGTTTTGTTTGCCCTAGTCGTAATCTAGGATTTTAATTGGGTTGTTCATTTGCCTTTTTAGAAATGCCTCCAAAGCGTATTGTACAACATCGGGCTCGTAGCCTGGCGAGAGGGCCCAGGCGAGAGGGCCCAAACGAGAGAAAGGGCCCTGGCAAGAGGGCTCAATCGAGAGGCTCCAGGCGAGCGAGTGGGCCCTGGCGAGAGGGCTCAATCGAGAGGCTTCAGGCGAGCGAGTGGGCCCTGGCGAGAGGGCTCAATCGAGAGGCTCCAGGCGAGCGAGTGGGCCCAGGCGAGAGGCCCCAGCCAAGAGAGAGGGCCCTGGCGGGTGGACCCTAGCGAGAGGTACCCGGAGAGAAGGGCCATCTTGGTTCAAGGCCGGTTCAGGTAGGGCCGGGCCCACCTTTTGGGCCCCAGGGGTGTTTTACCCTTTTACCCCGGGTGGTCTGCATTTAGCCCTTATGGACAGCAGAGTTTGTCTGTTGGCAGACCTAGCCAGGGATGTTCTGGTAATTTCAGGGCGGTATAAATTGGTTATTTGCAGTCCCAATTCAGAGACCTATAAATAGACCGGTAAGGTGCCTTAGAAAGGCAAGCTTTCTTGACTCCTTCCACTTCTTCTAAGGCACCTAGCTCAGCATTGGCTAGGGAGGGGAAGAGCTTTAGTCTCTTCCGGGTACGATGTAGGACCTCCTCGCTGGAGCCTCCGGTCTAGTTCTTCGCCTTGAGCGTGATCCCAAGGGAGTAATCACGAGCTGCCCCTGTAGTTCCGAGCTTTAGGTGGAGCCAACTTTGTTGGTTCCAACATTTTTGGTGCGGTGAGCGTGGAACCGCAGCTTGTGCGGAAGAGCGAAGGATTACATCATGGCGGGAGATGCGGGAGGAGAAGGCGAAGGGTCCCCAAGGCTGGAGGGATATGTCGGGAGGGCAGAGTTCATGTCATCCATCGGAGGGATCATGGACATGCTGAAGCAACTCGCACAGAGAGGCGAGTGCGAGACTCCCCCACCTCAGGTGCCGGACCTCGCGCCTAGGGGAGGGGTCGACTCGGCAAGGGTAGGTGAAGATGCACCCGGGAGGCGGCCGGGAAAGGAAATAGTGCCGGAAGGACCTCAGCGAGAGGTGGAAGGAAGGGAGCTCTTCCCCAGTCCGGCGAGTGCCGTCGCACCGGCGGAGCTAGTGGCGCGAGTGGATCTGGCGAGACCACCGGCGAGAGGATCTCCTTTCTGCGAGTTGGTCCTCTCGGCACCCGTTCCAGAAGGGTTCTGCGAGCCGGAGATGAGATACTACGTGGGGAAGGATGACCCCCTCCAACACCAGCAGTTGTTTGAAGACGCAGTGTCCATCAGACCTATGACTGACTCCTTCAAGTGCCGTCTCTTCGCTATCACTTTGAAGGACAGGGGTAGGTAATGGTTCCATCAACTCCCTACTGGTTCCATTTATTGCTTCGAAGACCTGAGCAAAAGTTTCCAGCTGCGTTTCTCGACCTCTAAGAAGAGGAAGAGGAACCCAGAGTCCATCTTCCTGATCAAGCAAAAGGCGGACGAGTCCTTGGCTCAATACGTGGACCGTTTCCAGGAGGAGATGCTAGGCATCCAGGAAGTGCCTAGTTTCGCCCTCTAGATGGCCTTCACCGTAGGGCTGAGGGAAGGTTTCTTCAAGATGAGCCTCACCAGGAAGGTGCCGTTGTCCTTCGAGGGATTAATGGAGAAGGCCGCAAAAGAGATAGCCATGGAGGCGGCAAACCAAGCATTTGCAAGGAAGCTGGCAAGGTTGACGGAAGTAGAGCAGAGGGAGCGAGGGGGTCAAGGCAGCCAGAAGGAAGGAGAAGAGAGGAACTAAGAGGGCCCGCGCACCCGGAGTTGGGATGGAGGCAGCCGGGAGGCCCGGTTCAGGGGCCTGGAAGGGGTCCCCCGCAGGGTGGAAGAAACTTTTATCCAGGTCCAGGAAGGTTTCATCCGCTAGGATGGGGGCATTGTCCGAGGCTCCTCCCACCCCCACCTCAACAAGCTATGGCCATAGGCAGGGGAAGAGGAAGAGGAAGAGACCGTGGGAGAGCAGGAGTGGGGAGGAGGAGGAATCCCCCAAACGAGAGGCGAGGAGAGGGAGTTTTGCCCTATTGTGACTTCCATGAGGAGGAGGGTCACGCGACGGCAACATGTCCCGAGTTCTTGGAGTTGAAGAGAGGGAGAGGAGGAGAAGACCGACAGCAGGCAGTGCGGATAGTGGAGGTGCCGGGAGCGGTGGAGGAAGATCGATGTGTGGACCGGTCAGATACAGGAGATCGAGGAGGGATTGGGGTGATTCATGGGGGGGTGGGGATCGAGGCCACCCGTAAGGCCATTCTTCAAACCATGTATCGTCGGAGCGTTGCCTCGACGTCGCAAACCCCACCCCCGGATGAGAAAATTACGTTTTCCAGAAGGGACCTACCAGATCATGAGGACCCCTTCTATGACGCGTTGGTGATCAGGACTGTCATTGAGAACTTCACGGTATCCCGCATTTTGGTGGACAATAGGAGTTTTGTCAATGTAATCTTCAAGAAGGCTTTCAACGAGATGAGGGTGGAGGCTCGAAGGGTGCTGGCGACGGATGGGCCGTTGTTTGGTTTCTCGGGAGAGAGAAAATAGGTTGAGGGGGGAGTAGGACTTCAAGTGACCCTGGGAGGACTGTCCAGGAATTGTCGTTTCATGATAGTGGATGCTCCCAGCAGTTACATTGCGATCTTTCGGTGCCCTCTTATCAGCGCCTTTAGATGTGTTCCGTCTTCTTTCCATCAGTGCTTGAAGCTCAATTCGGGGGGAACCCAGATCAGGGTGAGAGGGTATCCGAAGGCGGCTCGGGAGTGCTATGTAACGGCGGTCAACACCATCTCCTGGATGGGAGATGCAGAGGAGCTGGGAGCAAGGATGGAGCGAGAAGAGTTGGGGAGAGCAGGAGCAGGAGTTGAGGGAAGTCTTGTAGCAGAGGAGGGAATGGCTGAAGGAGAGGAGTGGGAGGAAGGAGGAGGAGTGGAGAGAGGCATTGCGGTGGAGCCAGCAATGGCGGGAGAGCAAGTGGCTGGAGAAGAAGAGTTGGGGAGAGCAGGAGCAGGAGTGGGGGATGTCTTGTAGCGGAGGAGGAAATGGCTGAAGGAGAGGAGTGGGAGAAAGGAGGAGGAGTGGAGAGAGGCATTGCGGTGGAGGCAGCAATTGCGGGAGAGCAAGTGGCTGGAGAAGAAGAGTTGGGGAGAGCAGGAGCAGGAGTGGAGGGAAGTCTTGCATTAGAGGAGGAGATGGCTGAAGGAGAGGAGTGGGAGAGAGGAGAGGGACGAAAGGTCCAGGTGAGGGTGGCAGCTGTGGAAGGCTCAGGAGTTGAGTACGGGTCAAAGGATCCGGAGGAAGAGCTGAGAGAGCAGGAGGAAGAAGAACCTTCAAGGTTGAGGGCGGCGGTGGAAGTTCTGGAGGTCGAGATCCTCACTAGAGACGGATGAAAAGAGAAGGTAAAGATCAGCGGAGAACTGTTGCGCGCTAGAGTTCGAAGAAATAAACGCAACCGAACTAGCAACCCGATGAGGCAAGTATACCTATCGAATTGTAGCAAGGGGACACAAGTGTCGTATTAAGATCCGGGAACTGTTGGCTAAGCTTACTCACACGAACGCTATTATCTTATCGACGGAAAAACTAGGGTTTTAGAAAATCTAAGTGCAGGGGAGAAAGTAAAGCTATTCTAGAAAAAGAAACACTGCAATTAAGAGGGCTATTAAGTAAACAACTAAGCTAGAACGGAAACTACTGCAGTTAATAAAAGAGCACAATATATGAGATTACTACAAAAGGTAGAACAATATGAAATGGAAATGCACCCGATCGAGATTCACCTCGGCTAAAGACGATTAAGAAAATGCGATAAAAATCTAAACTTAATAGGATAAGGGTCCTTGACCGTGGAGGTTCCTAAAGCTTGAACACGCTTCTCTCGAAGTCGTGCCCAACTGAGTTTAGGAAGGTCCGACCGACTCTCGTCTAAATCGGAGGCCTAAAACTCGCTTTACGCGGTGAACCCCACTATTGGATTTTACTCCAATCCGGGAGATTTGGACGTCTGCCTCTCTCGAGGGGTGCGTACAACTCCCTTTACTCTTGAATGCTCACTTCATTCTTTCGGCCTCTCGGCTAGCCCAGAATGAAAGCAAAGGCGGAGAGTATATATCGAAAATATACCTCCGACCCGTGATAAATCAAGAGTAATTCAAGGCCCTAACCTAAAAAGAAAAGATTAATTAAAACATCATAACATAATCGCTCTAACCTCGGATCATCAAGATCGAGTACAAGGAGGATTAGTTAATCATAATGGAGTGGAGGGAGGGGGGAGATGAGTAGAAAAACATAAGAAGAACACAAGCTAAAGGAAGAACAATTTTATTAATGAAAAGGGCAAGTTACACTAATGAAAATGAAATTACAAGTGCATGAAAATTAAACCCTATTCTAGCCCTACATTAAGCACTAAGCAAGGAGAAAATTACATTAAAAGCTAGCACAAACTATGATTAAACTAGGGTTAACCAAAAAGTACAAAGAGAGGGGGAGAGAGAGAGAGAGAAAGCATGAAAAAAGATCAAGAAACAAAGGGGCAGCACCTCCCCCACTCAACCAAAGCTTGCTGAAATGGGGAGGAGGGGGGCTCAATTTATAGATTTTTTCTCGGGTCGGTCACGCCCTCCGACACGCCCTAGGGGGGGCGTGTCAGGGGGCGTGACAGTACTATGTTGACCTCGGGCTCTGGATTCTGGCGGGAGGGATGATTGCTTCGGTACGTCGGTGGTCACGCCCTAGGTCACGCCCGTGACAGGGGGGCGTGACAGGCATGTCATGTCCAAATCATTGGTCGGAAATCCGTCAGTCACCGAAAAAGGAAGGTGTCACGCCCATGTCACGGGCGTGACATGGGGCGTGACAGTACTATTTGCGTGCTGAGACGGAACGACATTTAATGCGGCGGCAGGCTTTGCGGCAGAGGGCGACACGCCCATGTCACGCCCGGTGACACGCCCAGGGAGGGCGTGACAGGGGGGCGTGACAGCGGTTTTGGCCGTTATCTGTCCCTTCCAGCAGGTGTCCTCGGGATCGGGTGACACGCCCAAGGTCACGCCCAAGGAGGGCGTGACAGGGGGGCGTGACAGGCCATTTTGGCGATTTTTCTGAAAACCTGCAAAAAGACAGGAAAAAGTTAGTGGCAATAAAATTTACATAAAAAGGATAAAAATAAACTAATAATAGACATAATTTGTACAATATAAAATATAAAATACGATAATAGTTTAGGCTACAAAACGTATTATCAAATTCCCCCAAGCTTAAGCTTTGCTTGTCCCCAAGCAAAAATATAAAAACTAGATATTTATAAAAAGGACTAATCAAAAACTTCTAATTATGCCTACACAAGTACTATGCGAAATTCTTAGTAGGGAAAAGGTGAAATGTAAGTCTAAAACAATTATTTAGGTATGGTAAAACTTTTATAAACTTTACTTAATAAAAACAAATCATCCAAAATTTTAGCGAGATTTTTTTAAATGGACTTAAGTAAAGCAACAAAAATGAAAAACACGCATTGAGTTGTTACTAGATCCAAGCAACGCATTATAATTATATCAATTTAATTATCAAAAATCTAGGTTTAAATCTAAAACCAAAACTGATTTACTGTTTTTCTTTTCTTAGTTGTTAAATAAAAAACAAAAAGCGTGAATCAAAAGGACTTAAATAGGACAGAAACGTTTGGTTTAGGAAAATGATTAGGAGTGGAATTCAAAGATAAACGTGAAGGTTTAAAATCACACTAAACCAAAACAAAGAGTTTCAAAAACTTTCATAAAAATATGTACACATTTTTTTCTTTTTCTTTTTCTTTTTCATTTTTCATTTTTCATTTTTTTTTCTCTTTTTTCAAAACAAAGGCCATAAATATTTTTATTTTCCTTTTTGAGTTGGCCAAACAAAAATAAACATCACTTTTGAACATACTTCCTTTTTTTTTTTCGAAAACCTTTCTCCACAAAAATCACAAAATACCCTATCAAAATCGTCAAAATAATTTATGAAACTCAAAAAGGCTAGTGCGATTCGATAGGTTGGAAATTTTGGCTTTGGTGAAACTGAAATGAAGAGAGGAGCTATCAAATGAAATCGGAAAAAGGCTCAAAAACGGCTAACTAGTGGTAAAAGATATTTTAGGTTGGCAGGAAAGCTCAAACGAAAACAAAAATGGCCTAAATCATTTTCACGCTTTTGAATTTATTTAAAACAAAGGTTTGAAAAATTTTCAAAAAGCGAGTCCTAGATAATAAAAGAAGATTGATGAAATTAACTTGAAAATAGAAATAATAGGTGACTTGGATCGTTCACATCTACTACGTTATTCAAAAGTTGACTTTACAAAAGTTATTCAAAAACGAAAAAGAAAATAGTGGATGATGAATTTTTTGAGAAAGTAAAGGAAATAAACAACAAAAAACCATAATAGAAATGCGAGTTTTAGAAAAATATTTCACCTTAACGTGCTACCGTGAATTAGAAACACAGCATGGCCAACATTTTACTTGTGAAACATAATTAAAAAGGACGATTAGAAATATTATAATTAACTAAGTTGTTTATAGGAGATTTTGAGTAAAACAAAACTAAAAACTAGGGGTACTATTGAAATACCAAAATGTCTAAACTATTCAAAAATACATATACATTTTTTTTATTTTGAGAAATATTCTCTTTTTTTTGGATTTTGGAATTTTTCTCTTTTTTGGAATTTTAAGATATTCATTTTTTTTTTTTTTAGAACTATTTACAAAAAGGAAATTATTTACACTAAGCAAAAATGAACTATTTACAAAAAAGGAAATTATTTACACTAAGCAAAAATGAAGGAGGAAATCCTCCCCCAAGCTTAAAACAGACATTGTCCTCAATGGCTAAAGAAGGGGATTGGAGAAGGAGAGAAAAATAAAGTGCAGAATTGAAAAGACAGAATTGAAATACAGGTACTTCCCCGGATTTATTTGCTGCGAAAGCTGAGTGATGCCGCTCCCCGAATGTCTTCTTTGGACTTCGTGATGGATTCAGCAATGTTGGAGCAGGCGATCGCAGAAGCTTCAGCTTGTCGGAGCCGTCCGAGGCAAAAATTGTAAAATAAAGAAAACAGAAAAAGATAACTTGGGTTGCCTCCCAAGAGCGCCCTTTGGTTAAAGCGTCGTTGAGCTCGACGCATCAAAAATAATATTGTCCAAAAATATTGTTGTCCCGAAATAAAATTGTTTTTGGCAAAAAAAAAAAAAAAAATAAAAATTTCAAGATTAAAGTTCGTGAAGCAGAAACTTAATAGTGTTTGGACTGACATCATCATCACCAGAGAAATACAGTTTAAGACGCTGACCATTCACTTTGAAATTACCCTTATCAGGGTGAGAAATTAAAACAGTTCCATAAGGAAATACTTCTAAAACAGAAAATGGGCCAGACCAGCGAGATTTTAATTTGCCCGGAAATAAACGTAAACGACTGTTATATAACAGGACTTGGTCGCCCGGCTTAAAGTTTTTAGGGTGCCTTAAGTGTTTATCGTGTAAACGCTTCGTCCGCTCTTTATAAAGTTTATTATTTTCATAAGCATAAGAGCGCCACTCATCGAGTTCATTTAGTTGAAATTTTCGAAGGTCACCGACTGAGTGGGGATCGAAGTTTAAAAATTTTAAGGCCCAAAAGGCGCGGTGTTCTAACTCCACGGGCAGATGGCACGATTTTCCATAGACCAGCCGATACGGCGTACATCCGAGGGCGGTTTTGTACGCTGTTCGGTAGGCCCATAGAGCATCGTCAAGTTTGGTTGACCAGTCTTTTCTAGAAGTTGAAACAGTCTTTTCTAATATTCTTTTTATTTCTCTATTTACTACTTCGACTTGACCGTTAGTTTGGGGGTGGTAGGCAGTGGACAGTTTATGCGTAACGCCGTATTTAGTAAGGATTTTTGAAAATTGCGCGTTACAGAAATGGGAACCCCTATCGCTAACGATTGCGCGTGGCGTACCGAATCTAGAAAATAATTTTTTTAAAAACGTGACTACAACTCGGGAGTCGTTCGTAGGAAGAGCTTGGGCCTCAGCCCATCGTGAAACATAATCAACAGCAACTAAAATATATTTGTTTCCGAAGCTAGAAGGAAGGGGGCCAACAAAATCAATTCCCCAGAGGTCGAAAATTTCGCACTCTAAGAAATAATTTTGCGGCATTTCATTTTTATTAGAAATATTGCCCGACCGTTGGCAACTATCACACCTGCTCACAAAGGCTTGCGCGTCTTTAAACAGGCTAGGCCAGTAAAAACCCGCGCAAAGCACCTTATGAGCGGTGCGAGCAGCTTGATAGTGCCCACCTGTCGGACCTTCATGCAAATGTTTTAGAATATCAATTCCTTCATCAAAAGAAACACATCTCCTTATCACTTGATCCGCACAAATTTTGAAAAGATGCGGGTCTTCCCAAAAGTAGTTCTTCAGCTCAGAAAAGAATTTCTTCTTCTGCTGAGAGGAGAACTCTTTTGGGAGCACCCGGGCCACTAGATAGTTGGCGATGTGCGCGAACCAAGGAGAAGTAGATGTATTAACTAAAAGCAGCTTCTCATCAGGAAAATAGTCATTAAAAGATTTTTCATTTAATTTTTCTATAAAGGGGTTATCTAATCTTGATAAATGGTCGGCGGCCAAGTTCTCGGCTCCTCGCTTATCACGGATCTCTAAGTCAAACTCCTGGAGGAGTAAGACCCAGCGAATCAAGCGAGGCTTGGCATCCGTTTTGGCAAGAAGGTACTTGAGGGCCGAGTGGTCCGTAAAAACAATGATTTTTGAAAGTGTAATGTAAGGGCGAAATTTATCAAACGCAAATACTACGGCTAAGAGCTCCTTCTCGGTTGTGGTGTAATTTTCTTGTGCAGATGTGAGGGTTTTACTAGCGTAATAGATGGGGTGGAAGTTCTTAGATATGCGTTGACCTAATACGGCTCCCACCGCAAAACTACTCGCATCGCACATAATCTCGAAAGGAAGGTCCCACACCGGAGCTATCATAATTGGTGCGTTAATTAACTTTTCTTTAATTGATTCAAAGGCAGAAATACAAGAGTCATCAAAAATGAATGGAGCGTCTTTTTCTAAGAGATGGGTGAGGGGCTTAGTGATCTTGGAGAAGTCCTTTATAAAACGACGATAAAAACCAGCGTGGCCTAGGAAACTTCTTATAGCTTTTATGTTTGTAGGTGGCGGCAACTTCTCAATAACTTCTATCTTGGCAACGTCTACCTCAATACCTTTAGCAGAAATTTTATGACCCAAAACTAACCCTTCCCTCACCATAAAATGGCATTTTTCCCAATTTAGGGCAAGGTTAGTTTCTTCGCATCGTTCTAAGACTTTTTCGAGGTTTTCTAAACATCTATCGAAGGTATCGCCGAACACGGAGAAATCGTCCATGAATACCTCCATAATGCTTTCTACGTACTTGTCAAATATTGCGAGCATACATCGTTGGAATGTAGCCGGCGCATTGCATAATCCAAACGGCATTCTTCGGTACGCGAAGGTGCCGAAGGGACAAGTAAACGTAGTTTTCTCTTGGTCCTCGGGAGAGATGGGTATTTGAAAGTACCCCGAGAGGCCATCGAGAAAACAATAAAAGCTATGGCCGGAGAGACGTTCTAAAATCTGGTCGATAAACGGTAGAGGAAAGTGGTCCTTACGGGTGGCGTCATTTAACTTACGGTAATCTATGCACATACGCCAACCCGTCACCGTCCGTGTCGGGATTAATTCATTATTCTCATTACTAACTACGGTTATCCCTCCCTTTTTTGGAACTACCTGAACGGGGCTAACCCACTTACTGTCTGATATAGGGTAGATAATTCCTGCGTCTAATAGTTTCATAACCTCGCCCTTAACTACTTCTTTCATATTCGGGTTTATACGGCGCTGAGGTTGGATAGAGTTACGCGAATTATCTTCCATTAAAATTTTATGTGTACAGAAAGATGGGCTTATGCCCTTGATATCAGAAATTTGCCAAGCAATAGCCCGGCGATGCTTACGTAGAACTAGAAGAAGTTTATCGTTCTGCGTATCCGTGAGGTAGGCCGAAACGATAACTGGTAACTTGGAGTCTTTTTCTAAGAAAGCATACTTAAGGTGTTCGGGAAGTTCTTTAAGTTCTAGGGTAGGGGGTTCTTCATAAGAGGATTTTGAGATTCTTTCTTTTTCAAAAATAATATCTTCATAAACTTTTTTATAAGGAACGTAATAAGGGGTGGGGCTAGCAGCCAAGACGGCTTCTTGTGCAGATTCAGTGGTAAGAAAAGAGGAAGAACAAAAATCAGAAAACTCTTTTTCAAACTCAGAAAGACAATAAGAAGATTCATCACTTCCTTGCAGTGATTCTGTTGTAAGAGAAGAGGAGCAAAAAGTAGAAAATTCTTTTTCAAAGTCGGAGAGGCAGTAGGAAGAATCATCACTCACGGCGTCTATGAAAAAACATGAGTCATCGTTCGCTAAGGTGTTCTTCATCGAAGGGGTGATCGGAAATGTGACTTCGTCGTCGCCTACTCGAAGAAAGAGCTTACCATTGCTTACGTCAATGATGGCTCGGGAGGTGGCAAGGAAGGGTCGGCCAAGGATCAGGGGAACCTCGACGTCTTCTTCGATGTCCAAAATGACAAAGTCCACCGGGAAGATGAACTTGTCGACTTTCACTAGAACGTCCTCCACTATTCCTAACGGGTACTTGACGGATCTATCGGCTAGCTGGATACTCATACGCGTGGGGTTAAGGCTACCAATCCCTAACTTTTTGAACAACGAAAAGGGCATCAGGTTTATACTTGCGCCTAAGTCGGCTAACGCGTGTTTAACAAAGAGATCACCGAAGACACACGGGATAGAGAAACTACCCGGGTCACTGATTTTCTTCGGCAAACCGTTTGTTAAAACGGCGGAGCACTCGGCGTTAAGCGTGACGTGCGAAAGATTCTCTAACTTCTTCTTGTTTGTGAGGAGGTCTTTAAGATATTTGGCGTATTTCGGCATTTGCGAAATAGCCTCGTGGAAGGGAAGATTAATGTGGATTTGTTTGAAGATTTCTAAGAAGCGGGAGTACTGATCATCTTGACGTTGTCTATTAAGTTCAGAGGGGTATGGAGGAGTTAAATTATTTTTGAAGATGGGTGGTGGAGTGAGATTATTTTCTAAAGTGGGGGTGATTACTTCTTCAGCAGAGGGTGGAAGCGGAGCGGAGCTTTGATTTTTAAAAGCAGAAGCGGAGCTTGCCTCGGGCTCTTCACTTACCATACCGGAGACTTGCTTCCCACTCCGAAGAGTTATAGCTTTCGCTTGCTCTCTCGGGTTGGGTTCGGTATTGGAAGGAAGAGACCCTGCGGGTCGCTCAGAAATTATTTTCGCGAGCTGTCCTACTTGATTTTCTAGACTTTTTACGCTTCCGGTTAACGTTCTTATAGTGGCGTCATTTGTGGTGATATATTTAGAAAGTAATTCCTCCAAGCTTGGAGGTTTTGGGTAATTTTGAAGAAGTGGTGGTGGTGGTGGTTGTGCAGAAAAATCATTTTGCGGAGGTGGGCGCATCGCATTCGATGGATTACTCCATGAAAAGTTCGGGTGATTTCTTAAAGCGGGGTTATAACTATTCGGAAAATTAAAACCAGGCGGATGAAAATTCGCAGCAGAAAAATTATTAAAAGCAGTTCTAGGCAAATTATTAACATAATCTAAATGTTCTGGAGTAGGGGTTGCAGATTCCCATACCTGAGGGGCGGAGGCAGCAGTCATCTCCGTGATTTTTTTGCTTAGGATTTCTACTTGCAGAGCGAGCTGGGAGACGTTGTCCACTTCATAGATACCTGCAGGCTTGTTCGGGCGGGACCTAGGCACATTCCACTGATAAGTGTTCATGGCCATGTCCTCAAAAAGCTCAAGAGCGGCTTCCGGGGTCTTATGATTTAAAGTACCGCCAGAAGCTGCGTCTATCATTTGCTTCGTGCTTTGATTTAGCCCGTTATAAAACGTCTGCACTTGTAACCATACAGGCAGCGCGTGATGTGGGCATCGTCTTAATAATTCTTTAAATCTCTCCCAGGTTTCGTAAAGGGTTTCAGAGTCTATTTGTCCAAAGGCAGAGATGTCGTTCCTAAGTTTTGCAGTTTTAGCTGGCGGAAAATACTTCGCCAAAAATTTTTCAGTTAATTCATTCCAAGTGGTTATGCTATTTTTCGGAAGTGTGTTAAGCCACTGCTTAGCTTTAGTTCTTAGAGAGAAGGGGAAGAGTCTTAGCCTTATCGCATCATTTGTGACACCATTTATCTTGAAGGTGTCGCAAATTTCAAGAAAGCTAGCTATATGTGCGTTCGGATCTTCATCTTGAAGTCCGTCAAATTGCACATATTGCTGCACCATTTGAATTATGCTAGGCTTTAGTTCAAAGTTATTATTTGCTATAGTAGGGCGGACTATACTCGATTCTGTTCCCTCGAGGTTCGGTCGTGCATAATAGGACATAGTCCTTTGCACGGCCTCATCTACGTTGGGTTCTTCCATTCTTAAAGTATTAAATGACTCGGAGTCCTCAACCGGCACTTGGATGGTAGGACCTTGAAATCGCGATCTTCTCCGAAGAGTACGCTCAATTTCGTGGTCCAAGTCCAAAATAACCGACGGACTCCCGCGGGTCATGCACTAAAAGAACAGAAAAGAAGAAGAGAAAGAGAAAAAGGATAAACTAGAAAGAAAAACTAGATTTAGAAAATTAAATTAAGTTTTTTTTTTGAAATAGATTTTTTTTTTATAGATTAACTCCCGAACTTCCCAAGGACTACCCCGTGAAGGGTTCGCAAGGTACTAGACAAGACAGTGGCGCTTAAAGCCCTTTGCCCTTTTCGAGAGAATTAGGTGGCGTAGAAAAATTGTGAGGTTGGTTTCTATTAAGAGCGGTGATAAAATTTTTTTTGATTTTTTTTTTTTAAAACTTTAAAGAAAGGGGATGAGAAAGAGAAGAGATAAAATTAATAGGTTCGTGTTTTCAAAATATCAACGGAAGTTGGCTCCCCGGCAACGGCGCCAAAAACTTGTTGCGCGCTAGGGTTCGAAGAAATAAACGCAACCGAACTAGCAACCCGATGAGGCAAGTATACCTATCGAATTGTAGCAAGGGGACACAAGTGTCGTATTAAGATCCGGGAACTGTTGGCTAAGCTTACTCACACGAACGCTATTATCTTATCGACGGAAAAACTAGGGTTTTAGAAAATCTAAGTGCAGGGGAGAAAGTAAAGCTATTCTAGAAAAAGAAACACTGCAATTAAGAGGGCTATTAAGTAAACAACTAAGCTAGAACGGAAACTACTGCAGTTAATAAAGAGCACAATATATGAGATTACTACAAAAGGTAGAACAATATGAAATGGAAATGCACCCGATCGAGATTCACCTCGGCTAAAGACGATTAAGAAAATGCGATAAAAATCTAAACTTAATAGGATAAGGGTCCTTGACCGTGGAGGTTCCTAAAGCTTGAACACGCTTCTCTCGAAGTCGTGCCCAACTGAGTTTAGGAAGGTCCGACCGACTCTCGTCTAAATCGGAGGCCTAAAACTCGCTTTACGCGGTGAACCCCACTATTGGATTTTACTCCAATCCGGGAGATTTGGACGTCTGCCTCTCTCGAGGGGTGCGTACAACTCCCTTTACTCTTGAATGCTCACTTCATTCTTTCGGCCTCTCGGCTAGCCCAGAATGAAAGCAAAGGCGGAGAGTATATATCGAAAATATACCTCCGACCCGTGATAAATCAAGAGTAATTCAAGGCCCTAACCTAAAAAGAAAAGATTAATTAAAACATCATAACATAATCGCTCTAACCTCGGATCATCAAGATCGAGTACAAGGAGGATTAGTTAATCATAATGGAGTGGAGGGAGGGGGGAGATGAGTAGAAAAACATAAGAAGAACACAAGCTAAAGGAAGAACAATTTTATTAATGAAAAGGGCAAGTTACACTAATGAAAATGAAATTACAAGTGCATGAAAATTAAACCCTATTCTAGCCCTACATTAAGCACTAAGCAAGGAGAAAATTACATTAAAAGCTAGCACAAACTATGATTAAACTAGGGTTAACCAAAAAGTACAAAGAGAGGGGGAGAGAGAGAGAGAGAAAGCATGAAAAAAGATCAAGAAACAAAGGGGCAGCACCTCCCCCACTCAACCAAAGCTTGCTGAAATGGGGAGGAGGGGGGCTCAATTTATAGATTTTTTCTCGGGTCGGTCACGCCCTCCGACACGCCCTAGGGGGGGCGTGTCAGGGGGCGTGACAGTACTATGTTGACCTCGGGCTCTGGATTCTGGCGGGAGGGATGATTGCTTCGGTACGTCGGTGGTCACGCCCTAGGTCACGCCCGTGACAGGGGGGCGTGACAGGCATGTCATGTCCAAATCATTGGTCGGAAATCCGTCAGTCACCGAAAAAGGAAGGTGTCACGCCCATGTCACGGGCGTGACATGGGGCGTGACAGTACTATTTGCGTGCTGAGACGGAACGACATTTAATGCGGCGGCAGGCTTTGCGGCAGAGGGCGACACGCCCATGTCACGCCCGGTGACACGCCCAGGGAGGGCGTGACAGGGGGGCGTGACAGCGGTTTTGGCCGTTATCTGTCCCTTCCAGCAGGTGTCCTCGGGATCGGGTGACACGCCCAAGGTCACGCCCAAGGAGGGCGTGACAGGGGGGCGTGACAGGCCATTTTGGCGATTTTTCTGAAAACCTGCAAAAAGACAGGAAAAAGTTAGTGGCAATAAAATTTACATAAAAAGGATAAGAATAAACTAATAATAGACATAATTTGTACAATATAAAATATAAAATACGATAATAGTTTAGGCTACAAAACGTATTATCAAGAACTTACTCCCCAGGACTAGGAAAAGATCCAGAGGTGTGTGCAAGAGAACGTTGATGTATTCACCTAGAGCGCAGAGGACATGCCAGGAATCGACGCGGACGTGGCATGCCACCATCTCAACCTCGACCCCAAGGTCCGCCCCATTCAACACAAGAAGAGAGGCATTGCCTCCAAGATGGCCGGGCCTATCAGAGAGGAAGTAGAGAAGCTGCTCTGGGCGGGATTCATATCGGCCAATAGGTATCCGGGATGGGTGAGCAATGTTGTAATGTTAAAGAAAGGGGAAGGGAAGTGGAGGATGTGTATCAATTTCTCTCTCTTAAATAAAGATTGCCCTAAGGATTGTTACCCCCTGCCTCGGATCGACGCTCTGGTTGACTCAGCCGTCGGTTTCTCACTAATGAGTTTTTTAGATGCTTTTTCAGGGTACCATCAAATACGCATGCACCCTCCGGACGTCAAGGATGTCACCTTCGTCACAGAGGATGGGTGCTTCAGCTATAACATGATGCCCTTTGGGCTAAAAAACGTGGGAGCAACCTATCAAAGGATGATGGACCGGATTTTTCGGGAGCAGAAGGGGCGGAACCTTGAGGTCTATGTGGATGACTTGATGGTGAAAAGTCGGGATCTTGGATCTCATGTCCTAGACCTGCAGGAGACTTTTGAAACCGTAAGGAAATATAAGATGAGGCTTAACCCCCTGAAGTGTGTGTTCGGGGCCAGCCGGGGGAAGTTTTTGGGACATCTCCTTACTCCTAAAGGGGTGGAGCCCAATCCTGACAAGGTGAGGGCAATACTAGAGCTGGGATCTCCTAGGAATGTCAAATAGGTCCAGCGTCTTACTGGCAAGCTGGTAGGATTGAGCAGGTTCCTCTCCAGAGCGGGAGAGAGGTGCTCTTCTTTCTTTCGAACTCAAAGGGGTGGGAAGGAGTTCGAATGGACCCTCGAGTGCGAAAAGGCCTTCACAGCTCTAAAGCAGCAGCTTACCTAGACACCGCTACT
Organism: Platanthera zijinensis; assembly: GCA_039513925.1. NCBI lineage: Eukaryota > Viridiplantae > Streptophyta > Magnoliopsida > Asparagales > Orchidaceae > Platanthera > Platanthera zijinensis. Next base: position 128,930,505 of record CM077092.1, read on the forward strand.
TCAAGGTCCGAGGGAAGGGGAGAGTTTGTTCCTCTATTTAGGGGTAGGGACGGGGGCGGTTAGCTCGGTACTCGTCCGAGAGGAAGGAAAGAAGCAATTCCCTATTTATTATGTAAGCAGGGTCGAGTTGAAATATCCCATCCTAGAAAAGCTGGCCTTCGCTCTCATTGTGTCAGCCCGGAAGCTCAGACCGTATTTCCAAGCTCATGCCATTCAAGTTATGACGGATCACCCCCTTCGCCGCATCCTCGAGGGGGTCGAGCACTCGGGGAGATTGGCCAAGTGGTCGATAGAGCTCAGTGAATTCGAGCACTCCTACGTTCCTCGAGAAGCTATTAAGGCGCAGGTGGTGGCAGATTTCTTGGCGGACTATGCGTTGGAGGCCGAAGAGATGGAGGGATCTCCCGTAGCAGCTTGGGAAATGCTTGTAGATAGAGCTTCTGGTAGGAATTCTTTCGGGGGAGGGGTCATCTTGATGAGTCCCGAGGGGACTAGGATTGATAAAGTTTTGAAGATACACTTCACCCTCACGAACAATCAAGCCGAGTACGAAGCAATCATCGTCGGGCTTCGGTTGGCTAGAGAGTTGGGTATACAGGATATCGGGGTCTTCACGGATTCCTTGGTGGTGGCAAGACACATCAGCGGGGAGTTCGAGGCGAGGGAGCCGACCCTCCAGTTATACCTGGTAAAGATAAGAAGTATTGTTGGACAGTTCCATAGCTTCTCCATCCAGCATGTTCCTCGAGAAGAGAGTGCCCGGGCAGATCTGCTCGCGAAGCACGGTCCTCAGGCCGGGGGGACCATGACCGAGCTCTTCAGGCCCTCCATAGAAGAGGGGGAAGTAATGTAGATCGACCAGGAGGTGTCTTGGAGGGATCCTTTTCTGACCTTCTTAGCGTCAGGGCGACTACCCGAGGGGGATCTCGAGAGAAAGCGGATTAGATACAAGTCGGCTTACTATTTGTTGAAAGAGGGAGTACTCTACCAAAAAATGTTGTCCGGATTGTTAGCCCGGTGTATATCCGAGAAAGAAGCACCAAGGGTGCTGGACGAAGTCCATTCAGGGGAGTGCGGGAGCCACTCGGGGAGTCGAACCTTGGAGGGGAGGGTACTGAGGCAAGGTTATTTTTGGCCTACCCAGCGAAGAGACGCGGAGGAGCTCGCTAAATGGTGTAGAAAGTGCCAGGAGTTTGCTCCCTTGCAGCTCCTTCCGGCGCAGAGGATGCGAACGATCACCTCCCCTTGGCCCTTCGCCATATGGGGGCTGGATCTGGTAGAATCGTTTCCTCAAGCCAGTGGTCAGAGGAGGTTCCTACTGGTCATGATAGATTACTTTTCAAAATGGCTGGAAGTAAAGGCTTTGGCGAAGGTGACCACACGAGTGGTAAAGAATTTTGTATGGGGAGAGATTATTTGCCGGCACGGGCTCCCTTTAGCCATAGTCACCAACAACGGGCCGCAATTCGCTAGCCAGGAGTTTGTGGATTTTTGTGTACAGCTAGGCATAGACCTTCAGTTCGCCTCGGTTCATCACCCAGGAAGCAACGGGCAGGTGGAAGCAGCAAACAAGATCATAGTGAACCTCCTGAAGAAGAAAGTGGAGAACTTGAGGGGAAGCTGGGTGGAACAACTCCCCTTCGTCCTATGGGCTCTGAGAACTACACCGAATACGACTAAAGGAGAGACGCCTTTCAAGCTCTCTCATGGCTCTGAGGCCGTCATACCTGTGGAATTTGAGGTTGAATCTCCCAGGATCACAACAGCAAGAGAGGGGGATGAAAGGTGGCAGACCGACAATGGAGAGGAGCAGAGGCTTTCTCTCGACCTCGTGGAAGAGCTTAGGGAGCTAGCAGCGATCCGTCAGGAGGAGGTCAAGCGCCGGATGTCCCGGTATTTTGATAAACACATCCAAATCAAGCAATTTCAAAAGGGAGATTTGGTCCTCAAGAAGGTAGATGCCGCAGGAAGGGGAGCCTCGGTGGGGAAGCTCAACCCCAATTGGGAGGGTCCTTTCATAATAAAAGAAGTCTTGAAGTTAGGGGGGTATCACCTCCAAGATGTGGACGGGATACCTCTAGATCGCGCCCGCAGTGGCGATGATCTGAAACGTTTCTATCCGTAATGATAAATCTTTTCTGAATTTACTTGAACATATTGTTAATGATCTCCCCTTTTGAATGTGCCATGATTTCCTAACACTACACCTCAGGGCGTTCTTCTTCAGAAGCAAGGAGAGGAGACCCCGAGCAGACCCACTGACCAGGCTCTCATCAAGCTGGCAGGGCTGTAGGCTCACTCGGTGGTTGGAGGAGAAAGAGGAGAGGAGACCCCGAGCAGACCCGCTGACTAGGCTCCCATCCAGCTGGCAGGGTTGTAGGCTCACTCGGTGGTTGGAGGAGAAAGAGGAGAGGAGACCCCGAGCAGACCCGCTGACCAGGCTCCCATCCAGATGGCAGGGCTGTAGGCTCACTCGGTGGTTGGAGGAGAAAGAGGAGAGGAGACCCCGAGCAGACCCGCTGACCAGGCTCCCATCCAGCTGGCAGGGCTTTAGGCTCACTCGGTGGTTGGAGGAGAAAGAGGAGAGGAGACCCCGAGCAGACCCGCTGACCAGGCTCCCATCCAGCTAGCAGGGCTGTAGGCTCACTCGATGGTTGGAGGAGAAAGAGGAGAGGAGACCCCAAGATAACCCGCTAACCAGGCTCCCATCCAGCTGGCAGGGCTGTAGGCTCACTCGGTGGTTGGAGGAGAAAGAGGAGAGGAGACCCCAAGCAGACGCGCTGACCAGGCTCTCATCAAGCTGGTAGGGTTGTAGGCTCACTCGGTGGTTGGAGGAGAAAGAGGAGAGGAGACCCCGAGCAGACCCGCTGACCAGGCTCTCATCAAGCTGGCAGGGCTGTAGGCTCAATCGATGGTTGGAGGAGAAAGAGGAGAGGAGACCCCGAGCATACCCGCTGACCAGGCTCTCATCTAGCTGGCAGGGCTGTAGGCTCACTCGGTGGTTGGAGGAGAAAGAGGAGAGGAGACCCCGAGCAGACCCGCTGACCAGGCTCTCATCAAGCTGGCAGGGCTGTAGGCTCACTCGGTGGTTGGAGGAGAAAGAGGAGAGGAGACCCCAAGCAGACCCGCTGACCAGGCTCTCATCAAGCTGGCAGGGCTGTAGGCTCACTCGGTGGTTGAAGGAGAAAGAGGAGAGGATACCCCGAGCATACCAGCTGACCAGGCTCTCATCAAGCTGGCAGGGTTGTAGGCTCACTCGGTTGTTGGAGGAGAAAGAGGAGAGGAGACCCCGAGCAGACCCGCTGACCAGGCTCTCATCAAGCTGGCAGGGCTGTAGGCTCACTCGGTGGTTGGAGGAGAAAGAGGAGAGGAGACCCCGAGCAGACCCGCTGACCTGGCTCTCATCAAGCTGGCAGGGCTGTAGGCTCACTCGGTGGTTGGAGGAGAAAGAGGAGAGGAGACCCCGAGCAGACCCGCTGACCAGGCTCTCATCAAGCTGGCAGGGCTGTAGGCTGACTCGGTGGTTGGAAACATTAACAAAAGGTGGATCATGCCCCTTCTGCGGAGTGGTTACCTCCTCCCCATCCCCACTTACCTTCTTACTCTACCGTGCTACAGTTTTCGTGAGCAAGGACTTGTTTCCATTTCAATACTGGATAGAGGCATAGAAGCTACAGTTGGAGAGCATAAATGTCTTACGGCTGTAATTTGGGTGGGGTGTTTTCTGGAGTCAGGTAATGGAGTTCTTGACATAGAAGCTAAATAGTCAGGGAAACACTGACCCTGGCTACTAACAAAAGGGGGGGATACTTCAGAATGACTTCCTGCATAAAGAGAAAGAAGAGAGGGGGGGTAATTGACCTCCCAGGTCCACTCGCGCTGAGAGGAGCCGATAGGCTGCGCGAGAGGAAGGAGAAGGTGTCCCCACACCCGCGAGAGAGGCAGAGACTCGCCCGCTCGCCCCCTGGGCCAGGTTGGCTGATAACAGTCGGCGAGGGGAAAGACAACCCCCTCTCGCCGCCAAGGATCTCGAAGATCTCGCGAGCTGTCCAAGCAAGAGGAAAAGAAAAAAAAAAGAGGAGGAAGAAAAGAAAGAGGCTAGCTTCAGGCGCGAGCAAAAATATATATATATATATACGAGTGAATCATATTCGTGTCTTAATACAGGACATTCCAAAATAGGGAGGCATTGTAATCGTAACAAAAAAGGAAAAGGCTGTTGTGCTCAAGGAGCCCTAGTCCTTCTCGCCCGCCGAAGACTCCTCGTCCTCGCCATAAATCTCGGGCACGAGGTCCCGGGCGGTGATGTCCTCGCAATCATCTTTAACTACGCCCATCTCTCGCATCATCTTCAGGATGAGCTCGGCGGTCCGTATGTTGGCGTCCCGGCAAAAGTCCTCGACCTCGTCGTGCGTATAATGCGCGGGAGGAGTGGCCTGCAAGCGAGAGGTAGAGGCCTCTTTGAGCTAGGTCTTCTCTGTTATCAGCTCCTTCACCTCCGTCTCCAGCTCCTCGACTCGCGAACGCAGTGTTTCAGCCGTCTCGGCATCCTGCAAAAAGAACGAACCATTAAATCTAGCGGGAGAGTGCTTGAGAAGGCCGGCCCAGTATCAACTCACCACTCCGCCACTTGCCTTGGCAAGAAGGTTCTCGGCCACCTCCAGTCGCTTGGTGAGATCCCCAGACTTCTCGCGCTCGGCAGCGAGTTGGGTGTTTATCTCCTTCCAGCTTCGAGTGTTGTAAATTAGGCGGCGCGAGAGTCGATGAGAAAGCTCGAAGTTACGCAGCTGCGAGTGGCCCATCCTGAAGATGAGATCTCGCGTGGAGGCCGCGTCTTGTGCGTCATGGGAGAGACCCCAATAGAGGCCGAAGCCCAAGGAGAAGCCATGGGCAGAAGACTCCCCTTGCTCTCTCCATGAGGGGAGGAGGGTAGAGATGGATACCCGATGTGCCCCGTTATCCCAGATGATCGAAGGCTCATTGACACCGTCGGGGACAGACGGGCCCGCGTTGAAGTTTAGGTGGGCGGATGGAGCGGGGTACTGGAGAGGAGCCTCCCCGCGAGAAGGGGACCGGAGAGGTTGGTGAGAAGAGCTCGCAGGAAGTGCGAGAGGGTCCGCGTCTTCAGGAAGCGAGACGGCCCTTTGCGGAGAGGTCAAGGGAGTTGATTGGGGAGATTCGGATCCCAGGGATATGGGGCTCCAGGATCCCGGCGTCGCCGCTGTGTCCGCAGGGGCCTTGCCCTTATCGGAAGGGAAGGAGACTACCTTCTTCAGCTTCATCTTTAGTTTCTTTGAGGGGGTGAGGCGAGAGGGGGCCGAGTCCTCAGCCGCCCTCTTTCGAGGAGAGGGGGCCAACGAATCTTTGGCCGCCTCGGCTATCATAGTAGCGAGAGCCATGTCTTTAGACGGCTTGATATTACTTCTGTAGGGGGGGTGCACCGGCACGTTCCTCTCTCCTGGGAGAAGCGAGACAGAGTCAGGGAAAAGGTTCAGCGAGAGGAAGGCCCTGAAGGCAAGAAAAAGACGAGGGGGTCGGGCATACCTTCTCCAGGGAGCACGGGGAGCAGCGAGGCGAGCCCCCGCCTCAAAAACCTAACCTCGAATTTCTTCCCAGCGAGGTACTCGCAAAGAAGCTTGTTCGTGCCGCCGACTTATGGAGTAACATAGAAGATTTCCGCGGGCGAGACGGGCGCGAGAGGGACGCCGCCCAGGTTCCCGCGGATGAAGACGAAGCGGGTTAGCCAGTGATGATTCTTGTTTGGTGTCTCGCAGACTTTCAGATTCAGCCCGGTGAAGAAGGAGACCCCGTCTTGATTGGCATGGTAGACGAACATCTTCCGGAAGACGGTGAGACTGAATTCTATTTTCTCTCGCCGCATGTAGCACGCGAACGCGACGATAACTGAGATCGCGTTGGGGTTTAACTGGGCAGGCACGACGCCGAAGTACTTGAGAACTTGCTTCACCTCGGGCGAGAAGGGAAGCCGGAGCCCCGCCTCGAAATGCGAGACGGGGAAGGCGAGCTCGCCCGGGTAGAACGTTTTCACGCTCTCGCCAACCTTGGGAGGGCGCGACTCGTAGCCCTCCGGCAAAAAGTCGCTCCGGAAGGCCTCGTATTCATCGGCGGAGAGACGACCGGGAGGAAAATCGTGGTCAGAGAACCTCTTCCCACAGCGGCTGCGGCCTTCACCACCCTCTGACCTCCCTTTTCCCATGGAGCGCGAGACAAAGGGAAAGTCGGCGAGTGGAGGACCGGCGGGAAGGCACGAAGGACAGTAGAGGGGAAGGATGAGGGGGCTGGAGTGCGAGGCGAGCTGCGGAAGGAGGGGGAGCCGCGAGCGGAAGTCTAGGAAAACATGTTTCCAGCCTATGCAACGGGGGTATTTATAGCCCTCATAAGTATGAGGGTAAGCGGATAGAGGACCACGCCGGGAAAAGGCAAGCGTCGGCCGACCCTTCACCCTCCAAGCCTCGGGCGGCGGAACCCTAAGTGGGTCATCAGCCCAAGAAGGCGATGAAAAGACGGACGCAGGGAAATAAAAGTAATAAAGGTTAAAAATTAGCATAAAAGAAGATATTAGCGCTGTCGCACCGTTTAAACAAGCAAATCACCAAATTAATAAATTCAATCCCGCATAAAGACGGGTGGCAAGTTCGAAAAGCGCACAGCTAGCGGTATATAGGCAAGTATTTTATTACAGAGACAAGGCGAACGAAAAGAGCGAGAGGCGAGAGGCGAGAGGAAAGAAGGCGGAGCTCTCGTTAATTCTTATCCCACCTCCACCGTCCTCCCCGCAGCTTCTCACGCAGGGAGGACGATTAGGGAGGTGGAAGGCGCGAGCCGCCTCGACACCGCTGCGGGCGAGACGGAGCTGTTGGTCGACGTCATCCAAGATTGCCTGAGGGTTCGTCTTGTCCACCTCAATATCGGTGTCTATCTCCGAAGACAGGCGAGCGCATTCCACCTCTAGCCAGTCGATCCGGTGGTCTGCGGCTTGCGTCCCTTTTTCCAGCGCTTGAATGATGCGCGCGTGCTTCCGCAGCATCTCGGCCACCTTGTGCTTCATCTCTATAGGGTCTGTGGGGTCGCCCAGGTAGTCCTCGATCTCATCTATACGAGGAGGAGGTGAGGGGGCCAGCTGCTTGGAGTAATCGTCGACCGGCGAGTCGGCAGCCAGTGAGTCCTCGACAGGGGTTCCACTCGCACCTATGGAGGAGCCAAGGAGATAAAGCGGCAAGAAAAAAAAAGCAGGCGGCAAGAAGAAGAGAGCAGGTATCAGGAGTAGGGCCTCTTACCGAGGCGGCGGGTGGAGCTCGATGTGGTAGAAGGATCATCCCTCCCCGTCACGTGGGTGGAGGGGGGAGTGGAGGCTTGGAGAGAGAGAGTCCGGGAAGGAAGCTCTGATAGGTTGATGCGAATGGTCTCAGGACGATGAGGAGGCACCGAGATTTTCTGGGAAAAGGTAGCAAGTAAAAAGCGTGTGGTTCAAGGAGATCATAATAGGTTTGAAAGACACACCTCTTTTCCTTCGAGACTAGCTGGAGTGGGAGGTATATACCACCTCGGAAAGGGGCGAGAAGGTTCTCCTGCCGAGAGGGTAGGCTCTGGAACCTTTGCCTTTTATGGGAGAGAGGTGGAGGACGGTAGCGAAGGGGAATCACGTGCGGGGATCTTGTTTAGACCCGCCACCGTCGCCTTGTTCCGTTAGCACACGGCCGCGATGCGATCCTGAAAACTTTGGCTGAGAGATATGTAGGCAGATGCTAAGAGGGGAGGAAAGAGAGGAAACACCCCCTTAGGGGGAGTAATTTTCTATATATATAGACTGGGCAAGGGGCCCACCAAAAGATTCCCTTAATAAATTAACTGTACCATCGCAAGCCTCGGTTGAACTATCTTTCCGAGCTTGTGCCATCCTCAAAAAGAGCGGGGATTGGGTATAACCTCGGGCTCACAGCCTGGCGAGAGGGCCCAGGCGAGAGAAAGTGCCCTGGCAAGAGGGCTCAATCGAGAGGCTCCAGGCGAGCGAGTGGGCCCTGGCGAGAGGGCTCAATCGAGAGGCTCCAGGCGAGCGAGTTGGTCCTGGCGAGAGGGCTCAATCGAGAGGCTCCAGGCGAGCGAGTGGGACCAGGCGAGAGGCCCCACCCAAGCGAGAGGGCCCTGGCGGGTGGACCCTAGCGAGAGGTACCCGGAGAGAAGGGCCATCTTGGTTCAAGGCCGGTTCAGGTAGGGTCGGGCCCACCTTTTGGGCCCCAGGGGTGTTTTACCCTTTTACCCTGGGTGGTCTGCATTTATCCCTTATGGACAGCGAAGTTTGGCTGTTGGCAGACCTAGCCAAGGATGTTCTTGTAATTTCAGGGCGGTATAAATTGGTTATTTGCAGTACCAGTTCAGAGGCCTACAAATAGACCGGTAAGGAGCCTTAGAAGGGCAAGCTTTCTTGACTCCTTCCACTTATTCTAAGGCACCTAGCTCAGCATTAGCTAGGGAGGGGAAGAGCTTTAGTCTCTTCCGGGTACGAGGTGGGACCTCCTCGCTGGAGCCTCCGGTCTAGTTCTTCGCCTTGAGCGTGATCCCAAGGGAGTAAGCACGAGCTGCCCCTGTAGTTCCGAGCTTTAGGTGGAGCCGACTTTGTTGGTTCCAACACGTATTGCGACGAGATCGACTCCCCAATAGGAGGGTGAGTCGTCAGGTGCGAAGAGTGATGCGTTGATTGAGAGTTTGTGCCAGAGCAACGAGGCTCTGTCAAGGCAAGTAGTTGCGATTCAAATGCAAATTTAGTCATTGTTGTCTACCGCTCCAGCGCGGCAACCTTCAGTGCAAGAGCCTGCCTTTGGTCAAGTCGTGCCCAATACCCCTGCTCCTTTGGTGGCCCCGGTGGCAATACCACCAGAAATGAATTTCATATCGCATTTCCAGCGATTGGGACCTCCCACCTACGACGGGAGTGCCGACTTTATGATTTTGGATGATTGGATCATCTCAATCGAGGAGATGTTTTCGTATTCTGGGATTCTAGTAGCCCAGAAGGTTATGATTGTAGCCTATCAGTTAAAAGGCCTAACAAAGAGTTGGTGGATTCGTGAAAAGGAGAGTCTGAAGGAAGGCTGTACCTGAGACTCTTTCAAGAAGATGTTGCTGAAGAAGTTTCTGCCCTCAGTCGAGCAGGACCGTCTCATGAATAACTTCCTGCATTAGAAGCAGAGACAGCTCACGGTGAGCGAATATGAGATTGAGTTTAGCAAGTTGAGTAGATTTGCTCCCGATTTGGTAGCTTCGGAGGATGGAAGAGTGAAACGTTTCCTGGGAGGACTAAGAAGTGATGTCCAGTAGTGGGCATGCGCTTATGGAGCTGACAGTTATGTTGTGGCAGTGGAAGCCGCACTAAAAGTTGAAGCGATTGAAAATGCCAAGAACCGCGGTGCTGCGGCGAGGAAAGAGAAAAGGATGGGTGTTTAGGATGGTAGCTCCAGGGCATCTGTCCCTTCTTCGAAGAAGAAAGGTAAGGAAGTGTGTAGTTTCTGTGGTCGTCCTGGCCACCCTTACGAAAGATGTTTTAAGAGAACAGCCACCCTGAAGCAGCAGTAAGTGCACGCCATCCAAGGTGCACCCAAGGGAGAGCTCGTGTGCTCGTTCTGTGCAAGGAAGGGTCATGATGTGAGTCGGTGCTGGATGAAAGAAAGGACCTGCTTCCTGTGCGGGCAGAAGGGACACCAGAAATCTTCGTGCCCCCAGGCTCAAACCCCACTGCAGCCTGCCCCGCTTTGAGCTCTGCCGCCGCCACCAACCCTAGATAAAGGAAAAGGAAAGCTGAACGTGATGACTAGAGAGGAAGCTCAAAACTCTACGCAAGTTATTTCAGGTTAGCTCCAGTCTATTTTATCCCTATTATTTAACATTGTTGCAATGGTTATCATTCGTTTAGTTATGTATGTTACGGTTTTATGGGAGTTTAAGGTGCGGAATAGGTGGGCGCGCATTCTGTTTGATTCGGGTGCCACCCATTCCTTTATGGCCAGGAGATTTGTTGATAAACATCGCCTGGATATTGATCAATTGAGAGACTCCTTCAACGTCAAGCTTCCCTCCGGTGATTCGGTGATATCCAATCAAGGAGTTCTGAGATGCCCTATTCATCTTGGCAATTTTCTGGCCCTTGCGGATCTGTTAATTTTAGACCTGACTGATTTTGATGTGATTTTTGGCATGGACTGGTTGTCCAAGTATGATGCAGTCATCAAGTGCAAGGCAAAAAGACTGGACTTCAGGATGGACAATGGCCAACATATGAGCGTCTATGGATTTCAGGACAGAGTTTCCCTTGTCATTTCTGCGGTATGTGCTATAAAGTCTGGTTGTGAGGCGTTTTTAGTTTCTATTTCTGCTCTGGAAACAGCTTCTGTTACACCACTTCTCAAGGATGTCTCGGTGGTGCGAGAGTTTCCAGATGTATTTCCTGATAGTCTTCCAGGACTTCCTCCTGAGAGGGAGATTGAGTTCGTGATTGACCTCGAGCCAGGCACTCGTCCCATCGCCAAGGCACCGTACCGTATGGCTCCGCGTGAGTTGGATGAGTTGCGTACTCAGCTCGATGAGTTGCTGAGGTGTGGTTTTATTAGACCACGTTCTTCTCCGTGGGGTGCTCCGGTTTTGTTCGTAAGGAAGAAGGACGGATCGATGAGGCTTTACATCGATTATTGGGAATTAAATAAGGTGACCGTTAAGAATAGATATCCCCTGCCAAGGATTGATGATTTGTTCGATCAGTTGCGTGGTAGCTCGGTATTTTCAAAAATCGATCTTCGCTCAGGCTACCACCAGTTGAGGATTCGCGAGGAAGATATTCCCCGAACGGCATTCCGTTCACGGCATGGACATTATGAGTTTTTGGTGATGTCTTTCGTTTTAACCAATGCACCCTCTGCTTTCATGAATTTGATGAATAGGGTGTTTAAGGATTTCTTGGACCGATTCGTTATTGTGTTCATAGATGATGTCCTAGTGTATTCCCGCAATGTTGAGGAGCATACTCAGCATTTGCATTTGGTTTTGTCAACCCTAAGGGAGCATAAGCTATATGCGAAGTTGAGCAAATGTGAGTTCTGGCGACCTCAGGTGTCCTTTCTAGGTCATGTTGTAGGCAAGGACGGTATTTCTGTAGACCCGACCAAGATTTCTGCCGTGATGGAATGGGAAAGACCTTCTACACCTAAGGAGATTAGGAGCTTCTTAGGCCTCGCTGGCTACTATAGAAGATTTGTGGAAGGATTTTCGGTGTTGTCTGCTCCTTTAACTAGACTTACTCAGAAGAATACTGCATTCATTTGGAGTGATAAGTGTGAAGAGGCTTTCCAAGAGTTGAAGAAGAGACTGTGTACTGCCCCAATTTTAACCTTACCTACTGAAGGAGTCGAGTATGCTGTGTACGTCGATGCGTCACACATCGGACTTGGTTGTGTTTTAACGCAAGATGGTAAGGTGATCGCGTATGGATCGAGGCAACTAATGATTCATGAGAGAAACTATCCTACGCACTATTTGGAGTTTGCTGCCGTAATTTATGCGCTGAAGCTATGGCGACACTTATTGTATGGCGCGCTGTGCAAGATCTATACGGACCATAAGAGTTTGAAGTACGTCATCACTCAGAAGGAACTAAATCTACGCCAGCGTCGGTGGTTAGAATATGTGGCGGATTATGAGGTAGAAATTCTTTATCATCCGGGAAAGGCTAATGTAGTAACTGATGCTTTGAGTAGGAAGTCCGCTAAAATTTTTTATCTATCGGTACAGTCCTTAGTAGAAGAATTCTTGTTGATGAACTTCGAGATTGGGAGTAGTTCTATGCCTGCTAGTTTGGAAGCAGAAGCGCCCTCTTGGATTTCCCTTACTAGGGTGCACCAAAAGGATGATCCAGAATTGTTGCACCTATGGAATAGGACTGAGAAAGGGGAGTTACCTGATTTTTCTTTGGACGAGCTAGGTACTCTGAAATATCGGGGTAGATTCTGTATTCCTGACATGGGTGACATTCAGGCTAAAATTTGAGAAGAAGCTCATGGTTCCAGTGTTTCCTATCATCCTGGTTCCACCAAAATGTATAAAAATCTAAAGCAAATTGTTTGGTGGGCAGGGATGAAGGGCGATATCGCAAAGATTGTATCAGAATGTTATACGTGTCAGCGTGTCAAGGCTGATCATACAAGGCCTGGTGGTAAATTGACACCTCTTGATATTCCAAGTTGGAAATGGGAAAGTATTTCAATGGATTTTATCACCGGTCTACCAAAATCTCCCCGTGGGCATGACTCAGTTTGGGTGATAGTCGACAGATTGACAAAGTGTGCCCACTTTGTTCCGTTTAAGATTGGGTATTCGATGAAGAAGATAGCTGAGCTGTATGTTGAAGAGGTCATCAGGTTATATGGAGTGCCTGTTAACATTGTATCAGATCGGGACTCTAGATTTACGTCTCGCTTTTGGAAGAGCTTGCAAGAGGGGTTGGGTACCGACTTGAGGTATTCCACTGCCTATCATCCGCAGACGAATGGGAAAACAGAAAGAGTAAATCAGATCGTGGAGGACATGATTAGATGTTATATTTTGGATCATGGTGGTGCTTGGGATGAGCGTCTCAGACTCATGGAGTTTGCTTACAATAATAGTTATCAAGAGAGCTTGCAGATGGCCCCGTTTTAGGCCTTGTATGGGAGGCGTTGTAGGACTCCCTTATTTTGGGTTGAGGTTGGTGAGAGACCATTGCTAGGTCCAGAAGCCCTTGAGGAGATGATTGTGCGGTGACTCATATTCGAGAGAAGCTACGTGTAGCACAAGAGCGTTATGAGAAATATGCTAATCGACGAAGGGTCGATTTGGAGTTTGTCGTTGGGGACTTGGTTTTCTTGAAAGTTTCTCCGATGCCAGAGGTAAAAAGATTTGGAAGGAACCCCAAGTTAGACCCCCGGTATGTGGGACCTTTTCAGATTCTGGAGCGCATCGGAGTGTCAGCTTATCGACTGGAATTACCTTCTAGCTTCCCTGGTGTCCACGATGTGTTCCATGTGAGCCAGTTGCGGAAGTGTGTTCGTAGTGATCGTCAAATTCTTGACTCGGTTCCCCAAATTAAGCCCAATCTGTCGTATGTGGAAGAGCCTGTCCGTGTTTTGGAATCTCAAGAGCGTGTCTTGTGAAGGAAGACCATCCCCATGGTTAAGATTCTTTGGAGTAATCAAGACGTCGAGAGCGCAACGTGGGAATTGGAGTCAGCAATGAGAGAATCTCATCCGCACCACTTCTCCTAGTTTCGGGTACGTCGTTATATTTTTAGTGACGTTTGATTTTATCATTTTGATTTGGTTTTGGAGTTGTGTTAAGTTTCGGGACGAAACTTCTTTTTAGGGGGAGTGACTGTAACGCCCCCGATTTTTTCGACGATTTTATTTAAATGGGAAGCATCATATTTATGACGTCATGGCGTTACCTTTAACGTCAAGATGATGGCGTAATGCCATAAAGGCATTTTCGCGTCCATGCGGTCAAGTCGGCCGAATTCTTGTTGTAATGGTAAAATTTTGCATTTGGAATTTTAGTTGAGTAATTTTTGACTTACTCATCAAGTTTCGTCGCAATCCGAGCGATATTTGGGCCTCGGCATTTTTTCCAAAGTTTTATGGAATTTATGTTCGTCGTAAACTTTGAAAACTTATATCTCGAGAATGGCTTGTCTGATTTTGGTTTTGACTTCACCGTTGTGTTCGTAGCGTCTGTGTTCGCCTACGGCATGAGTTTCGTTCAATTCGGTGCGCGTTTGGGCCTCTGTTTCGAACTCGCGTTTCCTGATTCAATATGTATAAATACGATCATTTTATTATGAAAAGTACTATTCATTCGTATAGTTTGATCAAAAGGTATATTTGCAAAGAAATCGTCTTTCTGCTTTCCTTATACTCGAGTGAGATTCCCTGCGTCTCGTGAAAGTACTGCTTATGCAAAGCTATACTCGAGTGCCGGTTCTTTTACTCGAGTGATTTTCTCATGTACTCGAGTAAATTATTTCTCCTACTCGAGTAATCTTTAATCTACTCGAGTATATCTATCATGTTACTCGAGTAATTCCTTCTTCTACTCGAGTTATCTTTTCTGCTACTCGAGTAAATTAATCCTGTTTCTCGAGTAAATTTTTCTTCTACTCGAGTATCTTTCTGTTACTCGAATATATCAATCCTGTTATTCGAGTAAATCTTTCTTCTACTCGAGTAATCTTTCTGTTACTCGAGTATATCAATCATGTTACTCGAGTAAATCTTTCTTCTACTCGAGTAATCTTTCTGTTACTCGAGTATATCAATCCTGTTTCTCGAGTAATTCTCTCTTCTACTCGAGTAATCTTTTCTTCTACTCGAGTATATATCTACTCCAGTAGTCGTTTCTACCTCTCGAGTACCCGTAAGCTTGTTCGCGTGTAGTCTGTTGCAGTCTGCGTTCGGGCGCATTTTAGAGGGTCAAAACGGTGCCGTAAGGAGAAATGCTAACATGAAATTTGTTCGTATTGACGAGATCTACAACTTTCATGTTGGGCACTTTTCCATTCGAAGCCATACTAGACCTCTAATTTTGTTTTCCTCGAACTGCTCGTACTTATACTGTTTTTTTATATTTAGACAAAATATTTTATAAGTACTTATATATATATATATACTCTTATACTTAGGTTATTAGAAAAGAATAAATACTTCATCTTCTCCGATTCTTTCTCCCGAACCAGAGTGGCGTGAGCGAGAGAGAGAATATTTCGTGAATCTTCTGGTGGCCGCCGACGCAGCTCCAGTGCTCGAAATCTTCAACCGAGCGTAGATTTGGAAAGCTCTCATCGAGAGCTACGCTATCGTGGTAAATTTTTCCCCTTTCTTTGAGTTTTCTCGTTAGGGTTTTTCGTCCCTAACCCCCTTTTTTGACCATTTTTGTCTAGATTTCAACTTCCTCCATCCTCTTTTGCCCTAATCTGTGACGTGGACTGATTTGGAGAACTTTTCCGGTAAAACCAAGGCAAGTGGTGGTTTCCCCTCATTTCTCCTTGTCCGATTTGATGGTAACGGTTCAGTTTTTATGTTCTTTAAAATTTTCTTCACTTTGTTTTCCAAGTTATTGCTACGATTAACCTTTTTGGATGATCTCTCGAGATTGTAAGATTTTGTCTTGGTGAACTTGATCTTGTCATGATATATTTAATCATTCTTGATGTGTCTTATTAATGCCTTTAAATGCATTACCTATCGTTATTGATCGTATTAGAGTTTGTCTAGGATTGTAAATCGTTCATAGGGGTTGATCAACCATGTCTTGAAACTAGAAGTGTCAAGTAGAATCTGACGAGCCAAATCTCGAGATATATTTGTGTTGTGGTTTCTTTGGGTTTCTAAAATTTGCGGGAGTTAGTGGATAAAACCACCTCCGCATGGTCTGACTCCTTTATGGTACCTTGTGGAAGACTACCGGTTTTTTTTGGGCATCTGCGGTGTATGGTGGAGAGTATGAGACTCCCTCGCAGTTAAGTGGATAAATTATTCGTGAGGGGTGTGTCCAGTTAAGGGACCACCTCACCCGTGTTTTGAGGTAGGGTTGACCACAGGTGCTTAGTAAAGCTAATTAAATTTCTTCTTTATGTTTTTACTTTTGTTGTTCCCTTTTTGCCTTGAGAGATCTGGTGTAATTGTGGGAGTACGTGACGATTCACGTAGGTATTTCTTTCTTTTCCTGTTCGACACCTTACTTCAGTACTGTTGGTCTTGGGTTGGTACCCCGTCTGACCTTTGTTTTATTTTGTTTACTTTTTCTGCCACCATTTGTACCCTCTTGCTGAGGTGTTCTGTCTTTGGAATGCCTCAGGTTCGGAGCATTAGCAGGTAGCGGAGCCGGTTTTGGAGCCTTAGCAGCAGCAGTTTGGCTGTAGTTTTCCCCCTCGACGTAGCGAGGTAGTTTGTTGTTTTAATTTTCTTTGCCCAGTTTCAGACATATTCATACTGTGGGTTCGTGTCAGGTTCTTGACGCCCACAAGTTTGTTGACCTTTTTGGACACTTGCTAGCTGTTGTGATTTCCTTGTGTTTGGTTTACATTACTTGCTCTCTGGGATGATTTATTGCTAGGATTGCATGTTAGATTTTTTTTTAACCTATAAAACCCTACAATTAGTAAAGCATACTTGTCATCTCTTTCAAAAACTAAGCCACTACGTTCTATTTGGCGTAAAGACTTTTCTATACTTATTATAAATCTAGGGTTTGCATAGTATGAGTTGTTCCTCGGGGACATCTATACTCGTGTAGAATATTAGAGTCAATTTAAATAAGTATTTTCCGCAAGCGTATAATTTATATTTTTAATCGTGAACTAGATGATTCACTAAGCCGAGGGATACGGCTACCATCATAACTTAAACTGGATTTTATTCATAACCATTTATGTTTTCTTTTAAAAATTATAGAGTTTGGAGTCTTGCTTGAACATCTGCAGTTATCCCCTGCACGGCGTGGCATCACGACGTGTATTTTCCCCTTGCTCTGATATAATTAAATTGTTGGGAAAAATGCGGGTTGTGACAGTAAGTCGCTCTGGGAGTCGGACCCTAGAATGGAGGATTGTCAGGCAAGGGTATTTTTGGCCTACCCTAGGCCGCGAAGCGGCCGAATTCACAAAAAGGTGTCACAAGTGTTAGTTATATGCCCCACTCTAGTTGCAACCTGCCCAGTGCCTCAGAAGTATTACGGCCCCTGGCCTTTCGCCATCTAGGGAATGGACTTGGTAGGACCTTGCCCCCAGGCTAGTAGGCAGAGGAGATTCCTACTCGTCATTATAGATTATTTTTCTAAGTGGGTGGAGGTGAAGGCATTGGCCAAGGTAACCTCCCAGGTTATCAGAAATTTTGTTTGGGGGGAGATACTCTGCCGGCACGGGTTGCCGCAGGCCATTGTCACGGACTACGAACCTCAGTTTGCCAGTGCCGAGTTCGTCAGCTTCTGCTAACTTCTTGGGATTGATCTCATATTTGCCTCAGTCCATCACCCAAGGAGCAATGGGCAGGTGCAGGCGGAAAACCAAATCATAGTGAACCTCCTGAAGAATAAAGTTGAGAACTTGAAGGGAAACTGGGTGGAGCTGCTCCCCTCGGTTCTCTGGGCCCTTAACACCACCCCTAACACCGCCATAGGAGAGACCCTCTTCAATCTTTCCCATGGGTGCGAGGCCATACTTCCAATCGATTTCGAGGTCTGAACGCCTCGAGTGGTCGAGGAAGGAGAAGGCAGGGAAGGATGGCAAGTGGAAAATGAAGAGGAGATGCGACTCTTCCTCGACATGGTAGTGGAGGTACGCGACCTCTCTGCCATCCGCCAGGAGGAAGCAAAAAGAAGAATGGCTAAGTATTTCAACTAGCACGTTAGGGTCAAATAGTTCGCAGAAGGCTACTTGGTCCTGAAGAAGGTGGATTTCGCGAGAAGGTCAGCCGCCGTGGGAAAGATCTACCCCAACTTGGAGGGTCCGTACATTGTAAGATAAATGTTGGAACCCTAGTTAAGATTTGGGCAAGGATCACTATTAGAATTACCTAGTTTGACCCACATTTTATTGTCATGGGTCATAAGTTTATTTCCAGATTTGCCTCAGAAGGACTCTCAAGAAATGCTGAAAGAATTCCAGTCATCAAAATTTGTAAAAGGCAGAAAATAAGTTCGACGATAGTCGAACTCAGCTCGACGAAAGTCAAACACCGGTCGACGAACTCAGAGTTCCTTCTCTGAGCTGAGCTCGACGAACTTCGAGCTCAGGTTGACGATCACTGAACTCAAGACAGATTCTCAGCTCGACGAAAATGAAGTTGAGCTCGATGATCTACGAGCCCAGATCGACGAATTTTGTGCAGTTTTTGGGGAGATGTTTTTAAGTTGGAGGAATTTATTAAGGGGATTATATCTCTCATATTTAATGGAAAGAGCCGTTCAAAGGCAACATTAAATGTGGGTTGTTTAAGAAGTTAGTTCTTAGTTGATTCCCAAGGAATCTTCTACTCTCTCGGGAATGCTTCAGCTATTGTCAAGATAAATGAATTCAAATGTTTGAATTCGACATAAGAGAATAACAGAAAAGACAGAAAGTAGAACAGAAAAATTCAGAAGGCTTTACTTTAAAAGAGAAGAAGAAACTCTGCATCAATTAAGATATTCACAGAGTTCTTCATCTTCTCTAGGCTTTCAAGAGACATCAAATCAATATCAGTCTAAAAAGCTTGCTGGAGATCAACATCAATCTGAAGGCCTACACCCTGAAGCAAAGCTCCAGTCTTCCTGAACCATTCAACATCTCAGGGGGAGATTTGATAACATCAAGTAATCCACTAAAGTCTTCTATATTATTTTGAGAAAGAAGAGACAACATCACCTTATTCACCCCACTGTACACAGGGTTTTAACTCCCTTCAAAAGTTATGTTTTGGTTGTTAAGTCTCTTGATCAAAAGACTTGGTTTGGTTTTTGGGCACCTGATCAAAAGCCTAAAGGGTTGTTATATCTCCCTTAGAAAATATATATTGTGGTGGTAGTCACCTAATCAAAACCTGCTATTTGATTTCTACCAGGGTGGTAGAAGAGTGGATGTACCCGAATTAGGGGAACAACTATAATCCTTGTGTCTTTTTTGTTGTTTTCTCTCTTTGCTTTCTTTATTTTTGTGATGTGCTTACTCTTTTATATAAGATATATATTTTATCAGAGCAAATAAGATCTTTCCCCTAACTTTCAATTGGAATCAGAGGATTATCAATTGCCTAAGTTGACTTTCAATTGGAATAAGAGGAATATCAATTGCCTAGGTTGACTTTCAATTGGTATCAGAGGAGACTTTCATTTATTATTAGAGGGTTGTTTCTTTGGTTGTACAGGCTAACACCTGAACTAAAATGATCTGATAGATCTTATATTTCCTAAGAGTTTATCATAGCACAAAATGAAGAGTTTTCAAGCACCAGAACTCCTGTGTGCAATCTAGATAAGCTTGCACTATGGAAGGCAAGGATTAGGCTTTTTATGAACTCTATCGATGAAGCCATTTAAAATTCCATTTTGATAGGTCCTTATCAACCAGTGGAAACATCTAGCATCAACTCTGTTTCATTACCACAATGGACAGAAGCCCAGAAAAGGCTAAAGATTGCTGATGCACAAGCAATGAACATTCTTGCACAATCAATGTCTGATGAAATTTTTCAGGAAATTGTTAAATGTTCTTCAGTAAAAGATATATGGAACTCCCTCACAATAATAGTTGCTGGATCAGCTAAAAATAGAATATTTGATGCTGACACTTGGAGTGACTCTGACTCTGAAGCTCCATCATGTGCAGCTGAAGATGATGAAGAATCAAATGCAAGAGAATTTTTCCTGATGGCAATAAATGCATCTTGCAGCAACTCTGATGAAGAATCAGACTCTGAATCAGAATATGAATCAAGAGAGGATTAGGTAATTTCTTCTTTTGATTTCTCTTCAGAACATTTTATAGAAGTTTTTAAAATCCTATGTAAAGATTTAATTCAATCTCAGAAGAAAAAAAAACTTCTCAGAGAGAAAGTAAATAATTTATCTTCTGAAAACATAAAACTCAAAGAAGATTTAAAAAATAATTCTGAACAAATAGCCTCATTAGAATCAGTTAAAGGTAAAGAAAAGTTAATAGAATTAGAAAAAATAACTGAAGTTTACCAAATCAAACTAAAAATCTTCAAAAAATTCTTGTTCAATATAATTCGTCGAACCAAGCTCGATAAAAACAACAATATTCGTCGAACTCTGATCGACGAACTATGAACAGAGATTTTGTTTTTAACTGTTCAGGAATTTTTGCTCGATGAAATAAATACACTTCGTCGAAACGAGATCGACGATCATGGAACACAAAAAACAACTATTATCATTCTTTGAACAGAGGTCGACAAACTCAATACCAATCGTCGAACTAAGATCGACGAAATTATTTTTCTTAATATTAACTTATTTCAAAATCATAATCAAACTCAACATCTTATAAATCCTTTTACTGAGTGAATAATCCCTCCTAGGAAATATCATCCACTTGGATTCAAGGATCAACCTAAATACTCTCTTATATCTAATTATTATGAATGAGAACCAGGACCCAATGTAATCTGGGTCCAGAACTCTTAACATCTCTTTTCAGGAAAAGACCTATCTTACCACAAAGGAACAGTGGTATTTGATAGTAATAAAAAGCTATAGTGTCAGTCAATACAGAGGATACATGAGTGGTTGTATAGGGGGAAATTATTTAGAAGGCTACAACAGCTGGGGGAGACTGTTTATTTTTAAAGATATTTTGCTTAAGAGATTGCAGCAGTAGATTTGTTTTATTTATTTTATTTCTCAAAGCACCCTTGTACATCTGCTGAAAAATTTATAAATCAGTCAGATTGTTTTTGCTTTGTATTTTATTTGTTTTTGTGTAAATAGTGTCCTCACCCAAATAGGGGGAGATTGTTGGAACCCTGATTCAGATTTGGGCAAGGATCACTATTAGGATTGCTTAGTTTCACCCACATTGTATAGTCATGGGTCATAGGTTTATTTCCAGGTTTGCCTCAGAAGGACTCTCCAGAAATTACGAAAGAATTCCAGTCATCCTGATTTGTCAAAGGCAGAAAATTAGTTCGATGAAAGTCGAACTCAACTCGATGAATGTCGAACTCAACTCGATGAAAGTTAAACTCCTGTCGACGAACTCAGACATCCTTCTCTGAGCTGAGCTCGATGAACTCCGAGCTCAAGTTGACAATCGCTGAACTCAAGACAGATTCTCAGCTCAACGAAATGGAAGCTGAGCTCAATGATCTGCGAGCCAAGATCGATGAATTCCATGTTGTTTTCTGGGAGATGTTTTGTAGTTGGCAGAATTAATTAAGTGGTTTATATCGCTCATATTTAATGGAAATAGTCGTTCAAAGGCAACATTAAATGTGGGTTGTTTTAGAAGTTAATTCTTAATTAATTCCCAAGGCATCTTCTACTCTCTCGGGAATGCTTCAGCCATTGTCAAGATAAATGAATTCAAATGTTCGAATTCGACATAAGAGAAAACAGAAAAGTCAGTAAGTAGAACAAAAAAAATTCAGAAGGCTTTCCTTTTATAGGGAAGAATAAACTCTGCATCAATTAAGATATTCACAGAGTTCTTCATCTGTTCCAGGCTTTCAAGAGATATAAAATCAATATCAGTCTAAAAAGCTTGTTGGAGATCAACATCAATCTAAAGGCCTACACCTTGAAGCAAAGCTCCAGTCTTTCTGAACAATTCAACATCTCATGGGGAGCTTTGATAACATCAAGCAATCCACTAAAGTCTTCTCTATTGTTTTGAGAAAGAGAAGACAACATCACCTTATTCACCCCACTGTACACAGGGTTTTAGGTCCCTACAAAAGTTAGCTTTTTGTTGTCAAGTCTCCTGATCAAAAGACTTGGTTTGGTTTTTGGGCACCTGATCAAAAGCCTAAAGGGTTGATATATCTCCCATAAAAAATAGATATTGTGGTGGCAATCACCTGATCAAAACCTGCTTGTGGATTCCTATCAGGGTGGTAGAAGAGTGGATGCACCCAAATTAGGGGAACCCCTAAAATCCTTGTGTCTTCTGTGTTGCTTGCTCTCTTTGTTTTCTTTATTTTTGTGTTGTTCTTACTCTTTTATATAAGATATATATTTTATTAGAGCAAATAAAATCTTTCCCCTAACTTTCAATTGGTATCAGAGGATTATCAATTACCAAAGTTGACTTTTAATTGGTATCAGAGGATTATCAATTGCCTAAGTTGACTTTCAATTGGTATCAGAGGATTATCAATTGCCTAAGTTGATTTTCAATTGTGTATTAGAGGATTATAAATTGTCGAAGTTAACTTTCACTTGGTATCAGAGGATTATCAATTGCCTAAGTTGACTTTCAATTGGTATCAATGGATTATCAATTGCTTAAGTTGGCTTTCAAGAAACATTAAGTTCAGTAGGATATCTCCTCCAGAATGTGGAGGGTGAGACCCAAAGTCTCACTTAGAGCGGTGATGACTTGAAACATTTTTTCCCTAAAAGCCATGTAAGTAGCGTTCCTTTTTCTAATGAAATTTGAAGTGTCAATGCCCTTATTGCGATCTATGTCAATGGTTGAAGTGTTCATTTGATAGACCCCCGAGCATATCCTATTGTCAGGCTCTCACCTAGCAGGCAGGGCTGGATTTAACTCGATTGAGTCTGCCCCAGACCCCAAATAGATCCCGTTGTCCTACTCTCACCTAGCTGGCAGGGTTGAATATCACTCGAGGGAGTCCGACCCAGACCCCGAGCAGATCCTGCTGTCAGGCTCTCACCTAGTTGGCAGGGTTGGATGTCACTCGAGGGAGTCTGCCCCAGACCCCTAGAAGATCCAGCTATCAAGCTCTCACGTAGCTGGAAGGACTGGATATCACTCGATGGAGTATTCCCAAGACCCCAAGCAGATCCAGTTATGAGGCTCTCAACTTGCTGGCAGGGTTGGATGTCACATGAGGGAGTCTTCCCCAGACCCTGAGTAGATCCCGCTGTTAGGCAGGCTCTCACCTAGATAAAAGGGTTGGATGTCAATCGAGGTTGTCTTCCCAAGACCCCGAGGAGATCCCTCTGTTAGGCTCTCACCTAACTGGTAGGGTTGGATGTCACTCGAGGGATTCTGGCCTAGACCCCGAGCAGATCCCTCTATCAGGGTCTCACCTTGCTGGTAAGGCTAGATGTCACACGAGGGAGTCTGCCCCAGACCACGAGCAGATCCCGCTATCAGGCTCTCACCTAGCTAGCAGGGCTGGATGTCACTTGAGGGAGTCTGCCCCTGACCCCGAGCAGATCGTGCTGTCAGGCTCTCACCTAGCTGGCAGGGCTGGATGTCACTCGAGGGAGTCTGCCAAAGACCCCGAGGAGATCCCGTTATTAGGCTCTCACCTAGCTGGCAGGGCTGGATATCACTCGAGGGAGTCTGCCCCATACCCCGAGCAGATCCCGCTATAAGGGTCTCACCTAGCTTGTAGGGCTGGAGTCACTCGAGGTAGTCTGCCCCAGACCACGTGCAGATCCCGCTGTCAGGCTCTCACCTAGCTAGCAGGGCTGGATTTCACTTGAGGGAGTCTGCCCTAGACCCCAAGTAGATCCCATTGTCTAGCTCTCACCTAACTGATAGGGTTGGACGTCATTCGAGGGAGCCTTCCCCAGACAAAGAGCAGATCCCGCTGTCAGGCTCTCACCTAGCTTGCAGGGCTAGATGTCACTCAAGGGAGTCTGCCCTAGACGCCGAGCAGATCCTACTATCAGGTTCTCACCTAGCAGGCAGGGTTAGATATCACTCAAGGGAGTCTGCTCTAGACCCCGAGTAGATCCCACTGTCAGGCTCTAACCTAGCTGGCAGGGCTGGATGTCACTTGAGGGAGTCTGCGGAAGACCCCGAGTAAATCCCGCTGTTAGGCTCTCACCTGGGTGGTAGGGTTGGATGTCACTCGAGGGAGTCTTCCGCATACCCCCAGCAGATCCCATTGTCAGGGTCTCACCTAGCTAGTAGGGTTAGATGTCACTCGAGCGAGTCTGCCCCAGACCACGAGCAGATCCCGCCGTCAGGCTCTCACCTAGCTGGTAGGGCTAAATGTCACTCGACTGAGTCTTACCCAAACTCTGAGCACATCCCGCTGTCAGGCTCTCACCTAGATGGCAGGGTTGGATGTCACTCGAGGGAGTCTGCCCCAAACCTCGAGCAGATCCCACTATAAGGCTCTCACCTTGATGGCAGGGATGGATGTCACTCAGGGGAGTCTGCCCCAGACCCTTAGCAGATCCCGCTGTTAGGCTCTCACCTAGCTGGCAAGGCTGGATGTCACTCGAGAGAGTCCGGCCTAGATCTCGCTGTCAGTTTCTCACTTAGCTGGTAGAGCTGGATGTAACTCAAGGGAGTCTGCTCCAGACCCCGAGTAGATCCCGCTGTCAGGCTCTCACCTAGCTGGCAGGGTTGTGTTGCGCGCTAGGGTTCGAAGAAAATAAACGCAACCGAACTAGCAACCCGATGAGGCAAGTATACCTATCGAATTGTAGCAAGGGGACACAAGTGTCGTATTGAAATCCGGGAACTGTTGGCTAAGCTTACTCACACGAACGCTATTATCTTATCGACGGAAAAACTAGGGTTTTAGAAAATCTAAGCGCAATGGAGAAATTAAAGCAAACTAGAAAGAGAACTACCGCAATTAAGTTACGCTATTAAGCAAACAACTAAGCTAGAAAGGAAATTACTGCAGTTAATTAAAGAGCACAATATATGAGATTACTACAAAAGGTAGAACAATATGAAATGGAAATGCACCCGATCGAGATTCACCTCGGCTAAAGACGATTAAGAAAATGCGATAAAAATCTAAACTTAATAGGATAAGGGTCCTTGACCGTGGAGGTTCCTAAATCTTGAACACGCTTCTCTCGAAGTCGTGCCCAACTGAGTTTAGGAAGGTCCGACCGACTCTCGTCTAAATCGGAGGCCTAAAACTCGCTTTACGCGGTGAACCCCACTATTGGATTTTACTCCAATCCGGGAGATTTAGACGTCTGCCTCTCTCGAGGGGTACGTACAACTCCCTTTACTCTTGAATGCTCACTTCATTCTTTCGGCCTCTCGGCTAGCCCAGAATGAAAGCAAAGGCGGAGAGTATATATCGAAAATATACCCCCAACCCGTGATTAATCAAGAGTAATTCAAGGCCCTAACCTAAAAAGAAAAGATTGATTAAAACATCATAACATAATCGCTCTAACCTCGGATCATCAAGATCGAGTACAATGAGAATTAGTTAATCATAATGGAGTGGAGGAGGGGAGATGAGTAGAAAAACATAAGAAGAACACAAGCTAAGGGAAGAACAATTTTATTAATGAAAAAGGGCAAGTTACACTAATGAAAATAAAATTACAAGTGCATGAAAATTAAACCCTATTCTAGCCCTACATTAAGCACAAAGCAAGAAGAAAATTACATTAAAAGCTAGCACAAACTAAGATTAAACTAGGGTTAACCAAAAAGTACAAAGAGAGGGGAGAGAGAGAGAGAGAAAAAGCATGAAAAAGGATCAAGAAACAAAGGGGCAGCACCTCCCCCACTCAACCAAAGCTTGCTGAAATGGGGAGGAGGGGGCTCAATTTATAGATTTTTTCTCGGGTTGGTCACGCCCTCTGACACGCCCTAGGGGGGCGTGTCAGGGGGCGTGACAGGTACGGATTTGACCTCGGGCTCTGGATTCTGGCGGGAGGGATGATTGCTTCGGTACGTCGGTGGTCACGCCCTAGGTCACGCCCGTGACAGGGGGCGTGACAGGCATGTCATGTCCAAATCATTGGTCGGAAATCCGTCAGTCGCCGAAAAAGGAAGGTGTCACGCCTATGTCACGGGCGTGACATGGGGCGTGACAGTACTATTTGCGTGCTGAGGCGGAAGGGCATTTAATGCGGCGGCAGCTTTGCGGCAGAGGGCGACACGCCCCTGGTCACGCCTAGTGACACGCCCAGGGAGGGCGTGACAGGGGGGCGTGACAGCGGTTTTGACCGTTTTCTGTCCCTTCCAGCAGGTGTCCTCGGGGTCGGGTGACACGCCCTAGGTCACGCCCAGGGAGGGCGTGACAGGGGGGCGTGACAGGCCATTTTGGCAATTTTTCTGAAAACCTGCAAAAAGACAGGAAAAAGTTAGTGGCAATAAAATTTACATAAAAAGGATAAAAATAAACTAATAATAGACATAATTTGTACAATATAAAATATAAAATACGATAATAGTTTAGGCTACAAAACGTATTATCAAATTCCCCCAAGCTTAAGCTTTGCTTGTCCCCAAGCAAAAATATAAAAACTAGATATTTATAAAAATGACTAATCAAAAAGTTCTAATTATGCCTACACAAGTACTATGCGAAATTCTTAGTAGGGAAAAGGTGAAATGTAAGTCTAAAACAATTATTTAGGTATGGTAAAACTTTTAAAAACTTTACTTAATAAAAACAAATCATCCAAAATTTTAGCGAGATTTTTTAAATGGACTTAAGTAAAGCAACGAAAATGAAAAACACGCATTGATTTGTTACTAGATCCAAGCAACGCATTATAATTATATCAATTTAATTATCAAAAATCTAGGTTTAAATCTAAAACTAAAACTGATTTACTGTTTTTCTTTTCTTAGTTGTTAAATAAAAAATCAAAAAGCGTGAATCAAAAGGACTTAAATAGGACATAAACGTTTGGTTTAGGAAAATAATTAGGAGTGGAATTCAAAGATAAACGTGAAGGTTTTAAAATCACACTAAACCAAAGCAAAGAGTTTCAAAAATTTTCATAAAAATATATACACATTTTTTTTCTTTCTTTTTCATTTTTTTTTATTTTTTTTTCTTTTCCATTTTTTTTCCTTTTTTCAATACAAAGGCCATAAATATTCTTATTTTCCTTTTTGAGTTGGCCAAACAAAAAATAAACATCACTTTTGAACATACTTCTTTTTTTTTTTTTCGAAAACCTTTCTCCACAAAAATCACAAAATACCCTATCAAAATCGTCAAAATAATTTATGAAACTCAAAAAGGCTAGTGTGATTCGATAGGTTGGAAATTTTGGCTTTGGTGAAACTGAAATGAAAGGAGGAGCTATCAAATGAAATCGGAAAAAGGCTCAAAAACGGCTAACTAGTGGTAAAAGTTTTTTTTAGGTTGGCAGGAAAGCTCAAACGAAAACAAAAATGGCCTAAATCATTTTCACGCTTTTGAATTTATTTAAAACAAAGTTTGAAATTTTTCAAAAAGCGAGTCCTAGATAATAAAAGAAGATTGATGAAATTAACTTGAAAATAGAAATAATAGGTGACTTGGATCATTCACATCTACTACGTTATTCAAAAGTTGACTTTACAAAAATTATTCAAAAACGAAAAAGAAAATAGTGGATGATGAATTTTTTAGAAAGTAAAGGAAATAAACAACAAAAAACCATAATAGAAATGCGAGTTTTAGAAAAATATTTCACCTTAACATGCTACCGTGAATTAGAAACACAGCATGGCCAACATTTTACTTGTGAAACATAATTAAAAAGGACGATTAGAAATATTATAATTAACTAAGTTGTTTATAGGAGATTTTGAGTAAAACAAAACTAAAAACTAGGGGTACTATTGAAATACCAAAATGTCTAAACTATTCAAAAACACATATAAATTTTTTTAAATTTAATTTTGTGGAATATTCTCTTTTTTTGGATTTTGGAATTTTAAGATATTCATTTTTTTTTGGAAATATTTACAATATATACAAAAAGAAGATTATTTATACTACGCAAAAATGAAGGAGGAAATCCTCCCCCAAGCTTAAAACAGACATTGTCCTCAATGGCTAAAGAAGGGGATTGGAGAAGGAGAGAAAAATAAAGTACAGAATTGAAAGACAGAATTGAAATACAGGTACTTCCCCGGATTTATTTGCTGCGAAAACTGAGTGATGCCGCTCCCCGAATGTCTTCTTTGGACTTTGTGATGGATTCAGCAATGTTGGAGCAGGCGATCGCAGAAGCTTCAGCTTGTCGGAGCCGTCCGAGGCAAAAATTGTAAAATAAAGAAAACAGAAAAAGATAACTTGGGTTGCCTCCCAAGAGCGCCCTTTGGTTAAAGCGTCGTTGAGCTCGACGCATCAAAAATAATATTGTCCAAAAATATTGTTGTCCCGAAATAAAATTGTTTTTAGCAAAAAATAAAAAGCTCAAGATTAAAGTTCGTGAAGCAGAAACTTAATAGTGTTTGGACTGACATCATCATCACCAGAGAAATACAGTTTAAGACGCTGACCATTCACTTTGAAATTACCCTTATCAGGGTGAGAAATTAAAACAGTTCCATAAGGAAATATTTCTAAAACAGAAAATGGGCCAGACCAGCGAGATTTTAATTTGCCCGGAAATAAACGTAAACGAGAATTATATAACAGGACTTGGTCGCCCGGCTTAAAGTTTTTAGGGTGCCTTAAGTGTTTATCGTAAACGCTTCGTCCGCTCTTTATAAAGTTTATTATTTTCATAAGCATAAGAGCGCCACTCGTCGAGTTCATTTAGTTGGAATTTTCGAAGGTCACCGACTGAGTGGGGATCGAAGTTTAAAAATTTTAAGGCCCAAAAGGCGCGGTGTTCTAACTCTACGGGCAGATGGCACGATTTTCCATAGACCAGCCGATACGGCGTACATCCGAGGGCGGTTTTGTACGCTGTTCGGTAGGCCCATAGAGCATCGTCAAGTTTGGTTGACCAGTCTTTTTTAGAAGTTGAAACAGTCTTTTCTAATATTCTTTTTATTTCTCTATTAACTACTTCGACTTGACCGTTAGTTTGGGGGTGGTAGGCAGTGGATAGTTTATGCGTAACGCCGTATTTAGTAAGGATTTTTGAAAATTGCGCGTTACAGAAATGGGAACCCCTATCGCTAACGATTGCGCGTGGCGTACCGAATCTAGAAAATAATTTTTTTAAAAACGTGACTACAACTCGGGAGTCGTTCGTAGGAAGGGCTTGGGCCTCAGCCCATCGTGAAACATAATCAACAGCAACTAAAATATATTTGTTTCCGAAGCTAGAAGGAAGGGGGCCAACAAAATCAATTCCCCAGAGGTCGAAAATTTCGCACTCTAAGAAATAATTTTGCGGCATTTCATTTTTATTAGAAATATTGCCCGACCGTTGGCAACTATCACACCTGCTCACAAAGGCTTGCGCGTCTTTAAACAGGCTAGGCCAGTAAAAACCCGCGCAAAGCACCTTATGAGCGGTGTGAGCAGCTTGATAGTGCCCACCTGTCGGACCTTCATGCAAATGTTTTAGAATATCAATTCCTTCATCAAAAGAAACACATCTCCTTATCACTTGATCCGCACAAATTTTGAAAAGATGCGGGTCTTCCCAAAAGTAGTTCTTCAGCTCAGAAAAGAATTTCTTCTTCTGCTGAGAGGAGAACTCTTTTGGGAGCACCCGGGCCACTAGATAGTTGGCGATGTGCGCGAACCAAGGAGAAGTAGATGTATTAACTAAAAGCAGCTTCTCATCAGGAAAATAGTCATTAAAAGATTTTTCATTTAATTTTTCTATAAAGGGGTTATCTAATCTTGATAAATGGTCGGCGGCCAAGTTCTCGGCTCCTCGCTTATCACGGATCTCTAAGTCAAACTCCTGGAGGAGTAAGACCCAGCGAATCAAGCGAGGCTTGGCATCCGTTTTGGCAAGAAGGTACTTGAGGGCCGAGTGGTCCGTAAAAACAATGATTTTTGAAAGTGTAATGTAAGGGCGAAATTTATCAAACGCAAATACTACAGCCAAGAGCTCTTTTTCGGTTGTGGTGTAATTTTCTTGTGCAGATGTGAGGGTTTTACTAGCGTAATAGATGGGGTGGAAGTTCTTAGATATGCGTTGACCTAATACGGCTCCCACCGCAAAACTACTCGCATCGCACATAATCTCGAAAGGAAGGTCCCACACCGGAGCTATCATAATTGGCGCGTTAATTAACTTTTCTTTAATTAATTCAAAGGCAGAAATACAAGAGTCATCAAAAATGAATGGAGCGTCTTTTTCTAAGAGATGGGTGAGGGGCTTAGTGATCTTGGAAAAGTCCTTTATAAAACGACGATAAAAACCAGCGTGGCCTAGGAAACTTCTTATAGCTTTTATGTTTGTAGGTGGCGGCAACTTCTCAATAACTTCTATTTTGGCAACGTCTACCTCAATACCTTTAGCAGAAATTTTATGACCCAAAACTAACCCTTCCCTCACCATAAAATGGCATTTTTCCCAATTTAGGGCAAGGTTAGTTTCTTCGCATCGTTCTAAGACTTTTTCGAGGTTTTCTAAACATCTATCGAAGGTATCGCCGAACACGGAGAAATCGTCCATGAATACCTCCATAATGCTTTCTACGTACTTGTCAAATATTGCGAGCATACATCGTTGGAATGTAGCCGGCGCATTGCATAATCCAAACGGCATTCTTTGGTACGCGAAGGTGCCGAAGGGACAAGTAAACGTAGTTTTCTCTTGGTCCTCGGGAGAGATGGGTATTTGAAAGTACCCCGAGAGGCCTTCGAGAAAACAATAAAAGCTATGGCCGGAGAGACGTTCTAAAATCTGGTCGATAAACGGTAGAGGAAAGTGGTCCTTACGGGTGGCGTCATTTAACTTACGGTAATCTATGCACATACGCCAACCCGTCACCGTCCGTGTCGGGATTAATTCATTATTCTCATTACTAATTACGGTTATCCCTCCCTTTTTTGGAACTACCTGAACGGGGCTAACCCACTTACTGTCCGATATAGGGTAGATAATTCCTGCGTCTAATAGTTTCATAACCTCGCCCTTAACTACTTCTTTCATATTCTGGTTTATACGGCGCTGAGGTTGGATAGAGTTACGCGAATTATCTTCCATTAAAATTTTATGTGTACAGAAAGATTGGCTTATGCCCTTGATATAAAAAATTTGCCAAGCAATAGCCCGGCGATGCTTACGTAGAACTAGAAGAAGTTTATCGTTCTGCGTATCCGTGAGGTAGGCCGAAACGATAACTGGTAACTTGGAGTCTTTTTCTAAGAAAGCATACTTAAGGTGTTCGGGAAGTTCTTTAAGTTCTAGGGTAGGGGGTTCTTCATAAGAGGATTTTGAGATTCTTTCTTTTTCAAAAATAATATCTTCATAAACTTTTTTATAAGGAACGTAATAAGGGGTGGGGCTAGCAGCCAAGACGGCTTCTTGTACAGATTCAGTGGTAAGGAAAGAGGAAGAACAAAAATCAGAAAACTCTTTTTCAAACTCAGAAAGACAATAAGAAGATTCATCACTTCCTTGCAGTGATTCTGTTGTAAGAGAAGAGGAGCAAAAAGTAGAAAATTCTTTTTCAAAGTCGGAGAGGCAGTAGGAAGAATCATCACTCACGGCGTCTACGAAAAAACATGAGTCATCGTTCGCTAAGGTGTTCTTCATCGAAGGGGTGATAGAAAATGTGACTTCGTCGTCGCCTACTCGAAGAAAGAGCTTACCATTGCTTACGTCAATGATGGCTCGGGAGGTGGCAAGGAAGGGTCGGCCAAGGATCAGGGGAACCTCGACGTCTTCTTCGATGTCCAAAATGACAAAGTCCACCGGGAAGATGAACTTGTCGACTTTCACCAGAACGTCCTCCACTATTCCTAACGGGTACTTGACGGATCTATCGGCTAGCTGGATACTCATACGCGTGGGGTTAAGGCTACCAATCCCTAACTTTTTGAACAACGAAAAGGGCATCAGGTTTATACTTGTGCCTAAGTCGGCTAACGCGTGTTTAACAAAGAGATCACCGAAGACACACGGGATAGAGAAACTACCCGGGTCACTGATTTTCTTCGGCAAACCGTTTGTTAAAACGGCGGAGCACTCGGCGTTAAGCGTGACGTGCGAAAGATTCTCTAACTTCTTCTTGTTTGTGAGGAGGTCTTTAAGATATTTGGCGTATTTCGGCATTTGCGAAATAGCCTCGTGGAAGGGAAGATTAATGTGGATTTGTTTGAAGATTTCTAAGAAGCGGGAGTACTGATCATCTTGACGTTGTCTATTAAGTTCAGAGGGGTATGGAGGAGTTGAATTATTTTTGAAGATGGGTGGTGGAGTGAGATTATTTTCTAAAGTGGAGGTGATTACTTCTTCAGCAGAGGGTGGAAGCGGAGCGGAGCTTTGATTTTTAAAAGCGGGACCGGAGCTTGCCTCGGGCTCTTCACTTACCATATCGGAGACTTGCTTCCCACTCCGAAGAGTTATAGCTTTCGCTTGCTCTCTCGGGTTGGGTTCGGTATTGGAAGGAAGAGACCCTGCGGGTCGCTCAGAAATTATTTTCGCGAGCTGTCCTACCGGATTTTCTAAACTTTTTACGCTTCCGGTTAAAGTTCTTATGGTAGCGTCATTTGTGGTGATATATTTAGAAAGTAATTCCTCCAAGCTCGGAGGTTTTGGGTAATTTTGAAGAAGTGGTGGTGGTGGTGGTGGTTGTGCAGAAAAATCATTTTGCGGAGGTGGGCGCATCGCATTCGATGGATTACTCCATGAAAAGTTCGGGTGATTTCTTAAAGCGGGGTTATAACTATTCGGAAAATTAAAACCAGGCGGATGAAAATTCGCAGCAGAAAAATTATTAAAAGCAGTTCTAGGCAAATTATTAACATAATCTAAATGTTCTGGAGTAGGGGTTGCAGATTCCCATACCTGAGGGGCGGAGGCAGCAGTCATCTCCGTTATTTTTTTGC
Organism: Platanthera zijinensis; assembly: GCA_039513925.1. NCBI lineage: Eukaryota > Viridiplantae > Streptophyta > Magnoliopsida > Asparagales > Orchidaceae > Platanthera > Platanthera zijinensis. The sequence continues at coordinate 128,962,913 of CM077092.1, forward strand.
TTAGGATTTCTACTTGCAGAGCGAGCTGGGAGACGTTGTCCACTTCATAGATACCTGCAGGCTTGTTCGGGCGGGACCTAGGCACATTCCACTGATAAGTGTTCATGGCCATATCCTCAAAAAGCTCAAGAGCGGCTTCCGGGGTCTTATGATTTAAAGTACCGCCAGAAGCTGCGTCTATCATTTGCTTCGTGCTTTGATTTAGCCCGTTATAAAACGTCTGCACTTGTAACCATACAGGCAGCGCGTGATGTGGGCATCGTCTTAATAATTCTTTAAATCTCTCCCAGGTTTCGTAAAGGGTTTCAGAGTCTATTTGTCCGAAGGCAGAGATATCGTTCCTAAGTTTTGCAGTTTTGGCGGGCGGAAAATACTTCGCCAAAAATTTTTCAGTTAATTCATTCCAAGTGGTTATGCTATTTTTCGGAAGTGTGTTAAGCCACTGCTTAGCTTTAGTTCTTAGAGAGAAGGGGAAGAGTCTTAGCCTGATCGCATCATTTGTGACACCATTTATCTTGAAGGTGTCGCAAATTTCAAGAAAGCTAGCTATATGTGCGTTCGGATCTTCATCTTGAAGTCCGTCAAATTGCACATATTGCTGCACCATTTGAATTATGCTAGGCTTTAGTTCAAAGTTATTATTTGCTATAGTAGGACGGACTATACTCGATTCTGTTCCCTCGAGGTTCGGTCGTGCATAATAGGACATAGTCCTTTGAACGGCCTCATCTACGTTGGGTTCTTCCATTCTTAAAGTATTAAATGACTCGGAGTCCTCAACCGGCACTTGGATAGTAGGACCTTGAAATCGCGATCTTCTCCGAAGAGTACGCTCAATTTCGTGGTCCAAGTCCAAAATAACCGACGGACTCCCGCGGGTCATGCACTAAAAGAACAGAAAAGAAGAAGAGAAAGAGAAAAAGGATAAACTAGAAAGAAAAACTAGATTTAGAAAATTAAATAAATTTTTTTTTCTTTTTGAAATAGATTTTTTTTTATATAAATTAACTCCCGAACTTCCCAAGGACTACCCCGTGAAGGGTTCGCAAGGTACTAGACAAGACAGTGGCGCTTAAAGCCCTTTGCCCTTTTCGAGAGAATGAGGTGGCGTAGAAAAATTGTGAGGTTGGTTTCTATTAAGAGCGGTGATAATTTTTTTTGATTTTTTAAAACTTTAAAGAAAAGGGGATGAGAAAGAGAAGAGATAAAATTAATAGGTTCGTGTTTTCAAAATATCAACGGAAGTTGGGTCCCCGGCAACGGCGCCAAAAACTTGTTGCGCGCTAGGGTTCGAAGAAAATAAACGCAACCGAACTAGCAACCCGATGAGGCAAGTATACCTATCGAATTGTAGCAAGGGGACACAAGTGTCGTATTGAAATCCGGGAACTGTTGTCTAAGCTTACTCACACGAACGCTATTATCTTATCGACGGAAAAACTAGGGTTTTAGAAAATCTAAGCGCAATGGAGAAATTAAAGCAAACTAGAAAGAGAACTACCGCAATTAAGTTACGCTATTAAGCAAACAACTAAGCTAGAAAGGAAATTACTGCAGTTAATTAAAGAGCACAATATATGAGATTACTACAAAAGGTAGAACAATATGAAATGGAAATGCACCCGATCGAGATTCACCTCGGCTAAAGACGATTAAGAAAATGCGATAAAAATCTAAACTTAATAGGATAAGGGTCCTTGACCGTGGAGGTTCCTAAAGCTTGAACACGCTTCTCTCGAAGTCGTGCCCAACTGAGTTTAGGAAGGTCCGACCGACTCTCGTCTAAATCGGAGGCCTAAAACTCGCTTTACGCAGTGAACCCCACTATTGGATTTTACTCCAATCCGGGAGATTTGGACGTCTGCCTCTCTCGAGGGGTGCGTACAACTCCCTTTACTCTTGAATGCTCACTTCATTATTTCGGCCTCTCGGCTAGCCCAGAATGAAAGCAAAGGCGGAGAGTATATATCGAAAATATATCCCCAACCCGTGATTAATCAAGAGTAATTCAAGGCCCTAACCTAAAAAGAAAAGATTGATTAAAACATCATAACATAATCGCTCTAACCTCGGATCATCAAGATCGAGTACAATGAGGATTAGTTAATCATAATGGAGTGGAGGAGGGGAGATGAGTAGAAAAACATAAGAAGAACACAAGCTAAGGGAAGAAATATTTTATTAATGAAAAAGGGCAAGTTACACTAATGAAAATAAAATTACAAGTGCATGAAAATTAAACCCTATTCTAGCTCTACATTAAGCACTAAGCAAGAAGAAAATTACATTAAAAGCTAGCACAAACTAAGATTAAACTAGGGTTAACCAAAAAGTACAAAGAGAGGGGGAGAGAGAGAGAGAGAAAAAGCATGAAAAAGGATCAAGAAACAAAGGGGCAGCACCTCCCCCACTCAACCAAAGCTTGCTGAAATGGGGAGGAGGGGGGCTCAATTTATAGATTTTTTCTCGGGTTGGTCACGCCCTCTGACACGCCCTAGGGGGGGCGTGTCAGGGGGCGTGACAGGTACGGATTTGACCTCGGGCTCTGGATTCTGGCGGGAGGGATGATTGCTTCGGTACGTCGGTGGTCACGCCCTAGGTCACGCCCGTGACAGGGGGCGTGACAGGCATGTCATGTCCAAATCATTGGTCGGAAATCCGTCAGTCGCCGAAAAAGGAAGGTGTCACGCCTATGTCACGGGCGTGACATGGGGCGTGACAGTACTATTTGCGTGCTGAGGCGGAAGGGCATTTAATGCGGCGGCAGCTTTGCGACAGAGGGCGACACGCCCCTAGTCACGCCTAGTGACACGCCCAGGGAGGGCGTGACAGGGGGGCGTGACAGCGGTTTTGACCGTTTTCTGTCCCTTCCAGCAAGTGTCCTCGGGGTCGGGTGACACGCCCTAGGTCACGCCCAGGGAGGGCGTGACAGGGGGGCGTGACAGGCCATTTTGGCAATTTTTCTGAAAACCTGCAAAAAGACAGGAAAAAGTTAGTGGCAATAAAATTTACATAAAAAGGATAAAAATAAACTAATAATAGACATAATTTGTACAATATAAAATATAAAATACGATAATAGTTTAGGATACAAAACGTATTATCAGGTTGGATGTCACTCGAGGGAGTCTGCCCCCATACCTCGAGCAGATCCCGTTTTCAGGCTCTCACCTAGCTGGCAGGGCTGGATGTCACTCGAGGGAGTATGCCCTAGACCCCGAGCAGATCCCTCTATCAGGCTCTCACCTAGTTGGCAGGGCTGGATGTCACTCGAGGGAATCTGCCCCCAGACCCCGAGGAAATCCCATTGTCAGGCTCTCACCTAGCTGGCAAGGCTGGATGTCACTAGAGGGAGTCTGCCCTAGACCCCGAGTAGATCCCGCTGTCAGGCTTTCACCTAGCTTGTAGGGCTGGATATCACTCGAGGGAGTCTGCCCCCAAACCCCAAGCAGATCACACTGCCAGGCTCTCACCTAGCTGGAAGGGCTAGATGTCACTCGATGGAGTCTGCCCCAGACCCCGAGAAGATCGGTCTTTCCTAAGGGTGTGGAGGAGAAGGCCCTGATAGGTGAGTCGGGGCTCGTGGGCCCAGCTCGGCAAAGAGAAGGCGAGTCGTACCCTAAGCCTCCTATTGAGGAAGGCGAGCTTCAACAATGCATTCCACCCCCTCCAGGTTTATTTGTGAAATATTTCAACGATTTTGGCTCGACATTGAAAAAAGAAGAGGCAGCTCGCGCGCAAGCTGGGTGGCGGCGAACCCATCTCGACGGGTCGTCCATTCCTAATTTACCTGGGCGATCGAGCTATCGGAATCTGCTCGCGGGTGCAAATCTTAAACTTGCACTCTAACGACAAATTCTGTCCTAGCGAGGTCCAACAAGGAAGAGGGCTCGCAGGCGAGTACATCACAGAAGGAAAGTTCAAGGAAAAGAAGATAGAAAAGATTACTTTTCATTTAGTATAGAATTGATTACAAAAGGAGAACTTGCCTAGGCGAGGTTACAAAAGATGGGAGAGAATTACAAGAAATAAAATGGGGTGAGTCAGCTCTCGCCTCCTCCCTTGGATTGGCGATCTCCGCCTGCCCCACCAGAGGGATTTCCCTTGAAATCCTTCCCGAAAAATAGGTCGTGGCTGTTTTCCTTCTCGCTTGGCGGCATGGGCGGGAACAGACTCGGCATGAGGTCTCGGACAGTGACCTCCTCGTTGCCCTCCACCAGCACCTGCATATCCTTCATGATTTGTAGGGTGCATTTGGCAGATTCGATGGAGTTGAACCACAGCCTTTCTACGACCTCAGCCTCGCCGAAGATCCTCGGGCTCTTGTATGGGAAGGGGGCTCGCTTCTGCCTGGAGGGAGGAAGGCTTCCACATGACGGGTGATCTCGCCATGAAGCCCCTTGTTTTCCTCGCTCAGCTTTGAATTCTTCCCTTCCAGCTCAGCGGTAAGAGCCTCCAGCTTGGCGGAGTGAGCACGGAGCTGATTATTCTCTTCCTCCAGCCCAACGGCACGAGTCCACAGCTCCCTAGCGGCCCCAACATCCTGAGGCAAGAACCGGTAAGTAAATCTGAAGCTAAAAAATTCTAAGTAAAAAGGGAAATGGATAACCAATGCTTACCAGTCCGCCAGCACCCTTGGCGAGCAAGTCCTCGCAATACCGAGCCTCCACTCTAGGTTGACGACCTTGTCCTGGGCCAAGTCGCGCTTCTGCTCAGCCTTCTGTAGGAGGTGGCTGAGGTTGAAGCCAAAACGAACCACCATGTGGTGGTGCTCTAGCGCTCGCATTTGGGCCTGCAATCCCTCGTGGCAGAGTTAGCGTATGGTCATACACTTGTAGGCCGCGGCATCCTCGTGCCCGTAGAGGCCGAAGAAAAGAGCGTAGGCGTGACCAGAGGAAGGCTCGCAGTCTGCCCAACAGGGCTGGAGGGTGGAGATGGAGATCCGGTGGCCCATCCTGTCCCATTGTACCATGGGCTTGCCGGCTGAATCTTTCCACCTCCCCCCGAGGCCAAAGATCGGGTGACTCTTTGGCGGGTCCGGCTCATGGGCTGCTACCTTCTTTGCAGTTGGAGGAGTGGAGGTCTCGCCTCCATCCTTCCCTTTGCCTGTTGTCTCCTTAAACGGGCTCCCCGGCAATCCATTCGGAGTGGTCTCGGGTGAGCTCATGCACTTGGGATGTTGATGTTATTGTTTTTGCTTCGCCCGAGAAAACACAACCGCTTTTAGCTTCTTCTGCAGTGGATGATGGTGAGGCGATCTGGACCCCGTGGGATTAGCCCGCTTCTTGCCATAGGGCTTAGACGATGCCGGCTCATCTCGGCAGGCGGCTGCAGCCGCTTTCTCGGGGGCAAGAGGGTCGAGGAGTAGTCTCAGATCCGCAAAATGTGGGTTCTCGGGAATCAGTCGCTCCCCAGCATAAATAACTTGGTTAAAACTCCGATGGATTTGGAGAAATCTGGAAGGAAGGAAAGTTGAAAGGTATACCTTCGCCGGAAGGACGGGGAGGAGTGAGTCAAGGCCCCTTCGGAGGAAGGAGACCTCGAAGTATTTGTGGAGAAAGAACTTGTGGAGCTCGATGTCGTTGCCAGACATGGTGGGGGGTCGGTACACCTCCTCACCCTTTTCTGGTGCGAGTAGGGTATGTTGTCGAGATCACCCTTGACGAAGACGATCTTTGTCATCCAGTTGTGTTATTTGTTCGCGATCTCACGAACCTTGATAAAGTAGCCCCCGAAGTAGGCTACATCGTCGGGAGTCGCCTTGTAAGTGAAGAGTTTCCTGAACACAGTCAGGTTAAACACTATTTGCTCCCTGCGGAGGAAGCATGCGAATGCCACCATCATAACGATGGCATTTGAGTTAATCTGCACGGGCACCGCACTGAAGTATTTCAGGATCTGGCAGTTTTCTTGCCAAAGGGGCAGGCGCAACCCCATCTCAAAATACGAGATGGGGAAGACGAGCTCCTCAGGGTAGAAAGTATTGATGTCCTCGCCCTCCCAGGTCCGAAGCGTATCCAAGCCAGGGGAATGAAGTCAGCATTGAACGCGGTGAACTCCTCATCCGTCGTGTCCCCTCAAAGAAATAGTAGTTGGTGAAGTGCTGAGCGCACTTGGAGCGACCGTAGGAATCAGTATTGGTCATCCCCATGCTCGCGGAAGGTTTATTGGGCGAGTACAAGTAAGAAGATGGCGAGGAGAAAAAGAAGCTACGAAAGCAATAAAAGCAGTAAGTCGGTGTAGGTGATGGGGGCCTATTTATTGGAAAAAGAATAAAGGGTCGAGCCGACCAATCGGTCCAGCTCGCCCAACCCAGCTTGCCTAACCCAGCTCGCCGACTTCCCAAACCTATCCCTTCACGTGCCAAGTAAGGATATTATATTCGAGCAGCAAGCAATAAAATATAAAAATATTCTAAGTTATTACCGACCCAGGAGGGATATTGTTCAAAAAAATCAAATGCGAAGAAAGAGCAGCATGTTCAATGCACGCGCGAGCTGAGGGGGCCGGAGGTGAGTGCCGGTAGGCCCGGCAGGAGCATTGTTTTCTACCTACACCGGCCTCGCGACTCCTTCCCCCCAGGCGACGTGAATCGAGGAGCTCGCGGATCCTCCTCAAGTACCCCCGGGCGGCCAGAAGGTTCTCGTCCAACTCTTCCAACAGCGGTGAAAGGGACGTCACCTTGCCCGCCAGGTCCTCCCTTGCCTCTCCAACTAGCCACGCGCACTCCCGCTGCAACACCTCGTCGTCCTCCCGTAGCCGGTAGAGCTCGCGTACCATCTTTTTGGGGACCTAAATTCCTCCCTTTGTCAGCTCGGGGTCCTCCAGCTCGGCATCCAGGAAGGACTTTAAGGTCTTCGAGGAAGGAATGGGTGAGTAGCGAGCTCGCTCTAGGGATTCGTCGGCCTCCAACTGACTGAAGAAGGCTGCAAAAATAGTTGAACAATAATGTGAAGGGAGAGCACACCAGGGAAACTACAGATGAGAACCAATAAAGGACAACTTGCCTGAAGTGCTCGGCACCTCGAAGGAGAGGCGAGGTGGAGGCATCTTCAGATTTTTACCACGGCCCATAGGACTTATTCTGGGTGGAAGAAGGCTGAAGCCCGACACTGGGATAGTTCCAGCACCTTCCCTCGAAGTCTCTGCGAGCTGAGAAAAGAGAACGCGGGCTGGCGAGCCCATTATTTGCGAGCTCAACCCCAGAGTCCCGAAGGGCGACGAGTCGTATTGACGAACCTCCGGAGTCTTAAACAGCAGGTCGGAAGGAAGGATATCGGCTCCCAAAGAGGTTACATCGCCGCCCCCATCCCTACAGTCTGGGTCGGCATAGAGATCAATAAAATTCACCTCCTTTCTAGGGGCAGGCAGGGTAGAGGAGGCGGCCTCAGGCTCTAGGGTCATTTTAAAGTCGCAGAAGATGTGCTCGGACGCTTCTGCATCTGGCTTCACCCTCTTGGCACAATTAAACTCGGTCGGGACGCTCTGCAGGATGTTAAAGGGAACGAAGGTCAGACTGGCAATGCGAACAGAGGAAACCTCGCGACCCTTCACAAGCCTCTCTTGGAGCTCCTTGGAGAAGGGCATCTCATCAAGTTCAGAGCAAAGGGGAGTGACAAAGGTCACCCAAGTACGCAGGCACATATTTAGAGCTGCTGGTGGACCCCACCAAAATATTCTCTTGCTCCTTCCACACTCGCCGAATCCTGTGGGGTTGGATGTTTCTTTCTAAGTTTGTGCCAACCTCGTAAAGAGCGGAGATTGTGTACAACCCCGTATCCGGCGAGTGGGTCAGTAGAAGCCAGACTGGTCAAATCGAGCAGTCTGGGTCCCTCTGTGAGCTCGGCAGGAGGGGGAGCTTGGCAATCTCTAGCTCGCCTAGGCGGGGTGAGATTGTTTTAGGAGGAGAGCTCGTACTCGTCAAGCCTTATTTGTTGAGCTCTGGGCCTTTCACAGAGCTCTGAGTTATTCTTCGAGCTCTAGGTTGTTCGTCGAGCTCTAAGCTGTTCGCCGAGGGCTGATTTGTTTGTAGATCTCTGGGCTATTCATCGAGATCTGGGCTATTCGTTGAGCTCTGGGCTGTTCGCCGAGCTCTGAGCTGTTCGCCGAGCTCTGGGCTATTCGTCGAGCTCTGGGCCCTTCATCGAGCTCTGAGCCGCTCGCCGAGTTCGAACCGATCAACAAGCCTGTGGCATGCAAGTAGGGAAGGTTGGGACCGTACTCGTCCAAGGTCGAAGATAGGAGGCGAGTGCCAGCTCCATCGAGCACTCACCGCCCTTGCTGAGTAGGGTATGTTGAGGGTTACTCGCCTAGTGATCTGCGAGGTATTTTTTTTACCATTTGGCCCCCGCTGGCCTGCCCATAGCTAGTTAGAATAGTGGAGTTACGCTATTAGCAGACCTAGTTGGGCTGCACATAGCTGCTTACACCAGCGGAGGTTGGCTATTTGTAGGTCGTTTTCAGAAATATATAAATAGGACCTAAGGGGTACCTCAGAGGGCTTGCTCACTTATCTCCTAACCTTCTATGGCTGTCTGAGGTACCTTAGCCCGACATTTGGCTAAGGAGGGGAAGCGCTCAGAGATCTTTCGGGTGTGTGGTGGGTCCTCTACGTCGGGCCCTTAGTTCAGTCCCCTGTTGTTTTTCCTTTAGTGTTTTTCTTGTAGGAGAGAAGTATGTGCGCGATCACCCCTTCCCCAAGGGTGAACTCCGCCGATACCAAATTCTCGGTTTCAACATTTTGGCGAGTACGATCTCGGCTCGCGGAGAGGTGACCTCGCCGCCCCCATCCCGGCAGTCCAGGTTAGCGCAGAGATCAATAAAATTCCCCTCCTTCCCAGGGGAAGGCAGGGTAGAGGAGCCGGCCTCAGGCTCCAAGGTCATTTTCAAGTCGCGGAAGACACGCTCGGATGCTTCTGCATCTAGCTTCGCTCACTTAGAATTATTAAACTCGGACGGGACGCTCCGTGGGATGTTAAGGGGAAATGTGGTCAGACTGGCGACGCGAGATGAGGAGACCTCGCGAGCCTTCGCAAGCCTCTCTTAAAGCTCCTTGGGGAAGGGCATCTCGACAAATTCAGAGCGCAGGGGAATGACAAAGGTTACCCAGGTACGCAGGCGCATATTTATAGCCGCTGGTGGACCTCGCCGAAAGATTGTCTTTCTCCTGCCACACTCGCTGAATCCTATGTGGTTTGATGTTTCTTTCTAAGCTTGTGCCAACCTCACAAAGAGCGAGGATTGTGTATAACCCCGTATCCGGCGAGTTGGTCAGCAGGAGCTAGACCGGACAAATCGTGCAGTCTGATTCCCTGGGAGAGCTCGGCAGGAGGGGGAGCTCGGCAGTCTCCGGCTCGCCCAGGCGGGGTGAGATTCTTTTGGGAGGCGAGCTCGTACTCTCCAAGCCCTGTTCATTGAGGTCTGGGCTGTTCGTTGAGCTCTGAGTTGTTCGTCGAGCTTTGGGCTGTTCACCGAGCTCTGGGTTGTTCGTCGAGCTCTGGGCTGTTCGCCGAGCTCTGGGTTGTTTGTCGATCTCTAGGCCCTTCGTCGAGCTCTGAGCTGCTCTCCTAGTTCAAACCAATCAACAAGCACATTACTTACGAGTAGGGTAGGCCGAGCCCGTACTCGCCCAAGGTCGAAGATAGGCAACGAGTACCAGTTCAATTGAGCACTCACCTCCCTTGCCGAGCAGTGTTTGTTGAGGGCTACTCGCCCAGTGATCTGCGAGATGTTTTTTTTACCATTTTTCCCCCGATGGCCTGCCCATAGCCAGTTAGAACAGCGGAGTTACGCTGTTGGCAGACCTAGTTGGGCTGCACATAGCTGTTCATAACAGCGGAGGTTGGCTATTTGCAGGATATTTTCAGAAATCTATAAATATGACCCAAGGGGTGCCTTAGAGGGCATGTTCACATGTATCCTAACCTTCAAGCTCTTTCTGAGGTACCTTAGCCCGACATTTGGCTAAGGAGGGGAAGCACTCAAAGATCTTCTGGGTGTGTGATGGGTCCTCCTCGTCAGGCCCTTGGTTCAGTCCCCTATTCTTTTTTCCTTTGTCATTTTTCTTGCAGGAGAGAAGTAGGTGCGCGATCACCCCTTCCCCAAGGGTGAACTCCACCGAGACCGAATTCTCGAATTCAACAGTATGAACTTCTGATGTTTGACACTCTGTTCTGTCCAGTTGTTGTGATTAGCTTTTCTTTCTCAGCTAGATTTACTGTTTTTGCTTCTGTTGCTATGTTACTGACCTTTTGCTGCAGTCGTCTTGTAGATTTTCATTCACCTTGATGTTTGTTTGGTCTACCTTTACTCTTTGCACCACTTGTAACTTGCTTCTGAGGTGTTCTTCTTTTGAATGTCTCAGGTCTGGAGCAGTAGGAGGTTTAGCTGACAGAGTTGTGCCTCTGGTGCTGCGAGTTACTGCGGCTGTTTATTTCCACCTCAGAGTGTTGAGGTAGTTGTTTTGTTATGCATGACTATTTCTCTATAGGTTCGTGTCAGCTGTTGAAGCCCATAGTCTTAGACTTCTTATGACAGTTTACTTGTTACTTTACTTCTGTTACCTATCTCTTGTTTATACTTGCTCACTGGGAAGGATTTATGGTAGGATGCATATAGTTACCTTTAAGTATACAAAACTACATTCCGCAATATTGACATGGTATAACTTTTAAACTACAAAACCTACTACTTTTAAGGGCAATAATAAGGTCTTTTTATTTATATTAAACATAGAAGTCACATCATCATTAAAATATGCTAGGTTTTCATCCACATATAGGATAACAAATGAATCAAACTAAGTATTTGCCACTACGTAAACTTATATTTTTCTCACCTATGGACTAGTGATCCACCCGACTGAGGGACACGGTCAGTAACCTCAAAGAACTTATATGTATTTTTAAATTTAATTTCAATACTCTTTTACATAAAGTAATATGAGGACGAGTCGCCTAAGCGTCTGCAGTTGTCCCCTGCAGGGCGTGGCATCACGACGCGTATTTTCTCTTACTCTGACGTATTATTTAATTCGGAGAAAATGCGGGTTGTGAAAGGAATAGCAGCAGCAGCAGCAGCCCAAGTTGGGGCGCAAGGAGCCGAACCATCGGCTAGGTTGGAGGCCGGAGAGGCAAGACAAGGGGCCGCGGAGAGGTTTCCAGGTAGGAGACAATCGCCAGGGGGTCAGGGACAATTTTACCCTCTAGGAGGGAGGCAGGGCAAGAGACCACCACTCCCTGACCAGAACCGGGCTATGTCTATAGCCATAGGGGATAGGAGGAGAGCGGAGTAGAGGGTGAGAAGGGAACTTAGGGTGGAGTTACCCTACTGGGACTTCCATCAAGAGGAGGGGCACGCCATGGACACGTTGTAAGATCCGTTCTCCAATCTCCGGGGCCAACCCGGATCTTATGCCCAAAACCGCCGTCTTACGGTGACACTAACGCATGGGTTAGTCGACACCGCAAGACGCCGATTTTGCCGGCTAGTACGATCATAAACCTGTTCGGCCAATATGAGAAATAACAGTATAATCAGAGTAACACAGGTAAAGTCCACAGCCACAGTACTAATCATATATTTATAGTAAATGAAAAGTATATAAAATGCAGTCCAATATGAGTAAACAACACGAGAGTAATAAGGGCTTATGCCCAGTATATCAGTATCAAATCACTCTCTCTCAAACTAACAGCAGCGGAAATCTAAAATCTCACTCATCACACCTGTGAACGTGCTCCAGTAGTAGTAGTAGGATGTGCCAGTATCTGCTCCTCAAGTCCTGCCTCCTCGTCGTGCTGGTCCATCTCCTCGAGCTCCTAAAAATAGTATGGTCACCGACCATTAGTCAAAAAGACTATGTCGTTTCCTCCGCACCTCGCCCGCAACTCCTAGGCACCGAGCGGGAGGACGAAGCGGAGAACAAACAAGGGGAGACAAAGGTGGAAGCAGATGACAGGAACTAATAGCAAAATATACATGAATATAAGTAAGGAAAAGTAACCTTCACTTATGCGAGTACGCATAAGCAAGGGATCTTCTACAAGGCTCCCATCGTATAAAATGTCCCATACTATTTTATACGATGAGGTTTCGGTTGTCACAAGCAGTATATATATATAAAAGGAAATAACCTTAATTTATAAACTTGCCCACACAAGCTTATAGACTAAGGGGTCGTTTAGCAGGTCCTAATGTATATGCGTCCCATACCACTTATACATTACGTGTCATAGGTTGTTATGAATGTTTATGATATGCATCTATATGGTGGGTATTATATGAACATGCAGTGCAACTCACACACACGACTCCGTGATCACAGACCTTTAGTTCCCACTTTTTGAGAACTAGCATCACTCTCAGGTACTACCGTTGTGGCTACGGCAGCAGCGGAATGGGCGCTCCCGCCTTCTAGGCGGGTATACACACTACCAGGCCTAGACCTCTCTTGTACGCCTCTGTACATGAAATAAGTGTACTCTAGAGTCTTTGCGTACCACTTTGCTGACTACCTGTCAGTGTTGTTGGGCCGGGTGCGCATTATCGGGAAAAGACCTCCAGACCTCAGTATAAATAACCTACTGGTCCCTCTAACCCTCGCACCCGCCTAATCCACCGTACTGCCGTCGGTGTGACGACTGGCCAGTACCACATGGCCCGCCACTAGTTTATGCACATGCAAGTATTTTATCTCGAGCCTCAAGCTTGTAAGACCATCCTGTCCCAATTTCCTTCAACCCGTCACGGGTGAGTATGTGCTACAAAACCTCCAACCCTACCCGGGTGAGTATATATATATCAACCAATTTCCTCCAACTCTGCATGGGTGAGCAAGAAGTCAACAGACTGCAAGTCCCTCCAACCCGGCACGAGTGAGATCATTTCCAGTTCACTTAACCTATTAGATTACTCTTGCCTATCGGTTATTATACTTAGTGACTTAAGGTTAATCCCAGGACTGCCCAGGGCATGCCCGGTGAAGGGCTCTCAGGGGCACTAGGAACTACGATGGGCTGAAGCCCAAAGATCCATTTCTCAAGGATATTTACTTTAGTTGATGTCTACCCATGATTCCCTTTGCTCTCAGTGTTACTTAGAGCGGCTTAGTGACTTAAAGTATTGATTGAGGAACGATCCGTCGGCCTCCTCCTAGATAAGTCTAAGGTTTGCACTTTTACTCTCGTCTCTAGGAGACAACTGCCATCCAGGGTTATACTTCCGATCTTATACTCTAGCTCAGTTGTCGATCCATTCCCTAGTGGTCTATAGTATAGTCTACCTTTACTATGCGCAGCCCATGACCTAATACCATCCCGAAATCAAACTTTCAATTCCTTGGGCCACTAACCCCCAAATATTTATCCTAGGGTGGTATGAACTAATGAAATGAGTATGGTAATTTTCATAATTTTCCCAATTATTTATATAATTAATTTAATTTCTCCAAATATTTCCCAAAGTCATTTAACATGTGAAGTATATCTTTGCATGGTCCTAATGATGCAAAACAATTATCCTGACCATTAACATGATGAAATATTATTATCTCCCAAGGTTTATAATTTTCCTTAAAATATTTGTATTTATTTGATGATTATTCCAAAATCATCAAATTCAACACTGTCAAAGGAAGTATGAGGAATTTAATCACAAAAATTCTAAGAAAATTACAGGGGATCTAAATCAACAATATAAGACTACTGACAAAGTTTCATCAACCTTAATAGTGTAATGGCCTTGCAATTCAATTTCTTGGATATTTACCAAAATGACATTATGATGATTTAAAAATTGTATGCACATCCAAAAATTCTGAAATAATTATTCCAGCTAAATAATATTTATTTACACCACTAGGAATATTTCCAAATTTTTCTGACTTATATTTCATTAATTCATGAATAGAAGGAATAAGGGCAAAATGGTCTTTACATGACATTCTATCTCAAAAGATCTCAAACAGAGAAAATAAAATTACCCCAATTCAATTATGACCAAATATTTAACATGACCAAATTTGAGAATTTTTTCTTGATTAAATCTATTTTTTCATTTTTATTTTCCAATAAGGCTATAATTTTCAAAAGTCCAAATAATGTGATTTTTGTTCCCAAAAAACCCATAATTAATTTGAGGGGCTACATTTGTCCTAAATATCCTCTAGAATTCATTTCAAGGTTTTTAGAAGTCCCAAAATGGATAAATACACATCATAGCAAAATTTGCTATTTGCACACCAAGGTTAAGTCTAGCCTACACATGCAAATGGGTTAACCCAACATGCAGTGACACAAATGTGCTGAAATTTTTATCATGCACCAATGATGTCCCCAAGGACTTGACACCAAAATTTGGGGCTATTTGGGTGCCTATAACTCCAAATATTCCATTAATTCATATTTTGATATTATTGTGAAAACTATAGAAAAAGGTATCCCAAAAATTCCCAATTTTTGGCATGGGCTAGATATGCCCTAGACATGCACAGGACCAAAATTTCAAGTCATGTGGCTTACTGGTTTAGCATGGGTATTCAAATTAAAATCTGCCCTAGCCTAGGACCAGTCCTAGGAGAATAGCCCTACAAGACAGACCACTGGGTCCAAACCCATGATTATGGTGGCATTTTAAAGTTAAGACCTAGGGCTACATTTTCTATTCAAGGGTCCTGACCTAAAAATGTCTCTAGGTACCCTAATTTTATCACTTTGAAATTGGCTTTATAAGTGTGACAATAAATCACTATTCATATATTTAAATCAACATGTATATATATAGATATAGCACGAATCTTAAAGCGGTATGGACGGAATCCGTTCATCGTCCCCAGTGGATCAACGGCTTGGATTGAACTTTCCTGGGCCGCTTTGCGGGGCCTATTCCGGCCGGCGGAGGCGGCGCTATGGCCGGCCAACAGTGCCATCACCTTCACGATGGTGGTGGCTACCTTTTTCCGGCGATGAGGCGGCGGAAGACGGCGGCGCCGGCGATCCCGAGAGGTACGAAAATCTTGGAAAATTCACGATTTCCTCACATGGCATCGGGCTCAATTGAGCCCGATTTCTCTCCTAATTGATCTAGGAAGCTAGCACGGGGAGAGGTGAGGCGAAACGGACCTTGATCCGAGCCTGGCGGCGGTGGTGGCGGTGGTTGGCCATGGCCGAGCTGCTCCGATGTTCTCCTGCCCGAATTCTCATTTCTCCACCGTTTTCTCTGCTCCAGCACACGTTGTCCACTCCTCTCGACATTATGAAGCTGATGGTGGGCTTGGATTTGGCCTGGAGTGGCTGTATAAGGAGTTATGGCCGAGGTAAGGTTTCGGGTTGGCCTTTGGTTGCTCCACTGTGGGTGACAAGTGGCTGTCATTCCTCATCTTCTTCTGAAATGGGTTGGGGTGGTCGGCCAGCACCTTTTGGGTTGAGGAGATGAAGGCCACATGGCCTCCTTTCATCACCTCCCTCTTTCTCTCTCCTCTCTTAGGTATTTTCTCCAAAATACCCCTTTGCATGTACTCTCTCTCCTCATTTTGGGGGTTAGGGGCTGTCCTTGACCACTTGGCTGGTCATGGGCCAAATTTGGTGGGCTTGGCCCATGGGAAATGACTTGGGATCACCTTTCTCCTCTTTAGGCCATTTTGTTGACTTGTTGACTTTTAAGTTGACTTGGTCAACTTGATGAGTGGGCTGACCCCACATGATGTTCATGGACCTCATGTCATCACCAGACATGGGTTGGGCCATGGTGAAGGTCTTAGCCCATTAGGAATGGGCTTGGTCTTCAATTATCCTTATTTAGGCTAAAGGTTGACCAAGTTTGACCTTAGGGTTTTTTTGGTCAAATGGATGAGTGGGTTGGCCCCACTTAGTGAACATGAGGCCTAAATAATCACCCAACATGGTTTGGGCCATGGTGATGTCCCACTTGATCTAATTGGGCTAATGAGTGTTGGGTTTGACCACTTTAGACCCAAGGTTGACCTGGGTCAACTATGGTCAAAGTGTTGACCTAGGGGCATGACCTAGGGTCCACTTAGATTGTAATTAGGGTTAGGGCAGTGTGGTGGGGGTCATGGTGTGGCTAGGGTTCCTATTTAGGCTAGTTTGACCTATTTTGACTTTGGTCCTTTGGTGGGCCCCCATATGGCTATAACCCACTATCTAGGGTCAAACCTAGCTAATTACACTAACACCCACCCCATGCATAACCCAAATCTAAGTTAGGGGTCTAGAAGTAACATTGGGATGTTACAAATCCTATTAACAAAAAGAATAATTTCGCCCCCGAAATTTAAGTTCGGGTCTACGGGGTTCTACTTTCAAGAATCATAAGAACTCATTAGAGGTAACAACCCTCCCCCGAATGCACTTTCCTCATATTTTGGGCTACTCATATCGTGAGCACACGTTTCCAACTCCTTCGATATTTTATAATCAAAATAATCTTTAACCACTCATTGGATTGTAGTCTTACGACCCATAATCATCAAGTACTTGTAAATTAACAATTTCATAAGTAGGAATCTTTTCCATTCTGATCCACCTAGGTTTTTACTTATAATTCAACGTAAACTTACAATCACCCCAAGATATCCTATACATCAGTTCAACATTATTAAGTATAGTAGTAAATCAACTTCCGAGATCCTGATGTGATGAAAAGATCATCATTTTATTTCTCCCAACTTCAAGACTCATCACATCTCTATCCAAGCAGTAATATATGGTTCGTAGTGTGTTCACCTTTCGAGCATACATCAAGCGATCATTATGGATATTGATGTTCGTACCGGCGACTCTCGATCAACCTTTCACATATAGTCTAATCCATGGATTTATGAGCGTGACTTTTCAGGTATGGTGAGATCTGATACACTTTTGGTTTAGCAAAAAGGAAATCTTATTGAGTACCGATTACCTTTGTATATGTCTTTGATAGTCAAGATCTATATATCATTATCATGAAATCTTCTATTGGCGATTATAATGTTACCACGTGTGTATCCTGGTTCTTAATGTTATCATGATCAAGGGTCATATATACGTGTACAACCTTGACTCGTTCTATAACTGAAACATTTACTATTAATATGAACGTTGGAAACGAGTTTTTGTCCCTCAGTCGTTTTTCATGTTCATTCTAACCCATAAATTATAAGTGCACATTTTTCAAACTTGAAGCACTTTAATTTCTTCATCGATCGAAACTTAATAAATGTCCATTTGTTCTCGAGTATTTCACTGTATCCGTGATAACAATGTAACATCGATTACTTCGTTGTCATGAATTTCCCTATGGTGATCATGATGTTATCAACATTCGTGTCTTCGTTCTTGATGTAATCACAACCAAGAGATCATTCTTATGCATATACTACAACTTATCATCGACCATATTCCAATTTGTTGAGTCGTTACCTTTGGAAATGTCATGCCTTGACAATTTAACCCATTACGTGCTTGAAGTTTCAATTCGGTATGCTCTTAGTAATTCTCCTATACATGTTCATACGACCATCTTAATTGACAAGCATGGGTGAATACCCATCTAGAGTTATTATACTAACGAGGTTAGCTCAAGCATGTGTAAACTTAATCCTCAAAATTATTATGTCATGGTAGAGACTATCATATCTCTAAGTTCATGAGTTTTCATCACTCATATATTCCCAAAAGTACACACCTCGCACCATCTAACATAGGTAATGTTGAAACTTATTCGTTTCTTCGTGCGTAGGATATGCCGGTATTGTCTACTCATGATCAAGTCTTCTGAATTGTTATAACACTCGGTTCTAAAGATAATAATATATCCATTATCATGGGTTGATGTCGAAGTCCTGAACCTTTTGAGGGCGATTATTAATTCATCGAACATTTTCATTCTGATTTCTGAGAATAACGACATGTTCCTAATCATGAGTTATTTTTGATATCCTGAATCTTTCCGAAGGTAGGTGTTATATCATCGAACGCATTGTTTTGCCCTTCTTGATCGTCAGAACACATCCAAAGGATCATTCCTATAATTTACCCTTTCTAAATTGTTAAGGCTTTTCACTTGCTTTTAAATTTCTGGGGTCATCACACCATCAAAGTTCTAAACAAAATTTTATTCAAACAATTTTTTTTGAGCTTTCCCTTTATGGCTCTTCTCATATAATAGTTAAGATTTACAATCACTCCTTCATATTACCTTGACGTTACTTTATCACAATCTGTATGTTTCCAATTGATTACCTGGGTATATTACGTAGGTACGGGTAGTAGTGATCTGTCATCATGCTTATACTTCTTCCAAATTTAGATGATTCTTCCTTGATTTAAATTTCCTAGGGTTATGGTGCACCCATTGTTGTAGACGTAATCATTCAGATATTTCGGATTCTCATTTCACATTAGTTTCCCTCGCAGTACATCTGAGTCCCTTAACCATGCATAAGTGATTTATACCGTGTCTGTATTAAGGAAATCACGAGTGTTCACTAGACTACGATCTAAGTGGGTACTTACTTCCTTAAACTCGAAATTGGGAAAATCTCTTGAAGTTTTATATGGTCTTCCCAAGTTTCAAGGTCATATGTATTTATCGCTAAACCAGCATTTATGCATCTTTCACAGAATTAAATTTGTTATCCTCCTTGTTCACTTAACCCTAAGGTCTTGGGGTGCTTATGAGAGTGAAAAGTCATTCTCGTAACATTCTACTTTCCTATTTCACTCTTGAATTTATTGTGTTCCCAACTTGTCGTTAATAGTCTATGCTGCTTAAGATTAATAAATAGGGTGAAGTTCTTAGAGATTCTTAACCTTCCAGGGAGGGTTTGATCGCCAAACTGGTCATGTATATACAATTCTCATCTTACTTGAGTGATCTTTGAATAAGCCAAGTTTTTAGATCAATATGCTTGTGATACATGCTTAATGAGAAAGGCTTAGAAAAATTCGGGTTGTTATCAATATAGTCCTATAATCAAAAAGGTTAAGCCCCCATATATTTTGGGTAATTTTCCTTTGACATTCACAATGTAGTCATCCTGTACATGCCATAATCCTTAGGCTAACAATCCTTGGCATGGGTTTCCACTTCAATTGATGTTATCTACTTTAGGCCTTCAAGGTTATCGTACGATAATCTGTTCAAGGTCAACATGTGACCAAACTAGGGAGAGTCTCTTCTAAAATCTGAACTTTTATTCGACCTTTGATATTTATCATCGTGGTTTTCTTGACGTAATCAAGTCATCGGTACTAGGATTAAGCTTACGAGTACCCTACTAATCCACTATAAATTTATGCATCAAATTCTTCTTGAAGCGGTCTTTATCAGTTTGAGTAAGAATTGGTAATATCATTCGATATGCGAAGTAGGGACATCGAGGTTTAAGCCTTAAGTAGGGACTTTGGCATTAAGTTTCTTCTTTAATCGATTTGGTTATACTCGTACCTTAACTAATCTACATCCGAAGTCAATCTTTGTCCTAAGGTACGACACAAAATCCTCTTGGTAAGTCAAACTAGGGTGGTATCTTAGTTGGATTGGCCTAACTCATTGCTTAATGGACTGTTTTATGTGACTTTTTACACATGGGCACACCATTGCTTCCGCTGCATAGTTTGCCCGCAAACTAATGCTCGAGCGGGGTGTTCCAGTGTTGTGGCTACGGCAGCAGCGAAACGGGCGCTTCTGCCTTCTAGGCGGGTATACACATTACCAGGCCTAGACCTCTCTTGTACGCCTCTGTACATGAAACAAGTGTACTCTAGAGTCTCTGCGTACCACTTTGCTGACTACCTATTAGTCTTGTTGGGCCGGGTGCGCGTTAGCGGGAAAAGTCTTCCAGACCTCAATATAAATAACCTACTGGTCCCTCTAACCCTCGCACCCGCCTGGTCCACCGTACTGCTGTCGGTGTGACGACTGGCCAGTACCGCATGGCCCACCACTAGTTTATGCACATGCAGGTATTTTATCTCGAGCCTCCAGCTCGCATGACCATCCTGTCCCAATTTCCTTCAACCCGTCACGGGTGAGTATGTGCTACAAAACCTCCAACCCTACCCGGGTGAGTATATATATATCAACCACTTTCCTCCAACTCTGCACGGGTGAGCAAGAAGTCAACAGACTGCAAGTCTCTCCAACCTGGCACGAGTGAGATCATTTCCAGTTCATTTAACCTATTAGACTACTCTTGCCTATCGGTTATTATACTTAGTGACTTAAGGTTAATCCCACGACTGCCCAGGGCATGCCCGGTGAAGGGCTCTCGGGGGCACTAGGAACTACGATGGGATGAATCCCAAAGCTACCTTTCTCAAGGATATTTACTTTAGTTGATGTCTACCCATGATTCCCTTTGCTCTCAGTGTTACTTAGAGCGGCTTAGTGACTTAAAGTATTGATTGAAGAACGACGGTCTTCCGTCGGCCTCCTCCTAGATAAGTCTAAGGTTTGCACTTTTACTCTCGTCTCTAGGACACAACTGCCATCCAAGGTTATACTTCCGATCTTAGACTCTAGCTCAGTTGTCGATCCATTCCCTGGTGGTCTATAGTATAGTCTACCTTTACTATGCGCAACCCATGACCTAATACCACCCCAAAATCGAACTTTCAATTCCTTAGGCCACTAACCCCCAAATATTTATCCTAAGGTGGTATGAACTAATGAAATGAGTATGGTAATTTTCATAATTTTCCCAATTATTTATATAATTAATTTAATTTCTCCAAATATTTCCCAAAGTCATTTAACATGTGAAGTATTGCTTTGCATGGTCCTAATGATGCAAAACAATTATCCTGACCATTAACATGATGAAATATTATTATCTCCTAAGGTTTATAATTTTCCTTAAAATATTTGTATTTATTTGTTGATTATTCCAAAATCATCAAATTTAACGCTGTCAAAGGAAGTATGAGGAATTTAATCACAAAAATTCTAAGAAAATTACATGGGATCTAAATCATCAATATAAGACTACTGACAAAGTTTCATCAACCTTAATAGTGTAATGGCCTTGCAATTCAATTTCTTAGATATTTACCAAAATGCCATTATTATGATTTAAAAATTGTATGCACATCCAAAAATTCTGAAATAATTATTCCAGCTAAATGATATTTATTTACACCACTAGGAATATTTCCAAATTTTTCTGACTTATATTTCATTAATTCATGAATAGAAGGAATAAGGGCAAAATGGTCTTTACATGACATTCTATCTCAAAAGATCTCAAACAGAGAAAATAAAATTACCCCAATTCAATTATGACCAAATATTTAACAGGACCAAATTTGAGAATTTTTTCTTGATTAAATCTATTTTTTCATTTTTATTTTCCAATAAGGCTATAATTTTCAAAAATCCAAATAATGGGATTTTTGTTCCCAAAAATCCCATAATAAATTTGAGGGGCTACATTTGTCCTAAATATCCTCTAGAATTCATTTAAAGGTTTTTAGAAGTCCCAAAATGGATAAATACACATCATAGCATAATTTGCTATTTGCACACCAAGGTTAAGTCTATCCTACACATGCAAATGGTTTAACCCAACATACAGTGACCTAAATGTGCTGAAATTTTTATCATGCACCAATAATGTCCCCAAGGACTTGACACCAAAATTTGGGGCTATTTGGGTGCCTATAACTCCAAATATTCCATTAATTCATATTTTGATATTATTGTGAAAACTATAGAAAAAGGTATCCCAAAAATTCCCAATTTTTGGAATGGGCTAGATATGCCCTTGACATGCACATGCCCAAAATTTCAGGTCATGTGGCTTACTGGTTTAGCATGGGTATTCAAATTAAAATCTGCCCTAGCCTAGGACCAGTCCTAGGAGAATTGCCCTACAAGACAGACCATTGGGTCAAAACCCATGATTATGGTGGCATTTTAAATTTAAGACCTAGGGCTACATTTTCTCTTCAAGGGTCCTGACCTAGAAATGTCTCTAGGTACCCTCATTTTCACTTTGAAATTTGATGTATAAGTGTGACAATAGATCACTATTCATATATTTAAATCAACATATATATATATAGATATAGCACGAATCTTAAAGCGGTATGGACGGAATCCATTCATCGTCCCCAGTGGATCAACGACTTGGATTGAACTTTCCTGGGCCGCTTTGCGGGGCCTATTCCGGCCGGCGGAGGCGGCGCCATGGCCGACCAACAGTGCCATTACCTTCACGGTGGTGGTGGCTACCTTTTTCCGGCGATGAGGCGGCAGAAGACGGCGGCGCCGGCGATCCCGAGAGGTAGGAAAATCTTGGAAAATTCACGATTTCCTTACATGGCATCGGGCTCAATTTAGCCCGATTTCTCTCCTAATTGATCTAGGAAGCTAGCACGGGGAGAGGTGAGGCGAAACGGACCTTGATCTGAGCCCGGCGGCGGTGGTGGCGGTGGTTGGCCATGGCCGAGCTGCTCCGATGTTCTCCTGCCCGAATTCTCATTTCTCCACCATTTTCTCTGCTCCAGCACACGTTCTCCACTCCTCTCGACATTCTGAAGCTAATGGTGGGCTTGGATTTGGCCTGGAGTGGCTGTATAAGGAGTTATGGCCGAGGTAAGGTTTCGGGATGGCCTTTGGTTGCTCCACCATAAGTGACAAGTGGCTGTCATGCCTCATTTTCTTCTGAAATGGGTTGGGGTGGTCGGCCAGCACCTTTTGGGTTAAGGAGATGAAGGCCACATGGCCTCCTTTCATCACCTCCCTATTTCTCTCTCCTCTCTTAGGTGTTTTCTCCAAAATGCCCCTTTGCATGTACTCTCTCTCCTCATTTTGGGGGTTAGGGGCTGTCCTTGACCACTTGGCTGGTCATGGGCCAAATTTGGTGGGCTTGGCCCATGGGAAATGACTTGGGCTCACCTTTCTCCTCTTTAGGCCATTTTGTTGACTTGTTGACTTTTAGGTTGACTTGGTCAACTTGATGAGTGGGCTGACCCCACATGATGTTCATGGACCTCATGTCATCACCCAACATGGGTTGGGACATGGTGAAGGTCTTAGCCCATTAGGAATGGGCTTGGTCTTCAATTATCCTTATTTAGGCTTAAGGTTGACCAAGTTTGACCTTAGGGTTGACTTGGTCAAATGGATGAGTGGGTTGGCCCCACTTAGTGATCATGAGGCCTAAATCATCACCCAACATGGTTTGGGACATGGTGATGTCCCACTTGATCTAATTGGGCTAATGAGTGTGGGGTTTGACCACTTTAGACCCAAGGTTGACCTGGGTCAACTATGGTCAAAGTGTTGACCTAGGGGCATGACCTAGGGTCCACTTAGATTGTAATTAGGGTTAGGGCAGTGTGTTGGGGGTCATGGTGTGGCTAGGGTTCCTATTTAGGCTAGTTTGACCTATTTTGACTTTGGTCCTTTGGTGGGCCCCCACATGGCTATAACCCACTATCTAGGGTCAAACCTAGCTAATTACCCTAACACCCACCCCATGCATATCCCAAATCTAAGTTAGGGGTGTAGAAGTAACATTAGGATGTTACACACGTGCTCGGAGTTCCTCGAGATGAGAGGAAAGAAGGAGCAATAGCAGCAGCAAGACTGCAAGGGAGTGCAGATCGAAGAAGTCCTGCCTCGGGCAGAGGAGGACAGGTGTGAAGACCAGGCAGATGTTAGTGCTCGGGGAGGGATCAGAGTGTTCCACAGGGGTGGGGGGGGGGTGGGGGTCGAGGCTTCCCGTAAGGAAAGTCTCCACACTATGTACCACCGGAGCATTGGCTCCACATCCAAGACCCCATTCCCGGAAGAGAAGATCGCCTTCTCGAGCAAGGATATGTCAGACCATGAGGACCCTTTCTACGACGTGCTGGTCATCCAGATAGTGGTCGAGAACTTCACCGTCTCCCGGATCCTCATCGATAACAGGAGCTCGGTAAACGTCATCTTCAAGAAGGCATTCGACGCGATGAAGGTAGAGTCCAAGAGGATGCTGGCCTTAGATGTACCCTTATTCGAGTTCTCGGGTGAGAGGAAGGAGGTAGAAGTAGGAGTGAGCCTCCTTGTCACTCTAGGGGGGCAGTCCCGCACCTGCAGGTTCGTCATTATGGACGCCCCCAGTAGCTACAATGTCATCTTTGGGTGACCCCTCATCAGTGCATTCCGATGCATTCCGTCATCCTTCCACCAATGCATAAAGTTCAACGCCAAGGTGATCCAGGCCCGGGTTATGGGTGACCCTAAGGTGGAAAGGGAGTACTATGTTACGGCAGTGAAATCCATCTCTTGGCAGAAGGGGGCCGAGGAGATGGAGCGAAGGATGGTGGAGGCGGAGTAGGAGGCAGGAGTTGAGATGGAGGTGGAGGATGACCACACCCGGGTGGAGATGGCGGATGAAGTCTAGCAACCGGCTGAGACAATGGACGTGGAGGAGGCAGAGGAGGAAATTCCTACCCCAGGAGGGGAGGATGCTGGAGAATGGGGAGAGCAGTCTTGTTTGGAGGCTGCGGAAGAGGTGGTGGAGATGGAGGTTCTCACTCTCGGAGGTAGGGTGGAGAAGGTTCGCATCAGCGGGGGGCTTACCCCAGCAGATCAGGAGAGGATGATGGAGTACATCCAAAAGAACGTGGACATCTTCACCTGGAGGGCTGCAGAGATGCCAGGGATCGATGCGGACGTCGCCTGCCATAGCCTCAACTTGGACACAGAGGCTCACCCCATGTAGCAGAAGAAGAGGTCCGTTGCGGACAAGCTAGCCAAGCCAATCAGGGAGGAAGTGGCCAAGCTCCTCAAGGCTGGCTTTGTATTTGAGAAAAAATACCATGGTTGGGTCTCCAATGTAGTAATGGTAAAAAAAGGGAGATGGTCGGTGGAGAATGTGTGTTGATTTTTCTTTACATAATAAATCGTGTCCTAAGGACAGTTATCCTTTGCCTCGGATCGATGGGCAGGTTGACTCAGCCATTGGTTTTCCTGTAATGAGTTTTTTAGATGAATTTCCAGGTTACCACCAGATCAGGATGCACCCCCCAGACATCAAGGATGTCTCCTTCATCATAAGGGATGGGTGTTACTACTATAAAATGATGCCCTTTGGGCTAAAGAATGTAGGGGCGACGTACCAAAAAATGATGGATAGGGTCTTCTTAGAGCAGAAGGGAAGGAACCTGGAGGTGTATAAAGATGACCTCATGATCAAGAGTGGAGACATGGAATCTCAACTCCGGGACCCGGAGGAGACCTTCACCACCTTACACAAGTATAAGATGCGGTTCAACCCCCTAAAGTGTGTCTTCGGGGCAAGCATGGGTAAGTTACTAGGTCATCTCCTAACCCTAGCAGGTGTAGAGCCCAACCCTGACAAGGTGAGGGAAATCATGGAGTTGGGATCACCTCAGAACACCAAGGAGGTGCAACAGTCGACAGGGAAGCTGACAGGATTGAGCAGGTTCCAGTCCCAGGCCGGAGTGAAGTGCTCTCCCTTCTTCAAAACTTTGAGGGGGGGGGGGAAGAAGTTCAAATGGACTAGGGAGTGCGAGGAGGCATTTCAGGCCTTGAAGAGGCAGTTGACTCAGGCCTTCCTGCTCCAAGGGCCAAAGGATAGGGAGGACCTATCTTTGTATCTGCTGGTTAGAGCAGAGGCCTTGACCTCAGTCCTGGTTCGGGAGGAGGGAAAGAATCAACTCCCCATATATTATGTTAGTCGGGTCTTGAGGAAGGCAGAGCTTCGGTATCCCATCTTGGAGAAGCTGGCCTTTGCTCTGGTCATCTCAGCTCAGAGGCTCCAGCCTTACTTCCAGGCACACTCAATCCGAGTGTTGAATGACCACCCCCTCCACAACATCTTCGAGGGAGTAGGCATTCGGGCAAGTTAGTTAAGTGGTCAGTGGAGTTTAACAAGTTCAATATCTCCTTTGTCCCACGTCTCTCGATCAAGGCCCATGCAATGGCCGATTTCCTGGCTGATTATTTGGTCGAAGTGGCAGAGGCGGAACTCACTCACCAAATTCCCTGGAAGGTGATGGTAGATGGCGCTTCAGGGAGGCATTCCCTGGGGATGGGGGTGATCTTGGAGAGCACTCAGGGAACGAGGATCAAGTAAATGGTGGTGGTGCACTTTCCCATCACCAACAACCAGGCCGAGTATGAGGCAGTGATCACAGGACTATGCTTGGCAAGGGAGCTGGGGGTACTTGATGTGGAGGTCCTCACTGACTCCATGGTGGTCGCTTCCCAGATTAACGGGGAGTTCGAGGAAAGGGAGCCTACCCTCCAGTTATACTTAGCAAAAGTAAAGGGGGTCATTGGCACGTTCCAAACCTTCTCCATCCGACACGTGCCCCGGGAGGAGAGCGAGCAGGTGGATCGAATCACAAAGCATGGTCCCTGGGTGGGGGCACCATTTCTGACCTATTCCGCCCTTCCATCGAAGAAGGAGAGCTGATAGAGGTGGATCAACACCCCTCATGGATGGATCCATTCACGACCTTCCTTTCCACGAGGGAGTACCCAGAGGTGATGGATAAGAAGAAGTTACAAGTACAAGTCGGCATACTATCTTATTTGCGATGGGCAGTTGTACAGAAAGACCCTCTCAGGGATGTTGGCACGTTGTGTGGCCGAGTGGAGGTCCAGAGGATCATGGAGGAGGTCCATTCCGGGGAGTCTGGGAGTCACTCTAGGAGTCAGACCTTGGAAGGAAGAATTGTCAGGCAGGGGTATTTTTGGCCTACCTTGGGCCGCTATGCGACGGAATTTACGAAGAAGTGCCACAAGTGCCAGTAGTATGCCCCGCTCCAGTTGCAACCGGCCCAGCGCCTCAGAAGTATCACAGCCACCTGGCCCTTTGCCATTTGGGGAATGGACTTGGTGGGGCCTTTCCCCCAGGAAAGCGTGTAGAAGAGGTTCTTACTCGTCATGGTAGATTATTTTTCTAAGTGGTTGGAGGTAAAGGTTCTGTCTAAGGTGACCTCCTAGGTTATCAGGAATTTTGTATGGGGAGAGATCATCTGTCGGCACGGGCTACCCCAGACCATTGTCACAGATAATGGGCCTTAGTTCGCAAGCGCTGAGTTCATCAGCTTCTGCGGGCAGCTCGGGATCGATCTCCGATTTGCCTCAGTCCATCACCCTTGGAGTAACGGGCAGCTGCACGAGGCAATCAAAATCATACTAAACCTCCTGAAGAAAAAGTTGAATATCTTAAGGGTAGATGGGTGGAGAAGCTTCCCTTGGTTCTTTGGGCCCTTAGACCACCCGCAACACGGCCACGGGGGGAACCCCCTCCCTGCTCTCCCATGGATGCGAGGCAGTGTTTCCACTCGAGTTTGAGGTCCGGATGCCTCGGGTGGTCGAGGAAGAGGCAGGCAGGGAGGAATGGCAAGCGTAAAATGAGGAGGAGTTATTGCTCTCCCTCGACATGGTAGAGGAGTTACGTGATCTCTCTGCCATCCGGCTGGAAGAAGTAAAGAGAATAATGGCTAAGTACTTTGACAAGCACGTTAGGGTCAAACAGTTCGCCGAGGGAGATCTGTTCTTAAGGAAGGTAGATGACGCGGGAAGATCAGCCGTTGTGGGGAAGCTCAACCCCTACTTGGAGGGTCCATATATTGTATAAGAAAGATTGAAATCAGGAGGGTACCGCCTTCGTAATGTGGAGGGCGAGACCATAAGTTTCACCTGGAGCAATGATGACTTGAAACATTTTTTATCCCTTAACCATATAAGGGACATTCTCCTTTCTAAGTAAAATTTCATTAAGTGCAAATACTCTTTTCGTGTTTTGTATGAATTGGTTGTGTTCATTTAATAGACCCCGAGCATGTCCCGCTGTCAGGCTCTCATCTAGCTGGTAGGGATGGATATCACTCGAGGGAGTCTACCCGGACCCCAAGCAGATCCCAATATCAGGCTCTCTCCTTGCTGGCAGGACTGGATGTCACTCGAGGGAATATACCCAGACCCCGAGGAGATCTCACGGTCAGGCTCTCACCTAGCTGGCAGGGATGGATGTCACTCGAGGGAGTCTACCAAGACCCTGAGCAGATCCCGCTGTTAGGCTCTCATCTAGCTGGAAGGGCTGGATGTCACTCGAGGTTGTCTACCCAGACCCCAAGCAGATCACTCTTTCAGGCTTTCACCTAGCTGGCAGGGCTGGATATCACTCGAGGGAGTCTACTGAGACCCCGAGCAGATCCTGTTATCAGACTCTCATCTAGTTGGTAGGGTTGGATGTCACTCAAGGGAGTTTATCCAGACCTCGAGCAGATCCCGCAGTCAGGCTTTCAGGTAGCTGGCAGGGCTTGATGTCACTCGAGGTAGTCTACGTAGACCCCGAGCAGATCCCACTGTCAGGCTCTCACCTAGCTGGCAGTGCTGGATGTCACTCGAGGGAGTCTACCAAGACCCCGAGCAGATCCCGTTGTTAGGCTCTCACCTATTTGGAAGGGCTGGATGTCACTCGAGGGAGTCTACCCAAACCCCAAGCAGATCTCGCTGTCAGGCTTTATCCTAGCTGGCAGGGCTTGATGTCAATCGAGGGAGTCTACCCAAACCTCGAGCAGATCCTGCTATCAGGAAGTCACCTAGCTGGCAGGGTTGGATGTCACGTGAGGGAGTCTACTCAGGCCCCGAGTAGATCCCGCTGTCAGGCTATAACCTAGCTTGCAGGGCTAGATGTCACTCGAGGGAGTCTATCCAGACCCCGAGCAGATCCTGCTATCAGTCTCTCACCTAGCTGGCAGGGCTAGATATCACTTGAGGGAGTCTACCCAGACCCCGAGAAGATCTTGCTGTCAGGCTCTCACCTAGCTGGCAGGGCTGGATGTCACTTGAGGGAGTCTGCCCTAGACCCCGTGCAGATCCTGTTGTTAGGCTCTCACCTACTAGCAGGGGTGGATGTCAATTGAGGGAGTTTGGCCAAGACCCATAGGAGATCCCGTTGTTAGGCTTTCACCTAGATGGCAGGGTTGGATGTCACTCGAGGGAGTCTTCCCCAGACCCTGAGCAGATCCCGCTATTAGGGTCTCACCTAGCTGGCATGGCTGGATGTCACTCGAGGGAGTCTGCCCTAGACCACGAGCAGATCCCGATATCAGGCTTTCACCTAGCTGGTGAGGCTCAATGTCACTCGAGGTAGCCTACCCAGACCCCAAGAAGATCCTACTATCAGGCTACCACCTAGCTGGCAGGGCTGGATGTCACTTGAGGGAGTCCCACCCTCTCCGAGAGTTATTTGAGATGATCGATAATCCCTAAGGGTATAGAGGAGAAAGCCCTTATAGGAGGGACAGAGCTCGCGGGCGCAGCTCGGCAAAAAGAAGGAGAGCCAGGCCCTAAGCCTCCTCTGGAGAAGGCGAGCTCCAACCTTGCATTCCGCCCCCTCAAGTTTTACTTGTGAAATATTTTACCAAATTTGGCTCGACATTGGCAAGAGAAGATGCGGCTCGCGCGCGAGCTGGGTGGTGGCGAGCCCAGCTCGTCGGGTGGTCCATTCCTAGTTAACCTGGAGCGGGTTAGCTCTTGGAATCTATTCACGGATACGATTCCTAAACATGCATTCTAGCGGTAGGACCTATCGTAGCTCCCTAGCAGCCTTTGCATCCTGTAAGGCAAAACGGGTGAGTAAGTCTGAGGCAGGAAAATCCCAAGTAAAAAGAGAAAGGGGTGATCAGTGCTTACCAGCCCGCCAGCGCATTTTGCGAGTAAATCCTCGGCAATATCGAGCCTCCTCTTCAGGTCGACGACCTTGTCCTGGATGACATCGCGCTTTTGCTCAGCCTTCTGTAGGAGGTGGATGAGTTTGAAGCTGCGATGGACCATCATGTGATGGAGCACCAGGGCCCGCATGTGGGCTTACAAGCATTCATGGCCGAGCTGGCGCAAGGTCGAGCGTATAGGAGTGACCGGAGGAGAGATGGCGGTCGGTCCAGGAAGGCTGGATGGTGGAGACGGGAATCCGGTGGGCCTCCTCGTCCCATTGGACGACAGGCTCGCCGGCCGAGTCCGTCAATCTTCCCCCAAGGCCGAAGAGGGGATGACTCTTTGGCGGACCCGACTCGCAGGCCGACGTCTTTTTAGCAGCTGTAAGAGCGGTGGGCTCGCCTCCCTTCTCCCCTTTGTCTGTTATCTCCTTTAGCGGGCTCTCCGACGATCTATCCGGGGAGGTCTCGGGCGAGCTCATGTACTTGGGCTGTTGATTGTGTTGTTGTTGTCTCACTTGAGAGACCACCACAACTTTCAACTTCTTCTACGGTGGATGACGGTGAGGCGATCTGGAGCCCACGGGGTCAGCCCACTTCTTGCTAGAGGGCTTGGACGATGTCGGCTCATCTCAATAGGCGGCTGTAGCTGCTTTCTAGCAGGCGAGGGGGTCGGGGATTAGTCCCGAATCCGCAATGGGCGGGTTCTTGGGAATAAGTCGCTCCCCTGCATAAAATACTTGGTCAGAAAAATTTTGTTGTTTTGGCGATTTGGAAAGAAAAGAAAGTGAGTATACCTTCGTCGGGGTGGACGGGGAGAAGCAAGTCGAGGTCCCTTCAGAGGTGGGCTACCTCGATGTTTTTGTGGAGGAAGAACTTGTCGAGCTCAGCGTCGTTGCCGGATACTGTGGCGGGTCGGTAAACCCTCTCGCCTTTTTGCTGGGGCGAGTAGAGGACGTTGCCAGAGATCGCCCTTGATGAAGACGATCTTGGTCATCCAGTTGTGATGCTTGTTCGTGATCTCGTGAACCCTGATGAAGGAGCCCCCGAAGTAGGCGACGCCATCTAGAGTTGTCTTGTAGGTGAAGAGTTTCCTGAACACGGTCAGGTTGAACAGTATTCTGTCCTGGAGAAATTTATGAAGCTCAAAAATTTTAGTGTGATATGAAGGGTTGGAAAAATTTGGCTTTCGTGAAAATGAAATGAAATGTGGATCTATCAATTAGAATCGGAAAAAGGCTCAAGTGCGGCTAACTAGGGGGATAATATTAGGGTTGGTGAGAAGGCTCAAATGAAAACAAAAACGGCCTACATCATTTTCATGCTCCTAAAGTTTGCCTAAAGAATTAGTTTTGAAAAATTTCAAAAAGTATGTCCTAGAAATTAAATAGAGACTAATGAACTCATTTTTAAAAATTAGGATAATATGAGTCTAGAATCATTAACATCTACTACGCTAATCAAAATCTGACTTTAAAAAAATTATCCAAAAACAAAAAAGAAAAATAGTGGATGAGATATTTTTTAAGAAACTAAAGAAAATAAAAAAATGAAAAACCATAATAAAAATGCGAGCTTTAGAAAAATATTTCTCCTTTACATGCTACCGTATATTAGAAACACAGC
This sequence comes from Platanthera zijinensis, assembly GCA_039513925.1. Lineage (NCBI taxonomy): Eukaryota > Viridiplantae > Streptophyta > Magnoliopsida > Asparagales > Orchidaceae > Platanthera > Platanthera zijinensis. The sequence continues at coordinate 128,994,226 of CM077092.1, forward strand.
AAGACCAACATTTTACTTGTGAAATATAATTAAAAAGATTGATTAGAAAAATTATAATTAGATAAGTTGTTTAAATGGAATTTTGAGGAAAACAAAACAAAAGCAAGGGATACTATTGAAACACCAAAATTTGTTTAAACTATTAATATTCTAAACCCTAAAAAAAATTTTGATTTTGATTTTGAAATATTCTCATTTTTTTTGGTTTTTTAAAAAAAACCACTTTTTTGGATTGTTTTAAGGAAACAAAAAAAACAAAAAAGAGAAGGAGGAAATCCCCCCCCCAAGCTTTAAATGGACATTGTCCTCAATCGAGAAAGGAGGGGAAGGAGAGAGAGAGATGAAAACATAAATAAAAGTACATAATTGAAAAACAGATACTTCCCCGGATTTTTTGAGTTGCGGAAGTTTGCGCGATGCTGCTCCCCCATGCTTGCGCTTTTGATCTTTATAAGATGTCTTCTTTGGACCTCGTGATGGATTCGGCGGCGTTGGAGCAGGCGATCGTAAAAGCTTAAACTTGTGGGATCGTTTCGGGCAAAAAGTGAAAAATAAAGAAAATAGAAAAAAGATAACTTCGGTTTTCTCCCAAGAGCGCTTTTTGTTTAAAAACGTCGTTGAGCTCGATGCAAAAAAAATATATTGTCCAAAATGTTATCCAAAAATAATATTAATAGTTTTAATAATAAAACAAAGTTTTAAATTATTCGAAAGTCAAATCATGCAAGATAGAGTTTATACAGTTAGGGCCGACATCACCACAGAAATACAGTTTAAGACGCTGACCATTCACTTAGAAACTACCCTTATCAGGGTGTGAAATTAAAATAGTTCCATACGGGAAAACTTCTAAAACAGTAAACGGCCCAGAACAACGTGATTTTAGTTTGCCCGAAAATAAACATAAAGTAGAGTTATATAAAAGAACATGGTCGCTCGGCTTAAATGTTTTTTGGTCCCTAAGGTGTTTAACGTGCAAACAATTTTTTTGCTCTTTATAGAGTTTGTTATTTTCGTACGCGTAAGAGCGCCACTCATCAAGCTCGTTGATTTTAAATTTTCTAAAATCGCTGACAGAGTGGGGATCGAAATTTAAGAACCTTAAGGCCCAAAAAGCGCGGTGTTCTAGTTCTTCGGGTAAATGACACGATTTTCCATAGACTAACCGATATGGCGTACATCCGATGGCAGTTTTGTACACTGTTCGGTAGGCCCATAGAGCATCGTCTAATTTCGTTGACCAGTCTTTTCTAGAGGTGGAAACAGTCTTTTTGAAAATTATTTTTATCTCTCTGTTCACTACTTCGACTTGTCCGTTAGATTAGGGGTGGTAGTTGGTTGAAAGTTTATGCGTAACGACGTATTTATTAAGGATTTTAGAAAAGTGTGCTTAATAGAAATGGAAACACATGTCACAAACGATGGCTCGCGGTGTACCGAATCGAGAAAATAATTTTTTTTAAAAACGTAACTACGACTCGGGCGTCGTTCGTAGGAAGAGCTTAAGCTTCTGCCCATCGCAAAACATAATCGACATCGACTAAGATGTACTTGTTCCCGGATCTAGAAGGAAGAGGTCCAACAAAATCAATTCCCAGAGGTCGAAAACTTTGCACTCAAGAAAATAATTTTGTGGCATTTCATTTTTATTTGAAATATTACCCGGCCGTTGGCAACTATCACACGTACTCACAATGACCTGCGCGTCTTTAAACAGGCTAGGCCAGTAAAAACTCACGCTTAGCACTTTGTGAGCGGTGCGAGCAGCTTGATAGTTCCCACTTGTCGGTCCTTCATGCAAATGCTTTAAAATATCTGATCCTTCTTCAAATGAGACACATCTCCTTATCACTTGGTCCGCATAGACTCGGAAAAGATGTGGGTCCTCCCAAAAGTAGTTCTTCAACTCAGAAAAGAAATTCTTCTTTTGCTGAGAAGAGAACTCTTTTGGGAGCACCCGGTCCACTAAATAGTTTGCTATTTATGCAAACTAAGGAGAAGGTGATGTGTTAATTAACAGTAGCTTCTCATCGGGAAAATAATCATTAAAATATCTTTCATCTAACTTTTTGTAACACCTCTACCCGTCAAGAAGAATATAATAGAGGGTCCGGTCGGGGCCCCACACCATATTCCACAAACAGGCGGAGACGTTACGAAATAATATCATATCCAACGCATCCTATCACAGAGCATTCTAGCGGAAGCTTCACGGTTGAACTAATGAACTCAAGATAAACAACATTGTCCACTAACATAGGAATGTATATATATACATCAAAAGAGTCTGGCCTTAAGGCCTTACAACAGTTTCTCTTAACAAGAGTGTGGTTTACAGACATCGGCACGCAGGCCGGCCACACATGAACAAAAGAAACAAAACAATGCCTTCGAGGGCAGTAATGCAGCTTTGGGCTTCAGCCCGCTAAGTCCCGCTCGGACCAGCTCCTCCAGCACCTGTAAAAACCAATCCACCAAATGGTGGCAAAATAGGGCAACGGTCAGCATTCAGCTGACCAATTATAACGACCCTGCCCCTGGCACGGGGCAGCGGAATTCCATCCCTGCATAGCATTCATCCAACATGATATATAGCCATTCAAGCAAGACGTGCACGCCCGCACCGTCACATATCACAAACATCGGCTCGACGGCCCGACGCTCCGTGCACTCAGGGCACATTCACACCGTTCAGAGGTCCCAGACATAACGGCGCACTATGAGCATTCTAGTCTGATCGGCTCACCGGCCGTCGACTCTCGCTATGTGATCCTAACAGGGTCTTAAGCACCCAAGGTTAGACAACCACAACGCGGGTACAGATCCACCTTTCCCGTTGCTCACATCGTCAGACTCACGCCTGGACTGACGCGGGTACAGTTTCACCTTGCCCGTTCCACCATTTCCTAGTTGCAGCCTCACGGCTCAACTTTCCATCAGTAGCACTCACGGCCACAAGAGAGTCCAACTCTCATAATTTCCTGGACTTCCTCCAGTACTTTTATTCATCATGCATACAAGCAATCATCACGGAGTCTTCTCCGATATGCAACCAAGCATCACCAATCCAGACCACATCCAGATGGGCTTCACACAGCATGCCTAGATCCGTACTCCAATTCCGGACTCTAACAAGGGGGACTTCACATATCTACCCCAAGGGACGCCACAACCCACCGCACACTCGCGGGGAAGGGTTTTCCCTATGCAATGCAGGAATTAAGGACTTCACATGTCCAAGCAGGAAATCGTTACCCTAGGAGTTCGCTTCGGAGCCATGGAGAGAAATTTGAGACGGACGAAAGCCTTCGCAGCAGCGTTGCCTTCGCAAATCCGAACTCGGCTCGCGATTTGGACCACCGTAGCACCGCCGGCAGCCGGACTCCACTTCTTCTTCCTCCTTACTCTCACCTCTCTCTTAAACTTTAGAAAGAGAGTATGATTTTAGAAATGATCCCTCTTTTCCTCCTTTCCCGGCCTTATTAGCCCAGGAATGAACTCCAGCCACAGGATTCTACTTAAAGAAAATGAAGGGCCAAGATTTACTGAAAATTCCCTTTTCTTTGGCCGACACGGCCTGTGACACGCCCGTGTCACAGGCCGTGTACCCTTAAGCGGCACACGCGGCAGCCGCACCGACTGAAATATTCGAGAACACGGGCATCGACACGCCCGTGTCGAACCTGACACGCCCGTGTCAGTCATGAGACACGCCCGTGTCTCCTGTTACACGGTACTCACCGATCTCCAAAACCAGTACACGGTTCGGAACACGGCAACTGACACGCCCATGTCCAGCCTCACACGCCCGTGTTCCCGGCCGTGTTCAAGGTCGTGTCCTGCTCTGACTTGAATAGGCCAATTTCGAAAATTAATTCGAACACGCCCTGGGACACGCCCGTGTCGAAGGCCGTGTCCCAGGCTCGACGATCGTCGACTCTCAAACGTCGACTAGCCTGAACACGCCCTGGGACACGCCCGTGTCCCAGGCCGTGTACACCCGACACGCCCTGGGACACGCCCGTGTCCCAGGCCGTGTCTAACAGCCTCCAACCCAAAATTGTTTGCAAGCATATTTTGAGATTTTTGGGGTGTTACAATCCTCCCCCCCTTAATAAAATTTCGTCCCGAAATTTGAAAACAATAGGGAGAAAATAACAAAACATTTATATGTTTCTATTACATATACAACGAGTGAACAAGTTACGAAAATAACTCGAGAAACTCGGCTCGCATGGTCTGCTCGCGCTCCCATGTTAGCTCTTCTCGGCCACAATTGTCCCACCGGACTTTGACCATCCCGATCACCTTGTTCCGCAACTGTTTCTCGGCTCGATCCTCTATCCGTATAGGCTTCACCTTTGTCGTTAGCCCATACTCAACTGGCACTCTATCATTTTCAACTATATGAGCTGGATCCTTGACTGCTTTGCGTAACACCGAGATGTGAAACACGTCATGCAATCCACTCAATTCCGACGAAAGTGCTAACCGATAGGCAGCTTCCCAACTCGCTCCACCACTTCAAACGGACCAAGGTAGCGCGGACTTAGCTTTTTCAACCGCCGGATCCGAGATACGCCTTTGAAGGGCTTAATCTTTAAATAGACCCAGTCACCCACCGCGAACTCCACGTTCCGGTGCTTAGCATTGTAATACTTGGCTTGCCGATCTTGGGCTATTAGGAGCCTCTCTCGAATAGAGCGTATTGTTGAGGTAGCATCCTCGACTTCCTTTTTGCCTAAAAGTTTAGTCTCGCCAGTTTCTGCCCAAGCTAGCGGTGTACGACACTTGCGACCATACAACGCTTCAAATGGGGCATGCCTATACTCGCTTGATAGCTATTATTATAGGCAAACTCCACCATAACAAGATGTTCTTCCCACTTCTTACCGAAGTCCAGGGCGCACATACGGAGCATATCCTCCATCGTTCTGTTGGTTCGTTCAGTTTGGCCATCCGTTTGCGGGTGAAAGGCCGTACTGAATGCTAGCTTCGTGCCCAACATTTGATGAACTAATCTCCAATCCTTTGAAGTAAAACGCCCATCTCGGTCACTTACGATGCTCCGGGGAACACCGTGCAATCGAACTATCTGCTCCACATAGAGCTTTGCCAACGTTTCCACTGAATCGTCCCGCTTGTTTGGTATAAAGTGAGCCACCTTTGTCAACCGGTCTACAATCACCCAGATTGAGTCATGGCCACGCTGAGATCTCGGCAATCCGTGCACGAAATCCATAGAAATATCCTCAAACTTCCACTGCGGAACCGGTAACGACTTCAGGAAACCACTTGGCCGTTGACATTCTGCCTTTACCAAAGCACAAGTACGACATTTAGCCACATACGCGGCTATGTCCTTCTTTAAACCAGGCCACCAGAACAGTTTCTTCATGTCTTTGTACATTTTTGTGCTCCCAGGGTGAATTGAATACTTTGTAAAGTGTGCTTCATATAGCAATTCTTCCCGCAATTTACCCGCACTAGGGACGCACAATCGGTCATCTTTTCGTAATAAGCCATCATCCCAGGAGAACTGATCACCAGATCCCTCCTTTGCATAGCGTTGGAGACTTTCATCCAACTCCGTTGCCCGCCGAACCCTGTCAGCAAGGTCATATTGAACTTCCAACCAGTTCACGCATGCTTCAGTCGAAGAATCTTTTTCCACACAAGATATCTCCAAGGCTTCCAACTCCTGGATTAACCGCTCATCATGTATCCGCAACCAGTTTGCCCGTACTGGAGTCCGACGACTCAAGGCATCAGCGACCACATTTCCCTTTCCGGGAACATAGTGAATGTCGAAGGTATAATCCCCAAGGAATTCCATCCACCTCCTTTGTCGCATATTCAACTCTTTTTGATCAAGCAGATACTTTAAGCTTTTATGATCGGTATAAATATCCACTTTCACTCCATACAGATAATGCCGCCACAACTTTAGCGAAAAGATCACCGCCGCCAACTCCAAATCATGGACGGGGTAATTACGCTCATGCACTTTCAATTGACGTGAACCATAAGCGATCACCTTGCCAAACTGCAGGAGAACGCAGCCTAAGCCGCTTCCTGACGCATCGCTGTATATCTCAAATCCATCTGTACCACATGGCGACGTCAACACGGGAGCCGTGGTCAAACGCTTCTTCAGCTCCTCAAAAGCTCGTGCGCACTCCGGCGTCCAAACGAACTTCTGATCCTTTCTCGTCAACGTAGTCAGAGGCAAAGCAATCCGGGAGAAGTTCTCCACGAACCTCCTATAGTAGCCCGCTAGTCCAAGGAAACTCCTGACTTCGGCCACTGAAGACAACACTGGCCAATCCCGAATGGCACTTATCTTAGCCGAATCCACCGCTATGCCCTCTCCACTTACCATATGGCCTAGAAAAGCCACCGACGAGAGCCAAAACTCACACTTAGAGTACTTGGCATACAGCTTATTCCTTCGCAAGGTATGCAATACTAATCACAAGTGGTTTGCATGACCTTCCTCCGACTGTGAATATACTAGAATATCATCAATAAACACAATCACAAACAAATCCAGGTATTCGCGGAACGTACGATGCATGAGATCCATGAATACCGAAGGCGCATTACACAAGCCAAACGGCATCACTGTGAACTCATAATGACCATAGCGTGTACCAAACGCTGTCTTGGGAATGTCACCTTCCCTAATCCGCAACTGCTAATACCCGGACTTCAAATCCAACTTTGAATAGACGGTTGAGCCTGCTAGCTGATCGAACAAGTCATCGATCCGAGGAATTGGATACTTGTTTTTCTCCGTCAGCTTATTTAGTTCGCGATAATCAATACATAGTCGCAAACCACCGTCTTTCTTTTTCACAAAAAGAACAGGCGCGCTCCAATGTGACATACTTGGGCGTATGTATCCCTGCTCCAACAACTTTTGCAACTGAACTTTCAGTTCGGCCATTTCTTTTGGCGCTACCCGATACGGCGAACGGGCCACGGGTTTTGCACCCGGCACCAGCTCGATAGCGAAGTCAATTTCCCTTTGGGGAGGTAACCCCGGAAGGTCCTTTGGAAACACATCCGCATATTCCGACACAATCGGCACTTCACTCACACTGGCCTTTGGCGCCACCGCCTCTATGAGTGTGAAGAACAACTCCGCACCCTTCCGGACTGCCTGAACAACTTGGAGAGCGGATAACAACATCTCACTCATCCCTTGCATACCAATGAACTTGGTCTCCTGTTCGGTATTTTGCCCAAGTGTGACCTCTTTTGAAGTGCAATCAATACAGGCACGCTGCTCTGAAAGCCAGTCCATACCAAAGATTATATCAAACTCTTTGATCGGCAATACTAGTGTTTCCACCTTGAATTCCCGACTTCCTATCTTGACCTCAAGACCGCAATATCGATCCGCGCACATCAAACATCCGTTAGGCAACAACACCTTTACACTGTCTGTCTTGGTCCGGATAGGCACCCCGACACGCAAGACAAAGTCCTCAGACAAAAACGAATGTGAAGCACCTGTGTCGAACAGTGCTCGCGCCGGATACTCTCGTATAAGGACAAACCCTATAACATGACAATTAAAACAAGCACATCACAGCAAAAGTAAAAACATTAAAACTTAAGCGCACCTGTGACGACATCAGCCTGCTTAATGGCCTCCTGTTGTCCAAGGTTGAAGACCCTGGGCTGCGCGTGCGAGGCAGAAGACTCCACCACAGCCTTCCCCTTCTCCGCATAAGACGCTCCCATCTTCTTATCACCCTTTGGAGGACCAAATCGGCATTCACGTGCGAAGTGTCCAACCTTCCCGCATGTAAAACAAGCACGAGCTCCATTCCCAGATGTGTCCGTCACAGTCGCAGAAGGAGCTTGTCCAGAAGACTTAGACTTCTTATTCCATTTCCTTCGGTAGCCAAACTTGTCCGGACGCGGCGGCTTAAACTCCGGCTTCACAACCGCCAAGTTTCCCTTTGCTTGCCCCCGTTTCATGTCCGTCTCCAAAGAACGAGCCGTACAGACTAAGGCTTGGAATCCCTGACTCACAGAACTCGAGAGCAAATACCTTAGCTCATCTCGCAGTCCCGCATAAAACCGACTATTCTTACGCTCTTCTTCGGCGAAGATCGAGCCCGCATATCTTCCCAACCGGGTGAACTCATGCAGGTAGTCATCCACACTTCGATCCCCCTGTGCTAACCGTTGGAACTCCATTTCCATCGATATCCTTTGCTGCATCGGCAGATGTTGTGCTAAGAACAACTGAGAGAATTCTTCCATTGTAATCTCTGCCAATTGCCTGCCGGCCAAGTGATGCAGTTCAATCTCATCCCACCACAATCGCGCCTCTCCTTCCAGTAGGAACGTGGCCAACATTACTTTCTGTTCCTCCTCAACCCTGATAGCCCTCATAATCCTTTTGATTCTTGCAAGCCAATCCTCTGCTTGGGCCGGTGTACCCGCCCCATGAAACTGCGGAGGGTTAAAGCTCAAGAATTGCTTCCATTGTTGATCTGCTACCCGCGGATCAACTTCGGCTTCTACCGGTTCTTGCCGTACCCCAGCTTGCGCTGGCACCACTGCAGGACGTGCTTGCCCAGCCTGCTAAGCATTCATCACAGCAAGTACCGTTTCCGTGATAAGACGGACTGTTTCAGCGGATGGAGGAGTTGTGGGCACCTCGGCTGGTGCCGCACTCTCAACAGAACGTTGTGGTTCGGACTGACCCGCAACACTTCTGGTCACCTATATGTGTAAATTACACAGGTTAACGACCAATACCAACGGCAATCATACAAAAAGAATACACAAGTTCAACAATCAAGTGTATTTGCATTCCTAAGTGGACAATCTTGAGTTCAAATTAAATGTTATAACGACAGCACGAACACGTGCTCGCCACCTCTCAAAAGAATTCGTCCGCGAATTCGGAAGAGATCGACCAACAAGCTGATACCAAATTGTAACACCTCTACCCGTCAAGAAGAATATAATAGAGGGTCCGGCCGGGTCCCCACACCATATTCCACAAACAGGCGGAGACGTTACGAAATAATATCATATCCAACGCATCCTATCACAGAGCATTCTAGCGGAAGCTTCACGGTTGAACTAATGAACTCAAGATAAACAACATTGTCCACTAACATAGGAATGTATATATATACATCAAAAGAGTCTGGCCTTAAGGCCTTACAACAGTTTCTCTTAACAAGAGTGTGGTTTACAGACATCGGCACGCAGGTCGGCCACACATGAACAAAAGAAACAAAACAATGCCTTCGAGGGCAGCAATGCAGCTTTGGGCTTCAGCCCGCTAAGTCCCGCTCGGACCAGCTCCTCCAGCACCTGTAAAAACCAATCCACCAAATGGTGGCAAAACAGGGCAACGGTCAGCATTCAGCTGACCAATTATAACGACCCTGCCCCTGGCACGGGGCAGCGGAATTCCATCCCTGCATAGCATTCATCCAACATGATATATAGCCATTAAAGCAAGACGTGCACGCCCGCACCGTCACATATCACAAACGTTAGCTCGACGACCCGACGCTCCGTGCACTCAGGGCACATTCACACCGTTCAGAGGTCCCAGACATAACGGCGCACTATGAGCATTCTAGTCTGATCGGCTCACCGGCCGTCGACTCTCGCTATGTGATCCTAACAGGGTCTTAAGCACCCAAGGTTAGACAACCATAACGCGGGTACAGATCCACCTTTCCCGTTGCTCACATCGTCAGACTCACGCCTGGACTGACGCGGGTACAGTTTCACCTTGCCCGTTCCACCATTTCCTAGTTGCAGCCTCACGGCTCAACTTTCCATCAGTAGCACTCACGGCCACAAGAGAGTCCAACTCTCATAATTTCCTGGACTTCCTCCAGTACTTTTATTCATCATGCATACAAGCAATCATCACGGAGTCTTCTCCGATATGCAACCAAGCATCACCAATCCAGACCACATCCAGATGGGCTTCACACAGCATGCCTAGATCCGTACTCCAATTCCGGACTCTAACAAGGGGGACATCACATATCTACCCCAAGGGACGCCACAACCCACCGCACACTCGCGGGGAAGGGTTTTCCCTATGCAATGCAGGAATTAAGGACTTCACATGTCCAAGCAGGAAATCGTTACCCTAGGAGTTCGCTTCGGAGCCATGGAGAGAAATTTGAGACGGACGAAAGCCTTCGCAGCAGCGTTGCCTTCGCAAATCCGAACTCGGCTCGCGATTTGGACCACCGTAGCACCGCCGGCAGCCGGACTCCACTTCTTCTTCCTCCTTGCTCTCACCTCTCTCTTTAACTTTAGAAAGAGAGTATGATTTTAGAAATGAGCCCTCTTTTCCTCCTTTCCCGGCCTTATCAGCCCAGGAATGAACTCCAGCCACAGGATTCTACTTAAAGAAAATGAAGGGCCAAGATTTACTGAAAATTCCCTTTTCTTTGGCCGACACGGCCTGTGACACGCCCGTGTCACAGGCCGTGTACCCTTAAGCGGCACACGCGGCAGCCGCACCGACTGAAATATTCGAGAACACGGGCATCGACACGCCCGTGTCGAACCTGACACGCCCGTGTCAGTCATGAGACACGCCCGTGTCTCCTGTTACACGGTACTCACCGATCTCCAAAACCAGTACACGGTTCGGAACACGGCAACTGACACGCCCGTGTCCAGCCTCACACGCCCGTGTTCCCGGCCGTGTTCAAGGCCGTGTCCTGCTCTGACTTGAATAGGCCAATTTCGAAAATTAATTCGAACACGCCCTGGGACACGCCCGTGTCGAAGGCCGTGTCCCAGGCTCGACGATCGTCGACTCTCAAACGTCGACTAGCCTGAACACGCCCTGGGACACGCCCGTGTCCCAGGCCGTGTACACCCGACACGCCCTGGGACACGCCCGTGTCCCAGGCCGTGTCTAACAGCCTCCAACCCAAAATTGTTTGCAAGCATATTTTGAGATTTTTGGGGTGTTACACTTTTCTATGTGCGGGTTATCTAATCGTGAGTGATGGTCGGCAGCCAAATTCTTGGCTCCTCGCTTATCACGGATTTCTAAATCAAACTCTTGGAGAAGTATGACCCAGCGAATCAGGCGCGGTTTGGCATCTGTTTTAGCAAGAAGATATTTTAGGGTTGAGTTGTCCGTAAAAACGATGATTTTTAAAAGCGTAATATATGAACGGATTTTATCAAAGGCCAAAAAAACAGCAAGAAGCTCTTTCTCGGTTGTGGTATAGTTTTCTTGTGCAGATGTGAGGGTTTTACTTGCGTTATAGATCGAGTGGAAGTTCTTAGAAATTTGTTGACCTAATACGTCTCCCACCGCATAACTACTCGCATCACACATGATTTCAAATGGAAGGTCCCACACCAGAGCTATCATAATTGGGGCATTAATTAATTTTTCTTTTATTAAATTAAAAGCAGCTAGGCAAAGGTCAATCAAAAGAAAATGGGGCGTCTTTTTCTAGCAAATGAGTATGGGGTTTGATGATTTCGGAGAAATCTTTTATGAAGCGGCGGTAGAAGCCCGCGTGTCCTGGGAAACTTCTTATAGTTTTGACGTTCATAGGCGTAGGCAGCTTCTCGATAACTTTTATCTTGGCTATGTCTACTTCAGTTCCTCTCGCAGAAATTTTATGACCCAAAACTAACCCTTCCCTTACCATAAAATGGCATTTTTCCCAATTTAGGGCAAGGTTTGTTTCTTCATATTTTTCTAATATTTTTGTAAGGTTTTCTAAACAACTATCAAAAGCATCGCCGAACACGGAGAAATCATCCATAAATACCTCAATAATGCTTCCTATGTACTTGTCAAAGATAGCGAGCATACATCGTTGGAATGTAGCTGGCGCATTGCACAATCCAAATTGCATTCTTCAGTAAGCGAAGGTGCCGAAGGGACAAGTAAACATAGTTTTCTCCTGGTCCTCCGGGGATATGGGGATTTGAAAGTACCCTGAGAGGACATCGAGAAAACAATAAAAGCTATGGCCGGATAATCGTTCTAAACTTTGATCGATGAAAGGCAAGGGAAAGTGATCATTGCGGGTGGCATCATTTAACTTATGATAATCTATACACATTCGCCACCCGATAACCGTTCGTGTCGTGATTAATTCATTATTCTCATTACTAATTACCGTTATCCCTCCCTTCTTCGACACTACCTGGACTGGCTAACCCACTTACTATCAGATATAGGATACATAATTCCTGCGTCTAACAATTTCATAACCTCTCCCTTAACTACTTCTTTCATGTTGGGATTTATGCGGCGCTGAGGTTGGATTATACTATGCGAGTTATCTTTCATTAGGATTTTGTCAGTGCAGAAAGATGGGCTTATGCCCTTGATATCAGAAATTTTTCAGGCAATAGCTCGGCGATGTTTACGTAAAATTAAAAGAAGTTTATCATTTTGCGTATCCGTGGGGTAGGCCGAAACGATTACTTGTAGCTTGAGTCCTTTTCTAAGAAAGCATATCTAAGATGTTCGGGTAGTTCCTTTAATTCCAGGGTAGGGGGTTCTTTATATGATGTTTTAAAATTCATTCTTTTTCAAAAACAATGTATTTGTAGACTTTTTCTTTATACGGAAAATTGAAAGGGGTGGAGCTGGTGGCCATGGAGGCTTCTTGTAGCGATTCAGTTGGAAGAGTAGAGGAGGAACAAAAATTGTAAAATTCATTTTCAAATTCATAGAGGCGATAGGATGATTCTTCACTTAGGTGCAGCGATTCAGTTGGAAAATTAGAGGAGGAGCAAAAATCAGAAAATTCTTTTTCAAATTTAGAGAGACAATAGGATGATTCTTCACTTAGGGCATCTACAAAAAAACAGGAGTCGTCATTTGCTAGGGTGTTCTTTATCGAGGGGGTGATAGAGAAAGTCACTTCGTCATCTCCTTCTCGAAGAAAGAACTTAACATTGATTACGTCAATGATAGCTCGGGAAGTGGCAAGGAAGGTCGGCCAAGGATCAAGGGAACCTCGACGTCTTCTTCGATGTCCAATATGACGAAGTCCACGGGGAAGATGAACTTGTCGAATCTAACTAAAACATCCTCCACAATTCCTAATGGGAATTTGACTGCTCTATTGGCTAGCTGGATACTCATGCGTGTGGGGTTGAGGCTACCAATTCCTAACTTTTTAAACAATGAGAAGGGCATCAGGTTTATGCGTGCTTGACAAAAAGATCACCGAAGACACGCGGAATAGAAAAACTACTCGATCACTAATCTTCTTCGGCAAACCGTTTGTCAAGGCCGCATAGCACTTGGAATTAAACTTGCGATGCGAAAGGTTTTCTAACTACCTTTTATTGTTTAGGAGGTCCTTAAGGTACTTAGCATATTTTGGCATTTGGGAGATTGCTTCATGGAAGGGGAGATTAATGTGGATTTGCTTGAACATTTCTAGGAAGCGGGAGTATTGATCGTCCTGACATTGCTTATTAAGTTCGGAAGGGTATGGAGGGGTTGGATTATTTTTAAAGATGGGTGGTGGAGTGAGATATTTTTCTAAAATAGGGAGAGGGGTGTTAACTTCTTTTTCAACATAGGGTGGAGTTTTTAAAACGGTGGCAGAGCTTGCCTCGGGCTCTTCGCTAACCCTACCGGAAACTTGCTTCCCACTCCGAAGAGTTATAACTTTTGCTTACTCTCTCGGGTTGGGCTCGGTGTTGGCAGGAAGAGATCGGGCGGGTCGCTCAGAAATAAGTTTTGTGCATTGTCTTACTTGATTTTCTAAACTTTTAACGGTCCCGTCTAGGGTTCTTATTGTAGCATCATTAACATTCATATATTTTGAAAACATTTCCGCCAAACTTGGAGGTTTTGGAAAATTTTGGGGAGGTGGTGGTGGTGCAGAAAAATCATTTTGTGGTTGTGGGCGCATTGTGTTCGGGGGATTACTCCACGAAAAAATTGAGTGATTTCTTAAAGCAGGATTATAACTATTTCGAAAAGCAAAATCAGGCACAGGAAAATTCATAGCAGAAAAATTATGAAAAGCATTTCTAGACATATTATTAACATAATCTAATTATTCGGGAGCAGGAGTTGTAGGTTCCCATGCCTAAGGGGCAGAGGCAGCAGTCATCTCCTGTAATTTTTTACATTGTACTTCCACTTGTAAAGCTTGGTGGGAGACGTTGTCTACTTCAAAGATACCTGCAGGTTTATTTGGGCGGGACCTAGGCACATTCCACTGATAGGTGTTCATGTCCATGTCCTCGAAAAGCTCAAGAGCCGCTTCCGAGTTTTTGGGATTTAAAGTACCGCCAGAAGCTCCGTCTATCATTTGCTTTATATTTTGATTTAGCCCGTTATAAAACGTCTGCAGTTATAACCATATATGCAGCGCGTGATGGGGGCATCGTCATAAGAGTTCTTTAAATCTTTCCCAGGTTTCATACAAAGTTTCAGATCAATTTGAAAAAAGGCAGAAATATCGTTCCTAAGTTTTGCGGTTTTGGCTGGCAGAAAATACTTCGCCAAAATTTTTTTAGTTAATTGATTCCAGGTTGTGATGATGTTTTTAGGTAGAGTGTTCAGCCACTGCTTAGCCTTAGTTCTAAGAAAAAAAGAAAAGAGTCTTAGCCTAATAGCATCATTTGTAACACCATTTATCTTTAAGGTGTCACAAATCTCAAGAAAGCTTGTTATATGGGCGTTCGGATCTTCATCTTGAAGTCCGTCATATTGTACATACTGCTGCACCATTTGAATTATGCTAGGCTGAAGTTCAAAATTGTTATTAGCTATCGCAGGGCAAACTATGCTTGATTCTGTACCCTCGAGATTCGGCCTTGCATAATATGACATAGTTCTTTGCAAGGCTTAATCTACCTGGGGTTGGATTCCCTCCGCATTGAGTTCATCCATTCTTAAGGTAGAAAATGACCCGGAATCCTCAACCGATATTTGGAGAGTAGGGCCTTGAAATCACGATCTTCTCTGAAGAGTACGGTCAATTTTGTGGTCCAAGTCAAAAATAACCGACGGATTTCCGCAGGTCATGCACTAGAAGAAGAAATTAAGATAGAGAAAAAGAAACAAATGGAGAACTAGAAAGACAAACGAGAAAGAGAAAGGGCAAACCTTTTTTTTTTGAAATAGATTTTTTTAATAGCTTAACTCCCAAACTTCCCAATGGCTACCCCGCAAAGGATTCGCAAGGTACTAGATAAGATAGAGACACTTAAAGCCGCCTTGCCCTTTTCGAGAGAGTTAGGTGGGGTAGAAAAATTATGATGTGGGTTTCTATTAAGAGCGTTAAAAAATTCTTGGATTTTTATGTTTTAAGAAAGAGGGAGAGAAAGAGAAAAAATAAAAGTAATAGGTTCGTGATTTCAAATTATCAACAAAAGTTGCTCCTCGGCAACGGCGCCAAAAACTTGATGGACTACTATTCGTTATGAAAAGAAAAGAAACCTAACTAGCAATCTATCTAGGCAAGTATACCTATCGAATTATAGCAAGGGTACACAAGTGTTGTATTTAAATCTGAGAACCGTTGAATAATCTTACTCATACGAACGCTATTATCTTATCGAAGGAAAAATAGGGTTGTTTACTAACTAAAAAGGAAAGAATACTAGCATAAAGTAAAACACTTGCATAAAATGAAAGCACTACTGACACTAAACTAGAAAGACCACAACTATCGATTAAAACAAGGTGTTGAACGATGAGAGAAAGAAGTACTCGATCGAGAATCACCTAGGCAAAAATTCAATAAACAAATGCGATAAAAACACTCTGGATTAATAAGGTAAAGTACCTTGACCGTGGAGGTACCTAAAGCATGAACACGCTTCTCTCAAAGATGTTCCCACCTGATTTTAGGAAGGTCCAACGAATCTCGTCTAAATCGGAGGCCTAAAGCTTATCTTACGCTGTGAACCCCGCTATTGGATTTCACTCCAATCCGGGAGATTTAATGTCTGCCTCTCTCGATGGGTGTGTGCAACTCTCTTTACTCTTGAGCGCTCACTTCAAACTATCAGCCTCTCGGCTAGCCAAGAAAGAAAGCAAATATGGAAAATATATATCGATGATATATCTCCAATCAATATTTAATCAAGGGTAATCTATGGTCTAAACCCTAAAAATAAGAAGTAAAATTAATGCATCATAACTTAATCAACTCAAACCCCGGATCATCAAGATCGAGTACAAGGTGGATTAGTTACTCATGGTGAAGTGGAGGATAAGAGATGAGAAGAAGAACATAATGAAAACAAGGTAGAAAGAGGAGAGAAAACAAAAACTTTTTATTTATGATAAAGAAGGCTTACAACTTGGAAATGAAAATTACAAGTGCATGGAAAATAAAACTAGGCTAGCATTAGCATTGAACTACTAAAACAAATTACAAGAACTAGTTAAGAAGAAGAGCACTAAGCTAGAGTTTAGTAAAGCTTAAGAGAGAAAGAAAGTACACTTAATAAAATGAATGAAAAACTTTAGAAAACAAAAGGGCAGCACCTCCTTACACTATCCAAGAACTCTCTTTGAAACAAGGAGGAAGGGCTAAATTTATAGGAAATCTTGAGGGGCTGACACGATCGGTGACACGGCCGGTGACACGGCCGTGTTGGTGGCTGTGTCCTGTGCTGGTTGACCTCGGGCTCTGATTCTGGTGGGAATGATCATTGCAGTGCCAAATTGACGGGCACGCCCATGCTGACACGGCCAATGACACGGCCGTGTTGGTGGCCGTGTTTTGTGCAGTTGATGGGATTTGGTGGGGATGCATTAATGGCGGGCTGCATGTTGTGAGGAGGTGGCGACACGCCCAGCGACATGGCCGTGTTGGTGGCCATGTCCTTCTCTGGAATGTCATCGGCTTCTTGTGACACGCCTCATGTTGACACAGTCAACTTGATATGTCCAGTAACACGGGCGTGTTTTACGGTCGTGTCCTACTCAGGATGAACTTTAGACTTTCATATAGTGGCTAACTTCCTTGGGAACAAGTGACATGCCCCATGACACAGCCGTGTTGGTGTCAGTGACAGGTCATTTTGGCTGAAAATTGAGAAAACCTGCAAAAGAGCAAAAAAACATTAGTGGCATAAATAAATACAAGAGGGGAGACATATAAGCTAATAAGACAAGACTTGCACAATAAAGACCTAAAAATACCATAATTGCTTAAATACAAAACAAACTATCACCTACAGTCGGAGACTTTAGTCTTAATGACGCGCAGGCCTAAGACTCTCATTATGTGCTACAACGAATGCCCAATAACCCGGGAAAATCAAGTTGACAACCATAACGCGGAGACAGGTCAGCCGTTACCCGTTGTTCAAATCGCCACAACTGATGCGGGTAAACTTTCCATAATCTGTTCGGCACGAAGCCTTTTAAGAGATCATAGCTCACAATAGCCACACTGTCCCCGAAGGACTGGCTTAACAATCACAGGTTAGCTAGGATCTATCGCTAGCGACAACCACTATGCCTGGCATTAGCGACAAAACTCACTTTTTGTACCCATCCCTAACCATAACTGGACCAACCATCCAAGAATCCTTACATCCACCTGCAGTGCCAGAAACACTGGACTTACATAGTATACAACTCATAAAATTCAAGGGTATTTTCCTGGAATTCCACTCCAGTACTTTCTGTTACCTCGCTTCAAAGGCACAACCCACCGACCACACAAAATACTCATTTATATGCGGAGTCTTATCCGGTGCGCAAAATAAAGCATCACAAATCCTGACCAACCTGTCCAGATCGGCTTCACACAGCATGCCTATTCCATACTACACATTTTCGGATCTATATGCAAGACTTTATTGGGGATTTCAAGAATAAACCCAAGGGAAATCCCTCAACATTCCACCTTTTAGCGGGGGAAATCCATACATATGCAAAAATAAGGACTTCACATGTCCAAGGAGGAAGATCGTTACCCTTTACGTTCTCTTTGGAGCCATAGCAAAGCGTTTCTGCGCAGATGGAAATGATCACCTCACTTTCCCCTTCGCAATTATAGCTTCGGCTTTTGATTCCATTCACGAAATCTTCTCCAGCAACTCAACAAATCCCCGCAAAACCTAACACCAGCCGAGAGTTCTCCGCTCAAAAATTCGGGAAGAGAGAGAAAGGAAAAGGAAATAATGATTTCCTCCTTCCTATCCGTCTGCATATAAGGCCTCGAGTACATCCCATCCACATGATAAAATCATCAAAACCAAGCAACAGCACGGGTTGAAATTAAATCACCGCTCAGTGGCCGCAAATAATCCATATGACACGAGTTGCTCCAAAATCATCGAGCTCCGATCGACGCTCTTCATCAAGCTCAGTTCGACGGCCTTCGTCGTGCTCATCTCGGTGATCACTGCTCGACGACCTTCATCGAGCTCATCTCGTCGATCACCACTCGACGACCTTCGTCGAGCTCCGCTCGAAGACCTTGGTCGAGCTTCGCTGGACAACCTTCATCGAGATTCGCTCGACGACCTTCGTCGAGATTCGCTCGACGACCTTCATCGAGTTCCGCTCGATGACCTTCATCGAGAATCGCTCCCTTCGTCGAGCTACGCTCGACGACCTTTGCCGAGCTGAGGTCGATCGAGCTCCGCTCAATGACCTTCATCGAGCTGAGGTCGACGACCTTCGTCGAGCTGAGGTCGACGACCTTCGTCGAGCTGAGGTCGACGACCTTCGTCGAGCTGAGGTCGACGACCTTCGTCGAGCTGAGGTCGACGACCTTCGTCGAGCTGAGGTCGACGACCTTCCTCGAGCTGAGGTCGACGACCTTCGTCGAGCTGAGGTCGACGACCTTCGTCGAGCTGAGGTCGACGACCTTCGTCGAGCTGAGGTCGACGACCTTCATCGAGCTCAGGTCGACGACCTTCGTCGAGCTCAGGTCGACGACCTTCGTCGAGCTCAGGTCGACGACCTTCGTCGAGCTCAGGTCGACGACCTTCGTCGAGCTCAGGTCGACGACCTTCCTCGAGCTCAGGTCGACGATCTTCGTCGAGCTCTGGTCGACGATCTTCGTCGAGCTCTGGTCGACGATCTTTGTCGAGCTCAGCTCCACGATCTTCGTCGAGCTCCTCTAACTTAGCTCGACCATCTTCGTCGAGCTCTGCTCAATGATCTTCTTCGAGCTCTGCTTGATGATCTTCATCGAGCTCTGCTAACTCAGCTCGACGATCTTCGTCGAGCTCTGCTCGATGATCTTCTTCAAGCTCTGCTCGACGATCTTCTTCAAGCTAGCAAAATGATTTTTGTCGTGCCCAGGTCGACGAATACCCGTAACTTTTGGGGTGTTACAATCCTCCCTCCTTAAATAATACTTTTGTCCCAAAATTTGTATACATCACCAGAATATAGCAACAAAGATGTTATAATATTTTTTTTACTTCAACAAAGAAATGTTATAACATTTTATACAAACAATCGGAAAATTCAGCACACATGGTTTGCTCCCATTCCCATATTAGTTCCTCACGGCCGCAGTTGTCCCACCGGACCTTGACCATCCCGATTGTCCTGTTTCGCAGTTGCTTAACTGCTTTATCCTCAATCTAGATGAGTCTAACCTTTATTGTTAGCGCATATTCGACCGGTATGTGATCATTTGAAATTACCTGAGCAGGATCTTTTACGACTTTTCGAAGCACGGATATGTGGAACACATCATGCAATCCACTCAATTTTGTCGAAAGAGCTAGCCGATAGACAGCTTCTCCAACTCGCTCCACCACTTTAAACGGACCCATATATCTCGGAATTAACTTTTTCAAGCGTCGAATCCTGGACACGCCCTTAATTAGCTTAATTTTCAAGTATACCCACTCACCAACCGCAAACTCTATGTTTCGGTACTTAGCGTTGTAATACTTCGCCTGCCTATCTTGGGATATCAATAGCCTCTCCCGGATTGAGCATATCATCGAATTCGCCTCTTCGACTTCGTTACGCTTATATAACATAGATTCGTCTGTTTCCTCCCAGCCTAATGGTGTACGACATTTCCTACCATACAAAGCTTTAAACAGTACCATATTTATGCTAGCTTGATAGCTATTATTTTAGGTGAACTCTACCATATAGAGATGATCTTCCCATCTCTTCCCAAAATCTAAGGCACACATTCAGAGCATGTCCTCCATCGTTCTGTTGGTCCTCTAAGTCTGGCCATTCGTTTGTGGATGAAAGGTCATGCTGAATGTTAACTTTGTCCCCAATAACTGATGGATTAGCCTCCAATCATTCAAAGTGAAGCGCTCGTCTTATCACTTATGATGCTACGCGGAACACCGTGCAATCGTTTGATTTGCTCAACTTAAGGCTTTGCGAAGACTTCCACAGAATCATCCCTCTTGTTTGGAATGAAGTGAGCCACTTTACAATAACCCAACCCAAATCGTTACCACGTTCAGATCTTGGCAAACCATGCACGAAATCCATTGAAATATCATCAAACTTCCATTTCGGAATAGGTAGCGACTTCAGGAAACCTCTAGGCTTCTGGAATACCGCTATCACTAAGGCACATGTCTGACATTTAGTCACATAGTGTTCGATGTCTTTCTTTAAAACCGACCACAAGAATAGCTTTTTCATGTCTTTGTACATTTTTGTGCTCCCTGGGTGATTTGAATATATCATGAAGTGTGCTTCATACATCAATTTATCTCTTAGCTTACCCATATTCGGGATGCACAAATGACCATCCTTTAGCAAAAGGCAGTCATCCCAAAAGAATTGGTCATTTGACCCATCCACAACATAGCGTTGCAAACTTGAATCAAGTTTCATTGCTCGTCGAACTCTGTCTGCAAGGTCGTATTGTACCTCTGTCCAGTTCAAGCATGCATTTGATGTGGAATTCTTATCAACATAAGAAATCTCTAAAGGTTCCAACTCCTTGATAAGACGCTCATCATGCATCTGCAACCAATTTGCCCTAATCGGAGTCCTACGACTCAAGGCATCTACGACAATGTTTCCCTTCTCGGGAGTGTAATGAATATCAAAGGTATAGTCCCTGAGGAACTCCATCCACCTTCATTGTCATATATTGAGATCCTTTTTATCCATTAGGTACTTTAGGCTCTTATGGTCTGTGAAGATATCCACTTTCACGCCATATAAATAATGATTCCACAGTTTTAGTGATAAGATCACCACCGCTAACTCCAAGTCGTGGAAGAGATAATTCTGTTCATGCACTTTCAACTGTCATGATCCATAAGCGATTATTTTTCCAAAATAAAGAAGAACGCAGCCTAAGCCGCTTCCTGATGCATCACTATAGATTTCAAAGCCGTCCGAACCACCTGACGACGTCAAGATTGTCGTCGTGGTCAAGCGACTCTTCAGCTCTTCAAAAGATCATTCGCACTCCGGCGTCCAGACGAACTTCTGATCCTTCCTCTTTAATGTGGTAAGAGGCAAAGCAATCCGTGAGAAGTTTTCTACAAAATGTTTGTAGAAGCCTACCAGTCCAAGGAAACTCCTGACTTCGACCACTGAAAACAACACCGACCACTCTCGTATGGCTCTTATCTTTGACGTATCAACCGTAATGCCCTCTCCACTCATCACATGACCAAGAAAAGCCACTAACGACACCCAGAACTCACACTATGAGAACTTGGTGTAGAGCTTGTTTCGCCTCAGGGTGTGCAACACCATCCGTAAATGGTTGGCATGGTCTACTTCAGATTGAGAGTACACTAATATGTCATCAATAAATACGTTCACAAACAAGTCCAAGTACTCTCGGAACGTTCGGTGCATTAGATCCATAAACACGGATGGTGCATTACATAGACCAAATGGCATTACAATGAACTCATAAAGACTATAGCGTGTTCCAAACGCTGTCTTGGGAATGTCACCTTCCAGAATCCTCAACTGGTCATAACCAGATTTCAAATCAAGATTTGAGTATACCATTGATCCATCCAGTTGATCAAACAAGTCATCTATCCGTGGGATAAGATACTTGTTTTTCTCCGCCAACTTGTTCAATTCGCGATAGTCGATACACAACCGCAGACTACCGTCCTTATTTTTCACAAAGAGGGCAGGTGCGCTCCAAGGTGACAGCTTAGGCATATTTATCCCTATTTCAGCAACTCTTGTAGTTGAACTTTTAGTTCCGCCATCTCCTATGGCTATTCTCGATATGGGGAGCGGGCTACAGGTTTCTTACTTGGCACCACCACAATAGTATCGTTGGTCTCCTGAGGGGACATCACCCATGGCAGTCATTAGGGAACACATATGTATAAGCCGACACAATAGTAGTGTCACTCAACCGGGCTTTGGCTTAAAGACCACTATAGGTATGATGAATTACTTCATGCACTGCCGAACAAGTTTGACGACTTGGAGAGCATACATCCACATCTTGCTCGATCCTCACATAAAAGCGAACTTAATCCCTTGTTCGGTGATCTTTCACGGTGTGACTTCCGTGAAGGTGTAATCTACACCGGTATGTTGCTCCAAGAGCTAGTCCATACCTATAATCACATCAAACACAACTATTGTCAGCACACACGCTCCTACGTCCTAATATGAAATCATAATGATGTCTTAACATATCACTTTCTACCCATATTCACTCTTTTCACTACGACCATATCCTTCCACTCTTATCTGTGATACCAAGATAAGCACAGGGCATAGATTAAGCCTTAAACAAACAACTTCTTGACTAAACGTCACAACATGTTTATATATGCAAAACAAGTATTGTATACATCGTTCCTTACTAGGAACTGTACGGTTCATAATTACAGTAATTTATGTACATACATTCAACATTCCCTTTTTATTTGGTGTCATCTAAGGGCCACTTCGGCAGTCTCGGGCTATATGTCCTACTTTGCCACACGAGTAGCAAGTGCGTGGAGTTCTCCCTACAACTGCTCCAGCCTTAGCTTTCTTTGTCCTTGGCTCATCGCCATGGAATTCTCGGGAAAGATGTCCTACCTTACCATAAGAAAAGCAAACATATGGACCACACCTTTTATTTGTTCCCATGATTGTGGAAGAGGTTGATTCCAACAGATATAACTTCTTCTTTCACTTATAAGAGTTTGATTTTGAAATACTTGCACAGTTCGGGACGTTGAACTCTTGCTTCACCTTGAACTTTGTCAAGTCCATTTCCAATAACCTAGCAGTATTTACCAAAGCACGAAATCCAAGTAACTTTTGACCCACCAATAGACATCGTAGTTCATCACACAGACCATCATAAAATTTGTTGGTCTTAGTCTCCTCGGTCTCAAACACGAACTCTACATGTTGTCTCAGCACAATAAATGCATGAAAGTACTCCTCGACTGTGTACGGTCCTTGACTTAGACACGTATTAAATGGCGGGGCCAATGCTCTTCCCCTTGCGATCTGCTCAAGTACACCAACCGGCATGGAACTCACCATCGGAACAGAGGGTTGTACATGTCCCTCATGTTGGGCTTTGATCATTGCGAAGACCACATCAGCGATCAACCGAACCGTCTCTACCGAAGGAGAAGGTGTTGGCACCTCAGTTTGCTTATTAATCCCCATTGAATGTTGGGGTTCTTGCTACCCTCACTACTTCTAGTTGCCTACAATCGTGAAACACACAATTAAGCAACTAAAATATTGCAAAAGGCAATACCAGGAACACACAAGTTCCCCAAATATGTATTTTCATTCCTAAATGGGCATTCTTGAGTTCATTTATGTTATAACAGTAAATACATACACGTGCTCTCACCCCCTCAAAAGAATTCGGCCACAAATTCTTAGGAGGAAGACCAAGAGAAGCTGATACCAAATTGTAACAACTCCATCCGTTAAATGACATATAATAGAAGGTTCGGCCGGAGCCCCACACTATATACCAAGAAACAGATAGCAGGGCCATAGGTTAATATCAAAAACAAGTACACGCATCCTAACTAGGAGCATTCTAGCAGAAGCCTTAGGGGTTAAACATGAACTCAATAACCATGAATGTCCAGTATATATATAAACCAACACATTTATATATCTCAAAGGAATGCATACGAAATACACAAAAAGTTTGGCCTTAAGGCCTTACAGGTTCTCTTCACAAGTGTGGATTACATACATCGGCACGCTGGCCGGCCACACATGAAAATAATAAAATAATTCTTCAATTGGCCTTCGAGGGCCAACATAGCAGCAGCAACAACAACAAGGGCTTCATCCCACTATTTTCTGCTCGGCTCTCCAGCATCTGCATGGGGACAATCCACCACAATGGTGGCAAACAAAGCAATGGTCAGCATTCAGCAGACCAATTTATAACGACCCTACCCCTTTCCCGTGGCAGCAGTACTCCTTCTGTTGGGTACATTGAAAATTGTTTACCAGATTTGGAGAAGCCTCACATAACTCAATGGTATATGTCAGTTTGTATTTGATGGCATTTTTAGTTTACTTGTGCTGGATAAATATTGCAGAAAATATTCTAAGTACACAAGTGTCGAGACACTTATAATGTGTCGACGCCTTTGAAAGAGCAGCGTCGAGACTAGACGCAAGGTTGTGTAGACACACTGGACTTGTGTCGACACACAGAATTTGAGTCAACAACAGTTGTGTCGACACTCAGGACTAGTGTCGACACACTTTGACTAGAAGTGCTGACATTTTCAGAAGAAGCTGTGTCGACACACAGGAATTGTGTCGACATATTCTACAAATGCTGCGTCGAGAGTGAATAAAGAGCTGTGTCAACAGATTCTAAAGATGTCGACAACATCAAAGAAGCTGTGTCGACACCAAGGAATTTTGTCGACACACATTATATTTTTGTCGACAAATTCTATATTTGTGTCTCGAAACATTTAGCTGAGTCAAATAACTCTAAGTGCCAGATCTCAAGACTGAAGACTTGACTTCTATCAAAATCGTCAAAGCTGTCAGATATGTCAGAACTGTCAGATGTCAGTTAACTATCGAATCAGCCGGTTGCCTCTGACGAGATATATAAAAGGAGTTGATCTATCAATTAATATATATGAGAAAAGAAGGAGGGAAAATAAGAAGAAGGAGAATCACTCCAAGAAGTATTCACAAAATTCTATACAACACGAAGATTCTTATTCAAGATTAGAAAAGTAGACAACATCTCTTCAGATTTGTCATTGTTTGCAAATTAAATTCTACAAGGAAGAAGAAGCTGGATCTACACCAACTTCTCAAGAAGATTCAACCTATGCTCTCTCTTTCAAGAAGCTTTGAATAAACTAAGTCAGGTTGAATCAGATTCATTACATCAAAGGTCAGGAGAAAGCAGATCCATCAAGATCTTATTAAGATTCCCTCATCTCTCTCTCTATCTGGTTGAAGGAAGAAACATACACTTTAATCAATTTTCTATAAGATCTATTTTTAGATCTGAGAGTAAGAGATTTCAATCTCTAAGTTATAAGCCTGTAATTATAAAGGCTGAGGTAACGCTGTTCGTCTGAGGTAGGAGATTAAGTTCTCTGAGTTGTAGGATTGGTGATAAGGGTTGAGGTAGGTCTTGATAGCTTGAGTGGTAGGAGTGTGGATTCACTCTGAGATAGGGTTATTGGAAAGAGCCTGAGTTGTAGGACTTGTTGAAGTCTGAGCTGTAGGAACCAGTTTGGGTTCTGAGTTGTAATATCTGAGGATCTGAGAATGTGGAAGGAAGTTTGGCTGAATCTTGTGTACTCCTAGATAGGCAAATGGGGAAAGTAGATGTACCCATCATTTGGGGAACCACTATAAATCTGTGTGTATACTATGATTGTATTATTGTGTGTTGTGGTAGCTGTAGAATTTACAGATGTGTAGTGATTTGTTTATTAACTGCCTAAGTAAATTGGAATTGAACCTATTTACCCCCCCCCCACCCACGCTAGGTGTTTAGACATTCTTGAAACCAATTCCTTCAAGTGGTATCAGAGGGAGGTAACTCAAAATTAGACTTAACAGTTTGAGTATATCTCCAAGGAAGTAATAAGATAGCCAAGATGGGTTCAGGTGAAAATCACAAAGAACTTGGATCCATGAAACTTCCCATTTGTAGAAAAGAAACATTTGGGATATGGAATGAGACGGTCAGATTATTCATGGAAGCATCTGATCCTAGAATCTACATCACAGTTCTAGAAGGTCCTTTCATCCCAATGAAGACATCGGTTCTTGATGCAAATCTATAGACTCCCAAGAGTTATTCTAAGATGACAAAAGATGAGATCATCTTAGCAACTTTTGACAAGAGGGCACATAACATAAATGTCAGTGCCATAGATGATGCTACCTTTCAGAATTTGGTCCATTGCAAAACCTCAAAAGAAATGTGGGACACATTGATTGTCTACATGGAGGGGACAAAAGAAGTAAGAGAGGATAGGAAGTCCATGCTCAATCATGAGTATGAAAGCTTATGACAAGCCAAGATAGATAACATAGTTATGTGCTATGAAAAGTTCTTCAGAATTATCAATGAGCTGATGCCCTATGGAAGAGTCTTCATCACTTATGAACTGAATGACAAGTTTCTCAGATCATTAACCAAGGACTGGGATACTAAGTTCTATGCCATCAGAGAAGTGGCAAAACTTGCAGATACTCCTCCACCAACCTTGTTTTGAAAAATTTTGTCTTATGAAATGCAGCTAACTGGCAGAAAGGAAGAGGAGAAAAGCAGCAGGTCTTTTGCAAAAGATAAGTCTGTGGCTTTCAAAGTTGAAGCTACAAGGAAGGTCAGGAGAAAGACTCCTTCTCCTCCTCGAAAAGTTGTTGATATTGATTCAAAAAGTTCAGACACAAGCACATCAGATTGACATAACTCTGATGAGGATTTTTCTTCCTATTCAAGGCAATTCCAGAGGTTCCTGAAGAAAAAGAACTGGAGAAGCAGGACATCTTCTTCTTATTATTTCAAGGATGACTACTACAAGGAAAAGAAGAGAACAACTAAAGAGGAAAGGTATTGTTCTAAACATGGTAAACAAATTCTACTAAAATTGTTTGTTATTATTACAACAAGACAGAACATCTTATAACAGACTGTCCTATCAAAAGAAAGGAGTCTGGTGAGAAAAAGAAACACCCACATAAAGGCAAGAAGGAGAAATCTTTTGTGGCCAAGAAGGAGAAAAGCTGGACTAACTCTTCTTCATCAGAGTCAGAAAATGAAGAGGATGCTGAGGCCTACATTGGGCTATTCTCAACTGAGGAAGATTCTATAGAAACAGAATTCTTGCAGTTGCTGGATGATATATGTAAGACCCCTCCCCTTACCAAGGAGACACCCGGTCTTTTGCCCAAAACCGTCGCCTTACGGTGATACTAACTCACGGGTTAGTTGACACCGCAAGACGTCGATTCTGTCGGCTAGTACGATCTTATAACCTATTCGGCCAATCAAGAAATAGAAGTATAAAAGCAGTGTATATAACAGCTAGTCCACAAGTCACAACACTATCATTTATAATAAAAATGAAAGTACAAACAAGTCCAAATTGAGTACAACAAAAAGAGAAAAGGGCGTATGCCCTGTACATGATACCAAATCTCTATCTCTCTCAAAATGAAAACTAGCGGAAGCTAATCTATCATCGGTAAAGACGTCCCACCCGACGACGGGCTGTAGTAGTAGTAGTAAGTGGTGGTGGTGTTAGCTCCTCATGTCCTGCCACCTCATCCTGCTGGTCATGCTAGTACTCCATATCCTCGAGCTCCTAAAATGATTTGGTCACAGTTGACCGTTAATCATAAAGACTAAGTCATTTCCTCTACACCACGCCCCCGCAACTCCTAGGCACCAAGCGGGAGGATGAAGCGGAGGACAATAAGGGGTATAAAAAGAAGCAGGTGACAGTGGAGCTATACTACCAAGTATATATAGTATCAATCTATTTCTACTCTAGTAGTTCTATATATATAACATATGTAAAGTATGAAGAACTGTACAGAAAGTAAGTAAGGTGTTGTAAGTAAACAAGTAAAGAACGATAAGTAGAATATGCTACTACTAAGCTACCATCATAGAAGTACCTTAACTTATATGAATGCCCATTCAAACTTATAAGTTAAGGTTTCCAAATATAACTTATCATATAAAAGAGCCCATACTAATTTATATGATAAGGATCTATGGTGTGTATGCTCTAGTTATGAATGTATGTTATGCATGCTTTTTATGATTCATACAAGTGCAACTCACACACACGACTCTGTGATCACAAACCTTTATTTCCCACTTTTTGGAGCTAGCATCACTATTTGGTACCACCGTTGTGGCTACGGCAGCAGTGGAACGGTCGCTTTCGCTTCCTAGGAGGGTATACACACTACCAAGCCCAGACCCTTCATACGCCTCTCTATATGTCCTAGGTGCACTCTAGAGTCTCTATGTACTAATGCTTGCCAAATGCCAAACTTTCTTCGCCGGGTGTGCATTTTCGTGGATTGTCCTTCAGACCGCAGTATAAACAACTTACTGTCCCCTCAAACCTCATACCTCACCAGAGTCACGGTACTGCCATCGATGTGAATATTGCCCCAGTACCGCATGACCTGCCACTAGTTTTTTTTCTATGCACAAGCAAGATATCTCAACCCGAGCCTCTATTTTGCAGGACCAAACCCATCCTGATGTCAAACTCTCGAGCATCCAGCTCATAGGGCTAATGGTCCTGAAAACCCTCAAACCCTTCACGGGTGAGATTGTAAAAACATTCTTTAAGCCAATTAGACTACTCTTATCTAGTATTTGTTATACTTAGCAATTTAGGGTTAATCCTAGGACTGCCCAGGGCATGCCCGGTGAAGGGATCTCGGGGGCACTAGGAACTACAATGGGCTGAAGCCCAAAGTTCCCTTTCGTAAGGATATTTACTTTTATTAATGTCTACCCATGATCCACACCAAACTCTCGTTGTTACTCTGGGACAAACCTAATTACTTAGGATGTTATTGGGAGAGCGGCAATCTTCCGCCGTTCTCCGTTTTAGTTATTATCCTCGGGATTTTGCACTCTACCACTCGTTTTCAAGAAGTGACTTATTGGACACCAACACGGGTTTATCTTCCCAACATAGACTCAATCTCAACAGACAACCTTATCCCCTGTGGGTCCTAGTGTTATATGTTATTTTTACTAAGCGCACCCATGACCTAATGTTGACCCGTATGACGTGTCTTCCAAACTCTCGGGCAAACTACCCCTGATTATTTATCATGGTTTGCTATGATGTATGATGCTGACCATCCTAGGCTTCACTCTTTTTCTAAGGGATTAAGGGCCTAAATTAATTCTTTTAATTGAGTGACTCGGGGTCACCTTGCACAAGATGTGATATCTATAATGGTTTATCCTACCTAAGAAATTTGTTAGATGTTCCATGAGGTTAAATTTTACTTCCTACCAAGTTTCATAATTTTACCCTATAAAATTCCATTTAATATCCATTTAATATTAAAATCATAAATTGACAATTTTCTAAATAAAGTACAATATTTATACAATCAGAAATTCTAGGAAAATTACTGAGGATCCATATTGATATAATAAAGCTAAATAGAGAATTTCAAAATCCTAAACTGTGATTTGACCTAACTTATATCCAAATGAACAATATTACCAAAATGCCATTATTAGTTTTTTCAGCATATAGAGACATCCAAAAATTATAAAATAATTTAACAGGATTTTAATTACATAAATAAGCTACTATAAATTTTTCCATAATATTTAAACAATAATTTCCCTTATTTTTAATTAATTTCCATAATGGGCAAAATGGTAAATTCTACTAAAACTCAAAGTTAACATCACCTAACAGTCCCCTAAATTCCACAGGTGATCTATGTTCTAATAAAGCTTGTGACAAAAATTTCAGAATTTAATAAATTTATATGCCCTAGATTAAAATTTATTTCCTATCTAGGCATATTTTCCAAAAATTCCAATTAATGGGATTTTTGATTCCAAAAATCCCAACCTTTCCATGAGAGGTATATTCCATCCCTATAAGTCACTGTCCAAAGTTTCATGGACATTCAATGGTCTAAATGAGCTAAATCCCCATTTTCCTATTTTTACTATAGGCACCCCAAATTTGAATATACATATATCATGCATGTTGGAATTCCCAAACATGCAGACATACAAAATGACCTGAAATTTCTACCATGGTTAAATATTGACCTAATGGACATGCCACCAAAATTTGGGGGCATTTGGAGTCATATCTCTCCAAAAATATACCTAATATAATTATTAGTATTTCACCAAATACTATAGCAAAAGTCTGACCAAAAATTCCCATTTTTGGTCAGAGCCTATTTTAACCCTATTGGGTCTTGTTTCCACAATGACCTTAATTTGAAGAAGTACTCCTAAGACTAAGTTGAATGCAGTTGTATTTGATGCCTTGTTTAAGTTGTGTTTACAGGACTATATTGCCAAGTGTAGACCAATGTCAGTCTATTATGGGTAACCTAACACAGGACCATACAATGTAATCCCTCATTGTGTGATCCATGGTGTTGACCCATATGTAGCCTCTCTATTGGGATGCACTTCATTTCACAAGCACATGGACAAATGGAACCTTGAAGTGTTGCTGATCTTAAGTAGGAGAAATGAGTTCTCAAGGAAGAAATTTTTCTAAGTCTACATACTCGAGTAGATAGCTTCATATACTCGAGTAAGTAACTTAGTACTCGAGTAATCCAAAGGACATACTCGAGTCTTCATATTCTTCCTTATACTCGAAAATATTAGTACATACTCGAGTAGGCACTATGATACTCTAGTAGCTCTTGTATATACTCGAGTAGTCCAGCCAAGTACTCGAGTATATCATTTACACGAGTATGTTAGTTTGCAGACTCGAGTAGTCCAAAGTCAAGTACTCGAGAAGATCTGGAAATACTCGAGTAGTTAAGTTTCTGTACTCGAGTAGCTCATGTATATACTCGAGTAGTCCAGCCCAGTACTCGAGTATATCCTTTCTTCCAGCTCAGAATTATTTTCTAACTACTGGACTCGAGTATGTCCTCATGTACTCGAGTAGTTACTTCTCTTACTCGAGTAGCTATTCTGTCACTCGTGTATATCTGTGTTTCTAGAATATTTTCTAAGTCCATAGTTTACGAGATTTTCAAATACTCTGATTTTACTGGTCCACGTGTACGTGATTTAGAATGGATTTGACCGTTGCTAAGACCTTATAAATAGGTCTTGCCAAACGTCAAACCCTAAGAAGTTTTCTGAATCTGATATATCGTCCATATCGGGAAGCCGACAAGACCTCGCCGACAAAACTCTGTTCATCTTCTTCGTCGCCGGTCTTCTCCGATCCAAAGATTCAGACAATAAGTTTCAGAAGATCAAGCGACTCTCAATCGATAGATCCAGTACTTGATCTTGTTGATTCTAGTTTTTCAGATCCAAGAGATTTCGCCTCGTCTTCCTCGACTAATTTTCTGCCGAGCCCTAAAATCTGGAGGAGGAAGAAAAGGTTGAAGATCCAGATCTGAATATTTCTTGTTGTACTTTTGTATACACCTTTTATTCTTGTAGGAGTCTTGACTCCGAGTTCTGTAGGAGTTTTTCTCCGAGTTTGTAGGAAGGTTTTCTTTCGAGTGTAGATCCGTTTTGGGATCGAGTTTGTAGGAAGGTTTTCTTCCGAGTGTAGATCCGTTTGGATTGAGATTTATAGGAACGTTATTCCGAGTTGTAGGATCGTTTTGATCCGAGATAGTCGGGTAGCCAAGTCTAGTGATTTACTAGATTGGTGAGGTGAGAGTGGATGTACCCAAGGTTGGGGAACCACTATAATTCATGTGTTCTCTGTGGCTTGCTTGGTTACTTTCTGCGCATCGATCTTACAATTTTTTATTCCGCAAAATTACGCAGACCTCACCTATTCACCCCCCTCTAGGTGATTTAGGTTGACAACTTAGTTTTCTCAATTGGTATCAGAGGGAGGTTGATCGTTAAAAGGTTAACACCTTGATCTAATCCTCACCAAGTTGTCTCCAGAGAAGTATCAAGCATCAGTAAGACCAAGGATTTTTCTAAGCTCCCAGTGTGCAATAAGTCAAACTTTCCCATGTGGAAAGAGAGAATAAAGCTTTTCATGGAAGCTGTTGACCCCCGCATATTCATGATAGTGGAGGAAGGTCCTTATATCCCTATGATTGCCTCCACTAGTGATCCTACAAAGGAGGTGCCAAAGAAGTTAATGGGTTTGGATAAGGACGAGATTGCACTTGTCTCTCTGGAAAAGAAAGCTAAAAATATTATAGCAAATGCAGTCGATGACTCGATGCTGCAAAATCTGATTCATTGCCAGTCTGCCAAGGAGATATGGAAATCCCTGGTGACTCTGATGGAAGGCACTGAAGAAGTTAGGGTTGATCGGAGATCCCTTCTAAATCAGAAGTATGAAGCCTTCAGGCAAGGTCACAAGGAAGCCATAGCTGACACCTTTGAGAACTTTTTCAAAATAGTCAACGCCTAAGAGTTTATGGCCGAGTCTTCACCAACGGGAAACTAAATGACAAATTCTTAAGATCCTTGACCAAGGAATGAGATAATAAGGTTTGCGCCATTCGGGAGTTCAGAAGGTTAGCCGAGACGGACCCGCAGAATCTGTTCGGAAAGCTTTTGTCTTACGAGCTTCAAATCAACTCAAGAAAAGTTGAAGAAGAGATGAGCAGGTCTGTATCCAATGATAAGCCGGTTGCACTAAGAGCAGACAGCTCAAGAAAGGCCAAATCTACTTCTCCTGCTTCCACTCAAGGAGACTATGAAGAAGAAGACTCCGAGCCAAGCACCTCAGGCTCAGAGTTATCCGTTAAAGAGTTTCATCTTCTCTCCCGACAATTCAAGAAGTTTCTTAGCAATAAGAAACAAATGAGAGAAAATGATTCCTCGACCAGAAGATCACGTCTTGATGGTGATCGTCACATCAGCCATGACAGGTATAAATCTAAACCGAACAAACATGTTTCATCTAACGTTGTTTGCTATTATTGTAGTAAGCCAGGGCATATAAGCACTGAGTGCCCTCTGAAGAAGAAAGAAGGAAGAGGCATAGAAAAGAAGTCCCGTCAAGGGAAAAGGAAGAAAGAAAGAAGCTTCATTGCCAAAAAGTCAAAAACCCTCAGTGACTCTGACTCATCTGAGTCAAGTGAGGATGAAGAAGCTTACATCGGGCTTATGGGTCTTTCAGACCAAGAGGATAAAGACAACGGTAACTCCTCATATACCTGGAAGGTAAATTCTCACACACCTCTCTCTGCCTCAGATGTTGACTCAAATGGTCATGATGGCTATTCTTCTGGGGAGGATGATTCTGAATTGGTAAATCAGTATCAAGTCTTATTGACTGCATTTGACAAATGCCGGAAGGTAGTCAAATCGCAATCAAAAGAGATTTCATCCCTCAAAGAGGTGGAATCAAATCTGAGTGAGGAGATTGACCAATTGACCCCTCTCAGAGATGAAGTTCAATCTTTGAAGGAGTAAATTAAAGACTTCACTGAATTAGTAAATCGTAAGGAATCCCTCCTGGATGAACTGGAAGCAAAGCTATTCATCGAAAGAAAGCTGGTTGAAACTCTCACCATGTCTACAACTTTGCTTCCAATCACTAATGGAGAAGCCTCCTTCGTGAAAAATAGCAGTTTAGGACATAAATCTGCCAAAGGTAAAGGCAAGGCTTTCCCAAGCCAAACTGTTGCCTTACTAAAGTATGATCCTTACACTCATGGGCCAAATGAGAAGGAAACACAAAAAGCTAAAACTTGTGTAGCTAAGGCCAAGGAGACAAGGAAGCCATGTACTTGTTGTAATAACGAGGCTTCCTCCTTCGAGTCAATTTCTCTTGCTAGACCCCCCGTCCATAAGGCAAAGCAAGAGACCAAGAGAAGGTACAACAGGTTTAACTGTTGGTGTTGCGGCAAGATTGGTCACTTCGCCATAGATTGCTGGTTTAATCCCAGATATTGTTTAACTCATCAAGTTAATAATGCGAGAAAGATCACTCACAATGTTAACTCTTGTAGGGGGAGAATACTAACAAGAGACCTAGGACCCAATCTTGTTTGAGCTCCTAAGGGATTCTAATCTTGTTGATGCAGGTATGTCCATGGGCCAACAAAATTCTTATCTGGCAATTGGACAAGAAGAAGTTCAAGGAAAATTCTTGGAACTAGAAGATTTAGGTTCCACTGATGGAAAGCTTGATGGTTCAGCAGCTAAAGAAGAATTTCCTTATGCATTGGTTAAGGGGGAGTTTCTAACTGATCACCCTATCCAAAAGAACCTCAGAGGTGTTTGAGCTTTCAGTAAGGATGGAGACATGATTGACGTCCCCTGCCATGTCCCCTATTTAAAGAGGTCAGAAAGGGGGAGAGCAAAAGGAAATGGAATATAGAGATGGAATATAGAGATGAAAAGGGAAGAGAAAATCTGCAAATCCAAATGAAGATTTCAGGAAGGGGGATAAATGTAAAGCAATTCTAGTTAAGAAATGTAAGTCAATGCATCCTCTTTCACGTCAATATTGTTTTAA
Organism: Platanthera zijinensis; assembly: GCA_039513925.1. Classification (NCBI taxonomy): domain Eukaryota; kingdom Viridiplantae; phylum Streptophyta; class Magnoliopsida; order Asparagales; family Orchidaceae; genus Platanthera; species Platanthera zijinensis. The sequence goes on from CM077092.1 coordinate 129,028,831, forward strand.
TATCTCTAGCAATTCAACTTAGTAGATGGAGTTCTGACATCTTCAAATTGGGGGAGATTGTTGGGTCTTGTTTCCACAATGACCTTAATTTGAAGAAGTCCTCCTAAGACTAAGGTGAATTGTAGTTGTATTTGATGTCTTGTTTAAGTTGTGTTTATAGGACTATATTGCCAAGTGTAGACCAATGTCAGTCTACAATGGGTCACCTAACACAGGACCATACAATGTAATCCCTCATTGTGTGATCCATGGTGTTGACCCATGTGTAGCCTCTCTATTGGGATGCACTTCATTTCACAAGCACATGGACAAATGGAACCTTAAAGTTTTGCTGATCTTTAGTAGGAGAAATGAGTTCTCAAGGAAGAAATTTTTCTAAGTCTACATACTCGAGTAGATAGCTTCATATACTCGAGTAAGTAACTTAGTACTCGAGTAATCCAAAGGACATACTCGAGTCTTCATATTCTTCCTTATACTCGAGAAGGTTAGTACATACTCGAGTAGGCACTCTGATACTCGAGTAGCTCAGGTATATACTCGAGTAGTCCAGCAAAGTACTCGAGTATATCCTTTACACGAGTATGTTAGTTTGTAGACTCGAGTAGACCAAAGTCAAGTACTCGAGTAGATATGGAAATACTCGAGTAGTTAAGTTTCTGTACTCGAGTAGCTCATGTATATACTCGAGTAGTCCAGCCCAGTACTCGAGTATATCCTTTCTTCCAGCTCAGAATTATTTTCTAACTACTGGACTCGAGTATGTCATCATGTACTCGAGTAGTTACTTCTCTTACTCGAGTAGCTATTCTATCACTAGTGTATATCTGTGTTTCCAGAATATTTTCTAAGTCCATAGTTTACGAGATTTTCAAATACTCTGATTTGACTGGTCCACGTGTACGTGATTAAGAATGGATTTGACCATTGCTAAGACCTTATAAATAGGTCTTGTCAAACGTCAAACCCTAAGAAGTTTTCTGAATCTGATATATCGTCCATATCGGGAAGCCGACAAGATCTCGCCGACAAAACTCTGTTCATCTTCTTCGTCGCCGGTCTTCTCCAATCCAGAGATTCAGACAAGAAGTTTCAGAATATCAAGCGACTCTCAATCGATAGATCCAATACTTGATCTTGCTGATTCTAGTTTTTCAGATCCAAGAGATTTCGCCTCGTCTTCCTCGACTAATTTTCTGCCGAGCCCTAAAATATGGAGGAGGAAGAAAAGGTTGAAGATCCAGATCTGAATATTTCTTGTTGTACTTCTGTATACACCTTTTATTCTTGTAGGAGTCTTGACTCCGAGTTCTGTAGGAGTTTTTCTCCGAGTTTGTAGGAAGGTTTTCTTCCGAGTGTAGATCCGTTTTAGGATCGAGTTTGTAGGAAGGTTTTCTTCTGAGTGTAGATCCGTTTGGATCGAGATTTGTAGGAACGTTGTTCCGAGTTGTAGGATCATTTTGATCCGAGATAGTAGGGTAGCCAAGTCTAGTGATTTACTAGATTGGTGAGGTGAGAGTGGATGTACCCAAGGTTGGGGAACAACTATAAATCCTGTGTTCTCTGTGGCTTGCTTGGTTACTTTCTGCGCATTTGATCTTACAATTTTTTATTCCGCAAAATTATGCAGACCTCACCTATTCACCCACCTCTAGGTAATTTAGGTTGACAACTTAGTTCTCTCAAATCCGTAACACAAGCCTGACCAAAATTATAAGTCATGAGGAATTATGGTTTGGCTTGGGAATTTATTTTAAGATCTGCCCTAGCCCAGGACCAGTCTTAGTAGAATGGTCCTACAAGGAGTTCTAATATACCAAATCATGACTTTAGGGTGTCATTTCGAAGGTAAGACATAAGCCTTTATTTTTTATATTGATAGCTACCTATGAATATGCTTCTGATAGGCCTAAATTTAACATGTAATATCACTAAAAAAGTGTGACAGATTACACTATTCATAAATAATTATATTGATTAATTTATATGGGATGAAACCGACGACATCGGTTCATCGTCCCCATTAGCCAATGACCGGGATTAAATCTTCCTGAGCCTATTTGTCTTGCTTATTCCGGGCAACATAGCCACCGCCACCGCCGGCTATTATCGCCACCACCTCATCTAAGGTGGTGGCTAGCGTTTCCCAACGGTGAGGCTGTCGGAGGCAACTCCTCCAGAGATCCCGAGCAAGAAGAAAAGCTCGGCTTTTTAGCTTACAAATCACATAGTATCGAGCTCAATTAAGCCCTATGTCTCACCTAGTAGATCTAGAAAGCTAGCATGGGGTGAGGTGATGCAAAACGAACCTGCAGCCAGGCTTGGTAGTCAGTGTGGTGGCGGTGAGCCTTGGCCGAAGCTTGCTCCGGCGATCTATCCTGATTCTCCATTTCTCCAGTAAAAGCCTTGCTCCATCTGTTGAAATCCACTCGTTTCAACCTCCTGAAGCTAATGGTGGGCTTAGATTGGTTGAGAGTGGCTGTAAGAGGAGTTTTGATTAAGGGGTGGACGGCCATGAACTTTGTAAGCTTCGTTTGGCTGTCATGTGTCCACCAGCCCCTCAATCCTGCTGAAAAGAGCCTTGGAAGCTCAGCCAAAAGCTTGGGCAGAGGGAAGGAGGGCCACATGTCCTCCATCCCCTCTTTCCCTATATTCTCTCCTCTCTCCTCATTTTCTCCAAAATTCCTAAGATACCCCCCATGCATGTATTTCTCTCCTATTTCAGAGGGTTAGGGCTGTCATTGACCTCTTGGGCTGGTCATGGGCCTTGAGCCATGGGCTTAGTCCATTAGGAATGGGCTTGGCTCATATCACTTCCTCTCTTTAAGCTTTTAGTTGACTTGTTGACTTTTAAGGTTGACTTGGTCAACATGATGAGTGGGCTTGCCCCACTTGATGGTCATGGACCCAATGGTACCACCCAACTTGGGTTGGGTCATGGTGGTGCCCCACTTAGACTAATTGAGCCTTTAGGTGTGGGTTTGACTAATTTGGGTTAGGGTTGACTTGGGTCTACTTGGGTCAATATGTGACCCAATGACATGGCCTATGGTTCACTTAGATTGTTATTAGGGTTAGGATATAGTGGTGGGGCCAATGTGTTGCTAAGATCCCAATTTGGGCTAGTTTGACTTGAGTTTACTTGGGCCCTATAGTGGGCCCCATGTGACTATACCCTAACTCCATGGTTCAAATCTAGCCTAAACCATGCCCCCACCACATGTCCTAACCCAATCTAAGTAAAGGGGTCTAATAGGAAATGGGATGTTACAAATATCAATAAAGCAGAAGATAACCAATGCATAGGGCTGATGGCCATATCTGAGGATGGACACAGCCAAGAGAAGTCTGGTCATTGTAAGGTATAGTCTTTACCTTCAGTCTCAGATTATGTTACTAGCCCAGAGTCAGAAGCAGTTTCATCAAGAGATGAAGGTGGCTCTGAATCTGAAGGAGACATTAATCAACTGATTGATGATTATGGAGTGCTCCTGCAAGCCTTTAAGGAATGCAGGATCCTAGCCAAACAGCTAGAAAAGGAGAATGCCACTCTGAAGTTGGCTGCTTCAGACTCAACAAAAGTGTTGTATCTGAAGTTAAAAGAGATTAGTAAATTTAAGAACATAACTATTATTCAGATGGATACAATTACTTTCAAGAATAACCATATTAGGAATCTTGAAAGTAGACTCCAAAAGGAGAGGGAGCTAGTGGCCAAGTTCTCAAAACCTAGTTTTGTGTTACCATTGATAGAGTCCTTCTCTTCACAAAAGGGTAAGAAGGGATTAGGTTTCAAAGGAAGAACAAGAGCTGCCAATTCCAACAGGAAAGGCAAAGCTCCAGTTCAGCCACTTGCTTCCAAGCCTCCAATTTCTTTTAAAAAGGTGATTCAACCTTCTAACAAGTATGACCATGATAGTATTTATGGTCACTGTGAGCAAGGCAGTAGAAATGACAAGGGTGCTAGCGCCTATTGGGCTGTCCATGAGAAAACCCAAATGGCCCATAACGGACTATTTGTGTTTTGTGTACCAACCCCAACACTCAAAGACAAGATAACAGCTGACTCACAAAATTTGCCAGTTTATTATCAAGTAAAGGGAATGTCTGTTAGCAAAGCAGACTTAGGAATATCTGAAGCTATCAGGAGTATGCATTCTTAAAAGAAGGAAGCTTCAGATAGGGTTCAAGATATCCCAAGTACTTCTGCTACTAGACAAGTCCCTAAGCAAGCCTTGGCTGAAAGAATTAAGAAAAGAGCTGATGTACCAGCTGGTTTAAGAGCTGCAAACAACATTGCTATTAAGTCCGTTCTTAAAAGAAGGTACAATGTGCATGAGTGCTAGTATTGTGGCAAAGTGGGACACTATGCCATTGATTGCTGGTACAATGAGCGTGTCTAGATAAGTAATGGTGGCTTACCTGTTAGAAGAACAGTAGGTAGGCATGTTCACTTAAAGTCTAACTTCCACCTAGGACCTAATAAAATTTGGGGTCCTAAGGTTAGATAATATATTTGTTGCAGGTAAGTCCAAGTGGCCATATCCCTACATGGTACTTGTATAGTGGATGTTCCATGCACATGTCTGGAACAAGGATCATGCTAAAGGAATACACTTCTATTGAGAATGGTCCCAAAGTTATCTTTGGGGGCTCAAAAAAAGGGGTAACTAAAGGTTTAGGTAAAATAATAAATAGCATAGTAACTATAACACAAGTAGCTTATGTAAAAAGTTTGAAACATAACTTTATAAGCATAAGTCAACTACGTGATCTTGGCTATTACATTTCTTTTCTCAAGGATGAGTGTCAAATTAGAAGGTTAAGTGACCAAGGGGTTATCTTGACAGGCACTAGGAGAGGAAATGTTTACTGTCTAGACTTTGAGTATGAGAGTGAGGACTTTTTTATTTGCCTTGTTGCATATGAGAAAGTTTCTCTTTGTGTTAAACGGCACAAGAGGCTAGCTCACCTGAACTACAAGACCATAGGCAAACTATTTAGTGAAGAGTTGGTGAGGAATGGTCCTGAGATTAATTGAATTAAGGAGGGAATCTGCTCAGCTTGTCAAAAGGGCAAGCAAACCAGGTCTTCCTTCCAAAGTCTTGATACCAAAGACTCAGTGAGGTATTTATACCTCCTGCATATAGATCTATTTGGTCCTATGCCAGCTCATAGTCTAGGTAGGAAAGTCTATACCCTTGTGGTAGTTGATGACTTTTCAAGGTTTTCTTGGGTATTCTTCCTGAGGAGAAAATATGAAACCCCAGATATCTTCCAGACTTTTGTCAAGAAAATTCAGAATGAACTTAATAGTTCTATGGTCAAGATCAGAAGTGATCATGGGACTGAGTTTCAATCTGACTGCATGAAAAAATTCTGTGAAGGTCTTGGGATTCATTAGGAATTCTCCTCACCTAGAACTCCACAGCAAAATGGAATTGCTGAAAGGAAGAACAGAACTCTAATTGAGGCAGGTAGGACCTTGTTAAATGACACTTCTCTCCCAGAATATTTCTGGGCTGAGGCAGTAAATACTGCTTGTCATGTTCTCAATAGAGCTTCCATCACCAAAAGCCACAAAAAGACTCCTTATGAGATTCTGAAAGGCAGAAAACCAAATTTATCCTATTTTAGAATTTTTGATAGCAAGTGTTATTTACTTAACAATGGTAAATCTCATTTGACTTGGTTGGATGCCAAGTCCCAAGAAGGGATATTTGTTGGGTACTACAATAATAGTAGAGCATATAGGATCTATAAGTTGACTACACAAGTTGTAGAAGAATCTGTCCATGTTGTCTTTGATGAGTCTAAGTTAATTAACTGTGAGCTACCAAGCACTTCTTCTACTCCTGCAGGTATAAAAGATAAGATGGACAATCTTACCATTAGGGAAGATAAACAAGCAGGCCAAGAGATTGAAGATGATGGATGCTGTCAAGGGGGAGCTCAAAACTTACAAGCTGAGAATGAAGAACAACTAGCTGAAGACTTTGAGGATCAGCAAGCTGAAGGAAATGAAGAACAATAAGCTGAAGAAAGATTTCCTCTAGCTATGAGACATTTAAGAGACCATCCAGCTCACCAAATCATTGGTGATGCAAGTCATGGTGTAATGACAAGAAGCAAGAGCTTGAACTCAGCACTATGTTCAAGCTTCCAGTCTCAAATGGAACCAAAGAAGTTTGAAGAGGTTATCCAAGACTCATACTGGATTGGTGCTATGCAAGAAGAGCTGAACCAATTCAAGAGATGCAAAGTCTGGAAACTAGTTCCCAGACCTAAAGGAAATAATGTCATAGGGACTAAGTGGATCTACTGGAATAAGATAGATGAAAATGACATTATTGTCAAGAACAAGGCCAGATTGGAGGCAAAAGGCTTTAGGCAAGAAGAAGGAATAGACTTAGACCAGACCTCTTCCCCAGTAGCAAGGCTGGAAGAAAAAAGACTATTCCTTGCCGATACAGCTTATAATGAATTCAAGGTCTTCCATATGGATGTCAAGTCAGCATTCCTGAATGGAGATATAAAAGAGGAAGTATATGTTGATCAGCCATCAGGTTTTGTAGATCCTCACTTTCCTGATCATGTTTATAGACTAAAGAAAGCTTTATGTGGGTTGAAACAAGTCCCTAGAGCATGGTATGAGACATTGTCTACTTTCATCATTGAGAACAAATTCTCAAGGGGGAAAATAGACAAGACCCTATTCCAGAGGGAATAAAAGGGCAATATCATCCTAGTCAAGATATATATTGATGATATAATCTTTGGATCTAATGAGAATAACCTTTGTAGAAAGTTTGCCAAACTTATGCAAGAGAAGTTTGAGATGAGCAGCATTAGTGAGCTAAAGTTCTTCTTGGGGCTCAAAGTAAGACAGACTGATAATGACCTGTCCATATATAAGTCTAAGTTCACCAGGGAGTTGATTAAAAAATATGGCATAGAGACTGCCTCTACCATGAAAACTCCAATGGGTTCAAGTATTCCTATAAGCAAAGATGAGGCAGGGAAACCTATTGATGAGTCTTTTTATAGAGGGATAATTGGCTCCTTACTATACTTGACTGCAAGTAGGCCTGACATCATGTATGCTACATGTGTATGTGCTAGATACCTGGCATGCCCTAAAGAGTCTCATTTTTCTGCTGCAAAGAGAATTCTAGATATCTTAAGGACATACTAGATCTTGGTCTATGGTACCCTAGGAATAGAGATTTTTTGCTACCATGCTTTTAAAATGCAAACTTTGCAGGCTGCAAGGAGGACAGGAAAAGTACCACAGGTACATGCCAATTCCTAGGTGGAAGATTGGTGTCATGGAGCATCAAAAAGCAGACAAGTGTTGTTATATCCACAGCAGAGTCAGAATATATTGCAGTTGGGAGTTGTTATGCTGAGTTGTTATAGATAAAATATCAACTTGAAGATTATGACATCAAGATAAGTAAAATTCCATTATATTGAGATTCTACTTGTGTTATATCAAATTGCTAGAAACCCAGTTTCACATAGTAGAACAAAGCACATTGAAATTAGGTACCATTTTATTAGAGAATATGTTGAGAAAGTGGACATAAGTTTAAAGTTTGTTTCTACTGATAAACAAGTAGCTGACATATTCACTAAACCTCTAGATGAAAGTAAATTCAATTATTTTAAAATTGAATTAGGCGTGTTGAACCTTGAATAAGATGATAGGTTAAGAAAAGTTCTACACAACATATGACTTAGTAAAATATGTGTCGACACATTATAAATGTCGTGACATATTATTACTGTCTCGACACAAATATATAATTTGTGTCGAGTCCTTAGTAGTCTGTGTCGACACATAGAAGTTAATGTCGACACATAGAAGTTAATGTCGACACATAGAGTTGTCAAGACTCTAAATCCTATGTCGAGACCTTAGTAGTCTGTGTCGACACACAGAAGTTGGTGTCGACACATAGAGTTGTCGAGACTCTAAACCCTTTGTCGAGACTTTAGCAGTAAGTGTCAACACAAACAAACTTGTGTCAACATACGAAACTCTAATTTCAGCGCGCCTTTTGACCTACCCTATTTAGAAAAGTATAAATAGCCGGAAATGAGACCTTATCGACTACGCTCTCAAGAATCTCGAGACTAAACAATAAGTGTCAACAAGAAATTTTTCTTCTCTCTCTTCAACTTCCACTTCTTCTCTCTCCAATGGAGCCCAAGAGTGACAACAATATTAACGAAGGTTATGAGCTTGTCCGAGATGCGTTCAACAATGCTGAATAGAAAATCAAGGCTGTTGTGGACCTAATCCAAGCCGCTGGACTGGATTATCTGGTTTCTGAACGGACAAGGATCTAGAAGAAGGAAGTTCTAGAATTTTATTCCAACGCTTCATTAAATTCTAAGGGACACAAGCTTAAGTCTACTGTTCATGGAGAAAAGATAAAAATAACTCTCAAAAGTCTGAGCAAATCCCTTCAACTTCCAAGGATTAGAGAAGAGACTGAGATTGATTCTACTTTAACTACTGAAACCCTAAAGTGGTGTGGGCTGCCCTCAAACACCAACATTGGATCATCCATGATTAGGAAAGGGATGAACTCTAAAGGAAAGTTTCTATCTAAAATTATTGTAAAAGTAATTCTCTGCAAAACTGGGGGGCATGATAGGATCTCTTCCTATATGTTCAGCCTAATGACCAGAGTCATCTTCTAGGTGAAGACTGAATTGAGTGTTGTAATCTTTAACAAGATTAAGTAAAGTATTAAGAAGCCAAATCTAGGAAGAATCTTAAGTCTGTATCTGGCTGTCAGCATACCTGATGTCCTAAATAAGATTGCTGGTTCCAAAATTAATCACATGAGGAGAATGGATATAAGAATCCTGTCTAGGTGGGATATAGTACTGTCTAAGAAAATCCTTCCCAAAAGCATCAGTCCACACAGGTTATTCAAACAAAAAAGCTCCTGCCCAAGATGTAGAGTCCTCTAGTGACTCAAAAGAAAGGGTTGAGTTTAGTTTTGATGATGATAACACTGAAATACCCAGGAAGTCTCCCAATCAAACATTTGGAACTAAAGCTTAAATCTAGGGAGAGACTTACCATCTGACAGATAATCAAGTAATATCAGTCCCAAACAGAGATATCAATGCAGCTGAGCTAGACAGTGATACTACAAACCTCACTGTTATGGAAGTGGTTCAGGACATCAACACAGCTACTAAATTTTTTGAAAAAGAGGCACAAGATGGGCATATTCCTGATCTAACAGCACAAACTCATAATCATACACATGAGATTTTCCAAGAACTGGAAACTAACTTCCAGGGGAGCATAAACAAGTAAACAAGGAAGACACTCCAGCTGATATTCAACCAGATGCAATGTTTGAGGGGGAGGCACCTGACCTAGCCCCAGGACAAGGAGCTGATGCTCTAGAACAACTAGTGGAACTTGACAGTTCTTCTAATTTTGCTTATGAGCAAGAAACCTCCAGGATAAAGAAAAGGAAGCTTATGGAGCTAAGGAAAAAGAGCTCTGGATATAAGAAAGCCTTAAAGGCTGGATCCTCATCTACTGCTCCTACAATGGACGTTAGTTCTCTGTTAGTGCAACTACAGGTCAAGCTTGATGAGCAAAGAATTGCACTAGAAAAGTATGTGGATGAAAGCCACAAAGAGTTGCAGTTCAGTCTTGCACAGTACATCAAATCTATAAGATTTGAAGTAAATTTGCTTAAGAAGGAAATGACAGATTGCTTCCATAAGGGAGGCAATGTTGTAGTCTATATTGCCAAGCAGCAGCAAGATACAAAGTCTCAGGTAGATGATCTAGTTGTCAAGCAAGGGTATGTACTAGAGAACCAACTAAGAATGAATGAGAATTTGATTGACATGCATTCAATCACTTTGAAAAAATTGGTTGAACACACCACTGCAATACAAACACATATGGACACCAAAGAATCTTCTATAGAAGCACAGATCACACTTGATCTAGGAGCAGTTGGTAAAGCTATCAAAACTTCTGAGCCTATAATTTCAGCTCAAATAATGAAGTTCAAGGACTACTACATTACTGGAAATTATCATGTAGAAGATCAAGTCAGATTTCAGAAGAATGATCTCAGAGATTGTATTGCTAGAGAAGTCATAAAGGGGGAGAGAGTGCTTGTCAAAGCTAGCTCTGATCATGCTAAATGGATATCTGACAGCATTAGAGCAACCTTGGGATATCCCCCCTTATGTGATGACAACAATTTTGCATAATCTGAATTCCAACCTGCACTCATGGAGGGGATGCAACCCTAAGTAGCTCAAGTCATATATCCCCCTCCTGAGTATGAAGAAATTCAACAGATAGTCTAAAATATGTACAACCCTCCACTGGAAAAATTTCCATTAATTTCTGAAGAATTGGATATGGCATATTAAACTTTGCTTAAAGAGCAAGAGGCTCAGTTATCAAAGAAAATATTTAGAGAACAGGCTAAGGCTAGGCCTGATTTTGAGAAATGGAGTCCAACCTCCAGAGGCATCATCTTAACTACAAGGAATGAAGTTACTGATAATCAATATGATATGGGTAAGTGGTATTCCAAACAAGAGTGGGACAAATATCTTACATAACAAGAAGTAATCCACAAATTCAGGAAGGACGTGAAGGCTAGAAAAATCCCTGCAAATTCCATAGAGCCTTGCAAGTACTTCCCTAAACCATTCCACTACTTTGAAAGGGAAAAGATGAAAGCTACTCACCTCAAGGTCAAAGACATCAAAGGTAAGAAGCATGTTGCTGATGTTAAAGCTCAAGTCAAAGCTACTATTCAGACATGCAAAGGAATTGTCATCAAAGAACCAGACCAAGTTTAGCTTTAGACTGACTAGGTTTTAGAAGAACAATATAAACTTTTTGTTGTTCTTATAAAAACCTTGTAATCTTATTCTGGTTAAATGATATAGAGAAATCCTTTATTGACAACAATATATCTATATCTCTAAGTTGCATGTTTTTTCTTTATGATGTTTCATTTTTGATATTTGTGTGTAACATGCTATTTCTGCTTATGAATAACCCTGTTTGAAATGTCTGTATACATCATGCTTGTTACTTTTGTTATATCGGTGTATATCATTAACTATGGTTATGACTTCTCCAAATAGGGGGAGATTGTTGGGTACAATGTAAATTGTGTATCATATTTGGAGAAGCCTCACATAACTCAATGATATATGTCAATTTGTATTTGATGGCATTTTGAGTTTGCTTATGCAGGCTAAAGATTGCAGAAAATATTCTAAGTAAAAAAGTGTCAAGACACTTATAATGAGTCGACACCTTTGAAGGAGCAGCATCGAGACTAGAAGCAAGGCTGTGTCGACACACTAGACTTGTGTCGACACAGAATTTGAGTCGACAACAGCTGTGTCGACACTCAGGACTAGTGTCGATACCCTTTGACTAGAAGTGTTGACATTAGCAGAAGAAGCTGTGTCGATACACAGGACTTGTGTCGACACATTCTACAAATGCTGCGTCGAGACAGAATAAAGAGCTGTGTTGATAGATTCTGAAGATGTCGACAACATCAAAGAAGCTATGTCGACACCAAGAAATTGTGTCGATACGCATTACATTTTTGTCAGCACATTCAATATTTGTGTCTCGACACATTCAGCTGAGTCAAATAACTCTAAGTACCAGATCTCAAGACTGAAGACTTGACATCTGTCAGAATCGTCAAAGCTGTCAGATATGTTAGAACTGTCAGATGTCAGTTAACTACCGGATAAGCCGGTTGCCTTTGACGAGATCTATAAAAAGTGTTGATCTATCACAGAATATATATGAGAAAAAAGGAGGGAAAATAAGAAGGATAATCACTCCAAGAAGAATTCAAAGAATTCTATACAACAAGAAGATTCTGATTCAAGATCAGAAAAGTAGACATCATCTCTTCAAATCTGTCAGTGTTTGCAGATTAAATTCTGTAAGGAACAAGAAGCTTGATCTACACTAACTTCTCAAGAAGATTCAACCTAGGTTTTCTCTTCCAAGAAGCTTTGAATAAGCTAAGTTAGGTTGAATCCGATTCATTACTGCAAAGGTCAGGAGAAAGAAGATCCATCAAGATCTTATCAAGACTCCCTCACCTCTCTCTCTCTATCTGGGTGAAGGAAGAAACATACACTTTAATCAATTTTCTGTAAGCTCTATTTTTAGATCCGAGAGTAAGAGATTTCAATCTCTGAGTTGTAAGTCTATAATTATAAAGGCTAAGGTAGGGCTGTTTGCCTGAGGTAGGAGATTAAGTTCTCTGAGCTGTAGGACTGATGATAAGTGCTGAGGTAGGGCTTGATAGCCTGAGTGGTAGGAGTGTGGATTCAATCTGAGGTAGGGTTCTTGGAAAGAGCCAGAGTTGTAGGACTTGTTGAAGTCTGAGCTATAGGAACCAGTTTGGGTTCTGAGTTGTAAGATCTGAGGATCTGAGATTGTGGAAGGAAGTTTGGCCGAATCTATTGTACTGCTATATATGCGATGGGAAAAAGTGGATGTACCCATCATTTGGGGAACCACTATAAATCTGTGTGTATTCTGTGATTGTATTATTGTGTGTTGTCGTAGCTGTAGAATTTATAGCTATGTAGTGATTAGTTTATTAACTACCTAAGTAAATTGGAATTGAACCTATTCACCCCCCCTCTAGGTGTTTAGACATTCTTGAAACCAATTCCTTCACCTTCCTAGCAGGCATAGCATTTCACAAGCAGATATATCCAAAAATGTGCACTCACGCACTATCAATATATCACAAACATCGACCACATGGCCCGACGCTCCGTGCACTCAGGGCACATTATCAGTGTACCAGAAAATAAGGGTCCCACCATCATTCTCAGGCCTCAAGCCCAACGGTAAACTTTGAGCTTTGCACTCCACGGCCTACAGCCGAAGACTTTAGTCTTAATGGCGCGCAGACCTAAGACTCTCATTATGTGCTACAACGAATTCCCAATAACTCGGGCAAATCAAGTTGTTAACCATAATGCGGAGACAGGCCATCCGTTACCCGTTGCTCAAATCGCCACAACTGACATGGTTCGACTTCCCCTTATCCGTTCGGCACGAAGACTTTTAAGAGCTCATAGCTTACAATAGCCACACTGCCCCCGAAGGACTGGCTTCACAATCACAGGTTAGCTAGGATCTATCTCCAGCGATAACCACTATCGCCAGTGACAACCACTATCGCCTAGTGTTAGCGACAGAACTCTCTTTCTATACCGAGCCCTAACCATAACTGTTCCAACCATCCAGAAATCTCTGTAGCCACCTATAGTGCCAAAAACACTAGACTTATATAGCATACAACTCATAAATTTTTAGGGTATTTTCCTGGAATTCCACTCCAGTATTTCCTATTACTCCGCTTCACATGCACAACCCACCTACCCCACAATATACTCGTTTATACGCGGAGTCTTCTCCGGTGTGCAAAATAAAGCATCACCAATCCAGACCAACCTGTCAAGATGAGCTTCACAAAGAATGCCTATTCTGTACTACACATTTCCGGATCTATATGCAAGACTTTATTGGGGATTTCAAGAATCAACCTAAGGAAAATCCCTCAACATTCCACCTTTTGTTGGGGAAAATCCATGCATATGCCAAAATAAGGACTTCACATGTCCAAGGAGTAAGATCGTTACGGTTAACGTTCTCTTTGGAGCCATGGCAAATCGTTTCTACGCGGATGGAAATGATCGCTTCACTTTCCCCTTTGCGATTATAGCTTCGGATTTTGATTCCGTTCACGAGATCTTCTCCAGTAACTCAACAAATCCCAGCAAACCCTAGCACCAGTCGAGAGTTCTCTGCTCTAAAACTCGGGAAGAGAGATAAAGGAAAAGGAAATAATGATTTTCTCCTTCCTATCCGTCTGTATAAGAGGCCTCGGAGTACATCCCAGCCACACGATAAAATCATCAAAAACAAGCAACGACTCGGGTTGAAATTAAATCACTGCTTAGTGGCCGCAAATCATCCATCTGACATGAGTTGCTCCAAAATCGTCGAGCTCCGCTCGACGCTCTTCGTCGAGCTCAGATCGATGACCTTCATCGAGCTCAGCTCGATGATCACCGCTCGACGACCTTCTTCGAGCTCAGCTAGACAATTGCCGCTCGACAACCTTCTTCGAGCTCAGCTCGATAATCACCGCTCGACGACGAGTGCTCGGATCGACGACCTTTGTCGAGCTCGGATCGACGACCTTCGTCGAGCTCGGCTCGACGACCTTCGTCGAGCTCGGCTCGACGACCTTCGTCGAGCTCGGCTCGACGACCTTCGTCGAGCTCGGCTCGACGACCTTCGTCGAGCTCGGCTCGACGACCTTCGTCGAGCTCGGCTCGACGACCTTCGTCGAGCCCAGGTCGACGAATACCAGCTTAATTGGTGATGAGAGATCAAAGAACTCCATAGTTAAGCGTGCTCGGGCTTGAGTAGTACCGTGATTGGTGACTTCTTGGGAAGTTCTGGTGATACGTGCTTGACTATCGAGTTTGCCTCATCAAAGGGAGGTTGTGGCCACCAATAACCCGCCTGTGGAGGGAGAGGGGTTGGGGTGCTTGGGCTACAGCCCGTTAACGTCGCCTAGAACAGAGCCGTGACATAATCACGTTGGATCCGCTAGGGTCGTTACACGTTGTCTGATGGGGTGAGTGTCACAACCCGCATTTTCTCCGAATTAAGAATTATCAGAGTAAGAGAAAACACGCGTCATGATGCCACGTCAAGCAGGGGATAACTGCTGACATTCAGGAAAAACCACCTACAAACTTAATGAAAGAAAATCATGGGTTTAATGATTAGAAAATCAGTTATATTTTAGAGACCGTATCCCTCGGCTCAGTGGATCACCTAGTCCACAAAAGAAAAACTATATTTATACGCTGCGGAAAAATACTTTATCAGGTTTGACGTCCTAAAGAGTGCATAAGGGTCCCAAGAGAACCACTCATGCTATGCAAGACCCTACATTTAATTTATATAATATATAAGAAAACGGTCTTTATACGTTGTTTGGAAAATAGTGATTAAGTTTTATAAAACATGCTGATCATGAGCTTTATTTATAATAATACTTATAGTTTAAAAGTAACTAGCAACCTAGCATAAATCCTTCTCAGAGCAAGTAGACTATCTCCAGAAAATGGTAGCAACATAAGTAATATATCTAGTACAAGGTAAAAACTACCAGTGGGCGTCTTTTCCATTTGCTCCTTCTCAATTTCTATCTCCATGTCAAGGGCCTTCTCAATATCTTGCCCCTCCTCTACTCTATCAGTAGTAATGTCAACATTACGAAATAACTCATCTAGAGTATATTCCTTCTGAGCTTGAACATAAGATGTATCAATTGGATCCTATATATTCAGATCTTTGGAGATATCAATTTGTACTGCCTCTTGCACTGGGTCTGACATCTTCTCCCGCTGTACTTGTTCAGTATTAGTGATGTCCTGGGCAGGTGAGTACACTTGCTCCCCCTGCACCTGTGCAGAAATTGAAATATTAGAAATGTCTTTTATTAAGAAAATACACCAGCTCCCCCTATAACTTTACCTGATTAGGAGTAGATTAATTCTAGGCAGGAGAATGAGCTTGCTCCCCCTACATCTGTGCAGGAATAGTGTCTTGCTGGGTTGGAGTAGACACAGGGTGATCTTCATCCTGCTTCCTCTCTTGTACTTCTTGAAGCTGCTCTGTATCTTGATCATGAGAAGAGGATTTCACAGGGTGTCCTGCCTGCTCTCATCAGGCACATCCTTTATAATAATATTGAGAAGACCCTTGACATGGAGATAGAAATTGAGAAGGCGTCTTTATAATAATACTTATAGTTTAAAAGTAACTAGGAAAAACGTTGAGAGCCGATCAGAGCCAAACAGAAGCTGAGCTCGACATCTTTTCCTCCCGGAAAAGCTTTGAGCGGAGCTCGACGTTTTCTCTCCAGGAAAAGCGACGAGCGAAGGACGAAGCTAAGAACAAACAGAGCTCGACGTTTTTCTTCCTGGAAAAGCTTCGAGCGGAGCTCGAAGCTAAGCAAAGCTGAGCTCGACGCTCATCGAGCGTCGAACGGAGCTCGACGTTTCTCCTCCTGGAAAAGCGTCGAACGGAGCTCGAAGCCAAACCAGAAAACTGAGCTCGACGCTCATCGAGCGTCGAACGGAGCTCGACGTTTTCCAGTAATACCTTAACGAAATCGTCAAACACACCCCCCCCACTCCTAACACTCCCTCTCGGCTACAACCGAACCAGAGCAAAAATCTGAGTAAGGAACTATGGCATCACGCCGACAATTTTGGATTCCAACATCACAAAGTAAGGGGGTTCATTAGGAAGAAGTAAATCCTATAGTTAGCAAGAAAAAGAGAACAACAAGGCCTCTAACCTAGGGATAACAGGGATTTCAAATTCAGCAAGAATATTAAAAAAAAGAAACTTGGCAAGGGCAAGAATACCACTTGCCTCAATTTTCACCGAAGCTTGGACGGCTTTCCTCCTCTTCACACGGTACAAACAACCGCAGCACCTCGAACATATCTCTCGGCCATTAATGGCGGAAAACTCCAAAAACGAAAACCCAAATCTCAACAAAACTACACGAAAATCGAATATCTTACCGTCGAAACGAAGATCTCAGAGAGAGAAAGACAACGCCGCTCTCGGAATCGAACTCCATCCACGATCAAGCCCGGAATCACCGACCGAAGGAGGTACAGGAATGGCGGTTTCTCCTCTGTTTTCCGCGAACAAGCAGGGACGGTTTTACAGGAAGAAGAAATATAAAGAAGTGGGCCGCCACTTCTTAGAAAAGCTTTTATACTAAAGCTAAATGCCGGTTCAGCCATAACCGAACCCTAAAAACGCCTAATCCCTTAATTACCTTAAGTAAATTCCAAAAAAAGCAATAAGCCAATATATGGCTGCCACCAAGGCAAGGCAATAACTGCCCAATTAAATTCTCCCGCAGAATTTAATAATCGGCCAAAAAATCTGAAGGCTATAGGACAGCCAAATCAATTTAATTAATTGATCACATATACTAATAACACACCAAACGACACGAAAACCGAATCACCTCGGAATTCGACGAAATTCGCACCGTAGCTAAATACCCACGCTACGAACACAATGGCGAAGTCGAAATTAACTTTCGACGAACAGAACTAGAGTTATACCCAAATAAAGCCAAATACAAACATCCCCCCGAGAGGCCACACCGGGTCACCCAAAACGACTCGGCTTGCTAGGGAGATCTTGCCAACATGCTACAAAACAGGGCACTCAGTTCTAAGGAGCTAAACCACACTCCACACATGGCACATGCCACGGAAACGCGTCATCGTAACGCCAACGAGAATAAAAATAATCGCAGGAAAATAGGGGGCGTTACAGTCACTCCCCCTAAAAGAAAGTTTCGTCCCGAAACTTTACGCACAACACTCCTACTAAAGAAGGAGAAGTAACAAATAGGAGTTACAAGAAGGAAAACATACCGATCAAATCAATGAAATAGGTGAGGTAAGTCCTCCTCATAGCCGACTCTAGCTCCCAAGTCGCGCTTTCCGAATCCTGATTTTTCCATAGAACTTTAACCATCGGTATGGACTTCTTTCGCAGCACACGCTCCTGAGAATCCAAAATACGAACCGGCACCTCAACAAAAGAGAGGTTGGGCTCCAACTAGGGCACAATGTCTAAGAGCTGCCCACTGCTGCGTACACACTTCCGCAATTGGCTAACATGAAAAACATTATGCACGCCTGGGAAGTTCGCTGGCAAATCCAATCTATACGCTGACACAGCAATCCGTTCCAAAATCTCAAACGGGCCCACATACCTTGGGTCCAACTTCCAATTCTTACCAAACCTCTTTACGCCCACCATCGGGAAAACCTTAAGAAATACAAGGTCCCCTATAAAAAACTCCAAAGCAGACCTACGCCGATTGACGTTCTTTTCATATCTCTCCTGGGCTATACGAAGCTTCTCCCGAATAAGCTTCACTGCGACTTCCATTTCCTCCAGCGTATCAGGACCAAACAAAGGCCTCTCACCAGCCTCAGCCCAAAACAACGGAGTCCTACAGCTCCTCCCATACAAGGCTTCGAACGGAGCCATCTGCAAACTTTCCTGGTAACTGTTATTGTAGGCAAATTCCATGAGTCGCAACCGTTCATCCCACGCTCCACCGTGGTCTAAAATATAGCATCGGATCATATCCTCAACAATCTGATTCACCCGCTCCGTCGGCCCATTGGTCTGTGGGTGGTACGCAGTAGAATACCTCAGATCCGTACCCAAACCCTCCTGCAGACTCTGCCAAAAACGAGAAGTAAACCGGGAGTCTCGATCAGAAATGATGCTAACTGGCACACCGTGGAGTCGGATGACTTTATTCAAATACAACTCCGCTATCTTCCTCATCGGGTAATCAATCTTATAAGGCACGAAGTGAGCGCACTTCGTCAATCTATCCACTATAACCCAAACAGAATCAAATCCTTTCGGGGATTTTCGTAAACCCGTAATGAAGTCCATAGATATACTCTCCCACTTCCAAGTTGGGATCTCTAGCGGAGTCAACTTACCACCAGGCCTTCCATGACCGGCCTTCACACGCTTGCAAGTGTGACACTCAGCAACAAATCGGGCTATATCTCCTTTCATGCCATACCACCAGGCAATTTGCCTTAAGTCACGGTACATCTTCGTAGATCCTGGATGGTAGGCAACGCTTGAACCATGAGCCTCACTGCAAATCATCCTCCTAATATCCTCAACAGCGGGAACGCAAAACCTGCCGCTGTACTTCAAAGTACCCGCATCATCGATAGCAAAATCAGGCAACCTCCCTTCTCAGTCCTGGTGAAAAGGTGCATAAGATCAGGATCGTCCTTCTGGTGCAGTCTAGTCAAAGAAATCCAGGACGGCTCTGCCACTGACAAACTACTCTGCAAACTACAGCATCCCACCGAAATATCCATAAGGAGGAACTCCTCTACTAAATGATCGGCATAGAGGTTAAAGATCTTTCCCGTCTTTCGGCTCAGGGCGTCAGCCACCACATTGGCCTTGCCCGGATGATACTAGATCTCCACATCATAATCAGCCACATATTCCAACCACCGCCGCTGACGCAGATTCAACTCCTTCTGCGTGAACATGTACTTCAGGCTCTTATGGTCAGTAATGATCTTGCACTGAGCCCTATAAAGTAGGTGTCTCCAAAACTTCAAAGCATAGATAACCGTTGCAAACTCAAGGTCATGCGTAGGATAATTCTTCTCATGAGTCTTCAGTTGCCTTGACCCATAGGCAATTACATTTCCATCTTGCATTAATACGCATCCCAGACCTACATTCGAAGCATCCACATAAACATCATAATCCACACCCTCAGTAGGCAGGGTCAGAACGGGAGTAGTGCACAATCTCTCTTTTAGCTCCAGAAAAGCTTCCTCGCACTTTTCGCTCCAAACAAAAGCCACATTCTTCTGAGTCAACTTGGTCAAAGGTGCGGCTAGGGAAGAGAAACCCTCCACAAATCTCCTGTAGTAACCAGCCAACCCCAAGAAACTCCTGATCTCTTTAGGCGTACTCGGTCTACTCCAATCCATCACTGCTACAATCTTTTCTGGATCGACCGAGATCCCATCCTTGTTCACCACGTGGCCTAGAAAAGAAACCTGAGGCAACCAAAATTCGCACTTGCTCAACTTGGCGAATAACTTGAGATTCCTCAACTCTGTCAGAACCAACCGCAAATGCTGCTCATGCTCCTCCGTGCTGCGAGAATAAACCAACACGTCATCAATGAAGACCACAACGAACTTGTCAAGGAAATCCTTGAACACCCGGTTCATCATATCCATGAAGGCTGATGGTGCGTTTGTCAGACCAAACGACATCACCAAAAACTCAAAATGTCCATGCCTTGACCTAAACATAGTCCGTGGAATATCTGCCTCACGGATCCTGAGTTGATGATAACCAGAACGAAGATTGATCTTGGAGAACACCGTGCTACCACGCAACTGGTCAAACAAATCATCGATCCCCGGCAGAGGGTACCTGTTCTTGATAGTGACCTTGTTCAACTCTCTATAGTTGATGCAAAGCCGCATCGACCCATCTTTCTTCTTTACAAACAAAAAAGGTGCACCCCAAGACGACGAACTCTGCCTAATAAAACCTTTAGCCAATAGCTCATCCAACTGAACTCGCAACTCCTCTAACTCACGAGGGGCCATCCGGTACGGCTCCTTAGCAATAGGACGCGTACCCGGCTCTAAATCAATCACAAACTCAACATCCCGATCAGGAGGAAGACCAGGAAGATCATCAGGAAAAACATCGGCGAAACCACGAACAATAGGAATCTCCTCCAAGCGTGGCACGCTAACAGCGGTTCCAATCACCGAGACTAAACCAACACAACAACCAGAAAGAAACAACCTCTGAGCACATACCGCAGAGATGACAGGAGAATCCTGACACGGATCAGCATACACGCTGTCAGGCTGACAGTCGTCCCTGATGAAGTCAAACGCTTTCCTTTGCACTAAATGACCGCATCATACCTAGACAGCCAGTCCATGCCCAAAATGACGTCGAAGTCCTCCAGATCAATCATCTTCAGGTCTATCTTCGCAAGAAAGTCCCCCAACAAAACCGGGCAATCCAAAATGCCCAACTCTGACAACACAGATTCACTAGAGGGAAACTTGACACGGAAGGAATCCCGAACACGATCTAGAGTTAACCGATGTCGCTCCACAAAGGCTCTAGCCACGAACGAGTGGGTAGTGCCGGAATCAAACAGAACACGCGCCCAACGTTTCTTCACCTTAAATTTCCCTATAGGAGCACCAAAACTAAGGAACTAGCACAACAATACCGGAAAAAAATTCTAGCAAATAAAACTACCAGGCTAGAAAAACAACAAATAACTAACCTGAAATGACCTGAGTCGAGACTTGAGCCTCCTCGAAAGAGATCACGTTCAGCTTCCCCTTTCCGTTATCCACACGCTGAGGTGGAGGTAAAGCCTGTAATGGAACTGCAGGAAGAGCTGGCTGAACCTGAGGACACCTAGACTTGATGTGACCCTTCTGCCCACACTGAAAGCAGGCTCTATCCTTGGACCAACACTGGGCCGCATGATGCCCGGATCGCTTGCAAACAGAACAGGAGACATCTCTCCTAGGAGCACCCTGAATTACATGGACTTGCTCTGAGAGGTCTAAGTTGTTAGCCTAAATCACCTAGAGGGGGTGAATAGGTGAGTTGCGTGTCAATGCGGAATTAAAAACTAACACAGCAAATATCAAGCAATCACAGAAGACAAGAGATTTATAGTGGTTCCCCAACCTTGGGTACGTCCACTTTCCTCACCGATCTAGCAAATTACTAGACTCGGCTACTCCACTATCTCGGATTGAAAACAATCCTACACCTCGGAACCACGTTCCTACAAATCTCGATCCCAAAACGGATCTACAAAAACTCGGAAGACAAAACTTCTACAAGTCTCGGAGAAGAATCTCCTACAAAGAAATTTGGTTTGAAAATAAAAATCAAAACAATAATCTCAGATCTGGATCTTTGACGGTCTTCTTCTTCAGGAACTTCGGCTTGATCAGAAAAAGGTTGAAGATGACCTGAGAGAGATCCACGAGTCTGAAAACTAGAACCACCTCGATCGAGAAGAGAGATCTGAAATATTTGAGGCTCGGCGAGATCGAGTGATTCACTTTGTCTGGATCGCTGGAGAGAAAGTCGTTGAAGACGAAGATCGGCGATCCAAAGTTTTTCCCTGAGCAACACAGGCGGCGGCGTGAGAGTTAGGGTTCACGGAATTTTCTCTTTCTTAAAAAGAATATTTCTGTAATAACGATTAGAAAAGTCATTTCTGAAAAGACCTATTTATAGGTGGGTTCCAACGGTCAAACTATTGATTAATGATGACACGTGGACCAATCAGAATTGACAGATTCAAATACTTATGATGAAAAAGGACTTAGAATAATTCTGGAGAAGTTGACTGCGATACTCGAGTAATAGAGGATATACACGAGTATGGAGAGATGGATTACTCGAGTAGCAAGAGGCAGTATACTCGAGTATAGAAAGAGAGAATTACAGGAGAGAAGAAAGCATTACTCGAGTATCAAGAATGGTATACTCGAGTATCAGAAGTGTATACTCGAGTAATAGAAAAGTATACTCGAGTATAGAAAATATAACTGAGAAATGTTTATATCAGAGTCAATTACTCGAGTATGGAAGAAATTACTCGAGTATCAGAAGATATACTCGAGTATCAACAGACTTACTCGAGTATCAGAAAACACTTACTCGAGTATAGACAGACTTACTCGAGTATCAGAAGATATACTCGAGTATCAACAGACTTACTCGAGTATCAGAAAATACTTACTCGAGTATAGACAGACTTACTCGAGTATCAGAAGATATACTCGAGTATCAACAGACTTACTCGAGTATCAGAAAATACTTACTCGAGTATAAAACAGACTTACTCGAGTATCAGAGTATATACTCGAGTATCATAAAGCACTTACTCGAGTATCAATATACTTACTCGAGTATCAGGAGATATACTCGAGTATCAGAGTATATACTCGAGTATCATAAAGCACTTACTCGAGTATCAATATACTTACTCGAGTATCAGGAGATATACTCGAGTATCAGAGTATATACTCGAGTATCATAAAGCACTTACTCGAGTATCAATATACTTACTCGTGTATTACAAGGAAATACTCGAGTATAAAAGACTTAGGAAAATTCTAAGAGGAAATTTGCTCCAATGCTTCTGTCCATCAATCCAAGTGCATGAAGGAAGTGTATCCCAATAGAGAGGCTATACATGGGCCAACACTTTGGATCACACAATGAGGAATTACATTGTATGGTCCTGTGTTTGGTGACCCATTATAGACTGACATTGGTCTACACTTGGCAATTAGAACCTGCACACATACAACTTAAACACAGCATCAAATACACCTTAATTCATCTTAGTTCAAGGTCTGACCTCCTACAAATCTGAGGCATTGTGGAGACAAATCCCAACAATCTCCCCTATTTGTAGATGTCAGCACTCTCTATACTAAGGTGAATTACTTAAGAGTAAAAGAACAGCAAGCATATAACAGGAGAATAAGCTTAACTAAAGCAGAGTAAACAAAATATGGCCATAATCAGAATTAAATATATATATATGAGGCAATGTTTTTAAATCACATAAACAAAATAGTCCAAGTCCACTTTCTCAGATCCACTCAAGAAGGAGCATCCTTGTGCATCCTTTCCCTTTTGAGCTGTTGCCTCTCCAGATAGCTGTAAGGCTTTGGGAAATAGGTTCTGGGCCTGGGAGGAGCAGCAGGGTTGTTGTGTCCCCAGTTTCTGTCATGGAGTCTGATTTAATCTGAGAAGCTTCATATGCTTTCCACTCTGAATAGCTGTAATGATTGTCTCTGTTTTCACCAAGATCTGTCACTAATTTCAGGTATCAAGAATAAGGGATTTGGAGGTTGGACTCCAGACCTCTGAGTGAACAATTGCTGGATCTCTTCTGGGTTCAGAACGACTTGCAGAAGTACCTTCACCATACTTTCTTTTCCTTTTAGATGGACCTTGAGAACTGGAAACAAAATCATCTTGCCACAAGTCAGAGTAGTTAAGAGGAGGCTCAGTCAGATCACCTTCAGGTCTAGGAGAGAAGACTGGCACACCACTTTCTGGAATGGTAGCTTGGACAGGGGCATCTGCAGAGGGTTGCTCTTCAAGAGGATTTAGGTGATGAGGAATGATGGCTGGGTTGAGCTGAGCATTGGGGAAGTTCATATTATGCAGCCACACAGCAGTATCATATGTATAAAACTTTACAGATTGTAGTTGAGAGAGAATGTCTGCTTTCATTTCCTTCACAATTTCATCCACTGTTGTTTGAGCCTGTTTAGAGAGAGTTTCAACTTGTTCCTTTACAGCTATTTGAGCTTGCTCATTTAGTTTGTCCACTTGTTCTTTTACAACCTTCTCCCCCTTGCTGATATCTATGTTTAGCTTTGCAATCGCTTCATCTTTGAAGGTGCTCACTTCATTACACACTTTCACAACATTCAGTTCAGCTCTCTCATCTAGCTTGAGCTGGTTATGAGCTACTGTCTCAGCCTGATTTCTTAGCTCACCAATGCTTGTAATGGTGTGGTCTATGGCCTTGCCTCCAATTTGAAACAGCCTTTTTAACTCATCAGTATTTGCTTGAATCTCAGCAAAGCCTCTGCTCATCTCTGTTTCAAGAGCAGAGACCTTGGATGTTACTGATTGCAGAGAGGCATCAAAGTATTCTCTCTGTTCTTTTAGCATAAGCTCTATCTTGCTGATAATATCTGAGGATGAAGAGGAGGGAGCTGAGGTTGGTTCAGGAGCTGAAGCAGCAGGAGCAAGAGCAGAGGTAGAAGCAGAAGCAGTCCAAGGAGGGATTTCTGAAATTACCACAGAGCTGACTGCTCTCTTGAATGGAACTGGTTCAACATCTTCTTCTGAGGGTAGGAGAGAGGGCATGGAGAAATCCAAATTCTTCAGAGGTGCCTCCACAGGATCTGGAGACATCTCATCATCAGACAGGAGAATATGAGCTGATGTACTAGGCTCATTCTCAGGAGAATGGACTGGAGATCTTGCAGGAGATGGAGCTGGGGTTCTAGCAGGAGACTGAACTGGAGTTCTAGCAGAGAGTCATTCTGGAAGAGAGGGGCATCTGAGCTGAGCTCATCAATGAATTTGTTGATATCCTCAGCTGTAGACAGAAGTGCTGCTGAGTCTGGAATCTCTGAGTCTGCATTTGCTGATTGAATATCTGCTGGAGGAGGAGAGATTGGAGGAGTGGGAATTCTTACTTCTTCTGTTTCTGGAATTACTGATTGTGAAGAGACCTGATTCTGAGGAAGAGAAGAGGCAGGCTCCCCCTCAATTGCTGCACCCAGAGTGTCAGCAGTTTGATGTTGAGGAGGAGATGGGGTCCTGATGACAGCTTGCTGTCTGGAGGTTTGGGCAGGGTTCATGATCTTGAGGTCATACCTCTGAATGGATGAAATTGAGACTTTCTTCATGTGGTGAAGAGGAGTCCCTTTAGAGAAGTCAAATACTGTAGGATTTATCTCATGGAGGAGGAGGGAGATAATCCTGGCAAAGCTGGGATGTTGACGCTTTCTTTGATCTTATCTAGTATCATCATTCCAAACTGAAACTTCTTCCTGCAGATAATAGCTTGCATAACATCAAAAAGATTTTGTGATACATCTCGAATGGAGTAAGTCTTGCACCAGAGGATTTTGGCAATGATGTCAACTAGAAACTTCCCTTCTGGATTGAACGAGAGCGGTCAGGGTTTCACCTCCACCTTCTGGATCTCGACCACAGAATAAGGAGGTGCGGTCGGCATCTGCCTTGTCTAAATCATCTTCTTCGTCGACCACTGGCATCCGAAGCAGAGTGGCGACAGAGGTTTTATCTAACCGAACATCAACTCCCCTTACCTTGATTTCAGAACTGTACCATTGTGCCTAATCTTCAAGTTTTTGTAGAACTCTTCAACATCAGACAGCAAAAGGCGGCATGGTTCTTGAAGAACGAAGGTTAATCCGGCCGTATCCAGGAGAATCAGAAGGTTCTTGAAATCATCGGAGATATCTTCAATGCCATCAGTTACTAATTCCGAGCCGATTCCAAACTTGGAGGAGGGAGGAGCCATCAGCGAATCTTCAATGAGGACGACGGAAATCTGCGGCGTCGGAAGATGAAGAACAGGGTTTCGGGAATACGAACAGCCGACGGCTACTCGAGTGAATGAGAAGTGGAAAGGACTTTGTCGTTTTGAATATATAGATAAATAATTCTAATTAGGTTTAAAAACGAATTAAGTAAAAGACATACCTGAAGAGGCGGCAATTTAGTTGTGCGAATAGAGATTTTGAAAAATTCCAGAGAAATTCGATTACACGAGAGGAGTTTACGGCATACACGAGTAATCCTTAACATATACTCGAGTATGGACTGAGTATACACGAGTATTAAGTTTAGACGGATTTTTCCATACTCGAGTATAAGAAATTCATACTCGAGTATCAATCTGATTACTCGAGTATATGAAGGTCAATACACGAGTATTAAATTCTGAAGACTTTTCATACACGAGTATAAGGAGTGCATACACGAGTATTGATTTGATTACTCGAGTATTTTGACTTGTTACTCGAGTATTCACTATTTCACTCGTGTAATTGTAACTATTCTCGAGTCTCAAATTTCTTGAAGGAATTTCACTAAGCAAAAGAAAAAATGTACCTCAGAGTATCCAACATGTCTGACTTCTTCTAAATTTCTGAGTCCATCATTGGTCTTCTTTGTTAAGCAGTCCAAGCTCAGTTTTGAAGAATGAAACTTGGACTCATCCAGCGGCTTGGTGAAGATATCTGCAACTTGCCTGTCTGTGGAGACATACTGTAGATCTATATCTCCATTTTCCACATGCTCCCGGATGAAATGGTAGCGAAGCTCTATGTGCTTGGTCCTGCTGTGGGAGACTGGGTTGTTGGCTATTGCAATTGCGCTGGAAGAGTCACAGAACAGTGGAATGTTCTGGAACTTCATGTTGTAATCTTCAAACTGATTTCTTGATCCACAAAAGCTGTGCACAACAGCTCCCTGCAGAGATGTACTCTGATTCAGCCGTTGAGATGGCTACACAGTTTTGCTTCTTACTGCTCCAGGAAATGAGTCTCCTTCCGAGGAATTGGCAAGTCCCGGAGGTGCTTTTCCTGTCGTCTTTGCTTCCTGCAAAATCTGCATCTGAAAATCCAATTAGTTCACTATCATTACTTCTTGGGTACCATAAGCCAAGATTTGGTGTTCCTTTGAGGTATCTCAAGATTCGCTTTGCAGCGATGTAGTGAGATTCCTTAGAGTTCACCTGAAATCTAGCACATACACATGTCGAGAACATGATGTCTGGCCTACTTGCAGTAAGGTAGAGCAAGGACCCAATTATGCTTCTGTACCTGGTTTCATCAAAAGGTTTCCCTTTCTCGTCCTTGTCCAGAGACATAGCTGAGGCCATTGGAGTCCTCATAGAGGTTGCATTCTCCATTCGAATTTCTTAAGCAGCTCTTTGGTGAACTTGGTCTGAGAGATGAAGATTCCATCCTCAGATTGTTTCACTTGTAGCCCTAAGAAATACTTCAGCTCTCCCATACTGCTCATTTCAAACTTCCCTTGCATAAGTTTAGAAAACTTCTTGCAGAGGTTGTTATCTGTAGAGCCAAAAATGATGTCGTCGACATAGATTTGCACTAGCAAAATCTTGCCTTTTATTTCCTAAGAAATAATGTCTTGTCTATCTTTCCTCTTGTGAACTTGTTCTCAAGAAGAAAGGTAGACAGCGTCTCATACCAAGCCCGAGGGGCTTGCTTGAGACCATATAGTGCTTTTTGTAATAAATACACATAGTTAGGAAGGGTTGGATCAACAAAACCTGGGGGTTGCTCTACGTACACTTCTTCCTTAATGTTACCATTTAGGAAGGCGGACTTCACGTCCATTTGATAGACGGTAAAGCCCTTAAGTGCAGCGTAGGCAAGAAATAACCTGATTGCCTCCAGTCTTGCTACTGGAGCATAAGTTTGGTCGAAGTCGATCCCTTCCTCTTGACGATATCCCTTGGCGACAAGTCTGGCTTTATTCTTTATAATTGTTCCGTCTTCATCCATCTTGTTCCGGTAGACCCACTTTGTCCCGATGACGTTCTTATGCTTGGGTCTAGGAACAAGTGTCCAGACTTTGCATCTTTTGAACTGATTTAATTCTTCTTCCATAGCTAGAATCCAAGATGCGTCGGAGTTGGCTTCCTCAAATTTCTTTGGTTCAACCTGTGAGAGAAAGCTTAAGTGTAAATTCTCGTTAGTTGTACCTCGACGAGTTCTGACACCATCCCGAGGATCTCCTATGATTTGGTCAGCAGGATGATCCTTCAAGTGTCTGAACTCTAAAGTCCTTGCATCTGGGATCTCTTCAGCCACTGGAGTTATATCTTCAGCTGGGATGTTTTCTTCATCTTGATCATCTCCCTCTCCAAAGGTGGTTGTAGAGGGAATCTTGATGAACGTCTCATCTTTATCTTTAATAGGTTCATCCAAGCTGAGTTCTTTCAACTTTGTACCTGCATCTACAATAGGCACACTAGACGAGTTGCTTTGCAACATACTCGTCTCATCAAATACAAGATGTATCGACTCTTCCACAACCAGAGTTTTTCTATTGAAAACTCTATAGGCCTTACTATGGCTACTATAACCTACGAAAATACCTTCAAAGCTTTTCTCGCTAAACTTTGTAGTGTGATACTTGCCATTGTTAAGTACGAAGCACTTACAACCAAAGATTCTAAAGTATGAAATGGTTGGTTGCCTGCCTTTTAGAAGTTCGTAAGGAGTCTTATCATGGTCTTTGTTGATGAGTGCTCGATTTTGCACGTGACAAGCGGTGTTGACGGCTTCAGCCCAGAAATACTCCGGAAGTGAGGCATCACTCAACATGGTCCGACAAGCCTCTATGAGTGTTCTGTTCCTTCTCTCAGCCACTCCATTTTGCTGTGGAGTGCGGGGAGAGGAAAACTCATGAAAGATACCTTGACTTTCACAAAATTCTGTCATGGCTCCAGACTTGAATTCCGTTCCATTGTCACTTCTGATTTTGACTACGGAACAGTTGTATTCATTCTGGATTTGCCTGACAAAGTTAGTGAAAATGCCGAAGGTATCTGACTTGTGTTTCAGAAAGAACACCCACGCAAAGCGCGAGTAATCATCCACAATAACCAACGTATATTCCTTACCTCCCAAACTTCTAACCTGCAGTGGACCAAACAAGTCCATATGAAGAAGCTGTAAACTTCTATTGGAATCCTTGCCTATTATGCTTTTGAACGAGCTTCTTGTTGCTTGCCTTTGATACAAGCGTGACAAGGACTGTCCGTAACGCACTTGACCTTGGGTGCATCACGCACTAAGTTTTGAGAGAATAATTTATTAATAGTTTTGAAATTAATATGTGCTAGTCTCTTGTGCCATTGGTCAGCGAGAGATGCACTACTTTTTGCCAAAAGACACACTGGTGTCGAAGAGTCTATACAAATAAAATTTAAACAGAAAAATTTCTGCTTCGAGTGCCTGATAAAATAGTTTCCATATTGTTAACCGATTTTATCAAACACTTGTCAGCATGAAATTCAACTACGTATCCTTTGTCGCATAGTTGGCTTATGCTGATGAGATTGTGCTCCAATCCTTCAACATAGGCTACATTCGAGAAGGATACGCTACCGTTAGAAATCATACCATAGCCTTTAGTGATTCCTCGATCTGAACCTCCAAAGATGACCTTTGGTCCGTCGCAGACTGAGGTGTAGTTTAGTAGTAGGCTCCTTGTCCCGGTCATATGCCGAGAACATCCACTGTCCAAGTACCAGATTGGCATTTTGGTGGCCTTTGGACATACCTGCAATTACAATCATTTAGCCTTAGGAACCCAAACAAGTTTGGTCCTTGGTCTCGAGTTAGAATACTCCCCCTACGAGTATTAGCCTTATGAGTGGTCACTCTCACGTTGCTAACCTTAGGGTTGCAGCATTTTCAGGATTGAACCAACAATCACTGGCAAAATGACCAATTCTGCCACAACACCAACAGTTGAACCTGTTGTATCTTTGCCTTGTGTAGTCCTGCTTGACTTTCTGGAATGAAGGTCTGGCAGGACCCTTACTTTTGGAGGAAGAGGCTTCATGATGATTGCAGTTGCATGAAGTCTTCTCTTTCATAGGCTTTTCTACAACGGGTTTTACTTTTGGTGTCTTCTTAAAGTTATGACCATGAGCATAAGGTCCATAGCTTTGAAGCTGAATCTCCTCATAAGGTGCCTTGAAGACACTCTCGCCAAAGTTACGAGGACGAGTCCAACCTTGGTATCTTGACTTAGGCTTCTCAGGGATCGGCCTAGAAAAGTGTCCATAGGTGGACTCATAATCGAGTTCGTTCGTGGGAAAGATAACTTTCTTGAACACAACAGGTTCCAAGGGAGCTTTCCCTTTTCCTCAGCTAGAGCCTTCCGGGCAGCCTTATTCTTCCTCTTGGCCTTGTTTCTCCTAGAGGATTTACTAGAAGACCCAATGTGGCCTAAACCAGCACCCTTGGCCTTAGCAGAGAATTCAGCAACGATTGGAAGAACTGTCTTAGGCTTAGAGAAGCTCTCAACAAGCTTCTTTTCAGCCTCGAGTTGTTTTTCCAGTTCTTTGATGATTTCCTCTTTAAGGTCGAGGTGCTTGAGAGCTTTATTGTATTCCTCCATAGCTTCATTTAGGTTCTCTTGAAGAGAGTTAGTCCTATTGACTTCTTCTCTCAAGTTGCTCTCACTAGCCTGTAGAGAATTGATCTCTTGGCTTGACTTCTCACCATTCTACGACATTTCTCGTAAGCGGTGAGTAGTTCCTTATACTGTCCCATGAGTTCAGATTCATCTTCAGAGGAATATCCCTCTTGCTCATTGTCATTTTCAGAATCAGAGAGAGGAGTGTGAGATTTTACCTCCCCAGTAAACTGGGGGACTTGTTCATCATCCGAATGAGCCATGAGCCCAAAGTAAGCTTCCTCTTCTTCACTCGACTCAGATGAGTCAGAGTCGCTGAGAGTTTTGCCCTTCTTGGCTACTAGGCTTCTCTCTGTCCTCTTCTTGGGGTGTGAGGATTTCTTTTCCTCTCTTCTTCCACCCTCTTTCTTTTTGTGAGGGCAATCAGCGATGACGTGACCTGGCTTATTGCAACAGTAACAAATGATGTCAGTAGAAATCTGTTTTGTTCGGTTTAGGATTATACCTGTCATGGCTACTTGAGCTTTCTTCCGATGATCACTGTCATGTCGTGACTTTTCCTAT